>CM075069.1:21526090-21901090 GCA_037428765.1 Rubia yunnanensis
AAGAAAAAAGTGTTTATTTAACCCTCAGTTTTTTGGTAAGTGATAATATAACTCTCAGCTTTTTAAAAGTGCTCTTATACTCACGACCGGTATTCAAAAGTGAAAATATAATCCTCTCACTGAAAGCCAGAGTTGACTTGTCAGATTTCGGCATTGACCAGATTGAAAAGGACCAAAATACCTATGTTCTATTTTTAGTTTAGTTTTGGATAATTTTACCCCTAAATTGGGCCCCACATTTAGAACATAGTAAAAAATCTTAGGGTTATATCAACACTTTATTTTAAAGATTGAGGGTCAGATCAGAACATTATGATAATAGTTCTGATTATAATGTTCTAATCTAACGCTCAATTTTCTGCGTTGTTATTTTCTTGAGGGTGGCCACAACTTTTTTTTTTTACCAATAAAAACAAATAAAAAACTACACAAATATAAAATACTCATGGTAAAGAAAATTTGGCAGGCACCTGGGACCCCTTGATCCCCCAATGTTCCAGCCCTACCTATGTCCTTCACCGGATTCAGACATAAAACCGTCCTCGACCGTCTCTACATACCCATTGTACCAAGTCACCCACCATTCCACCCATTGAAGGCCTTATCGTGACCAAACACCCATATACCCAGCTTTGTTAATGGAGGTGAATCAGAGAGAGAGGTAGTGGTGGGGGATTAGGAAGTGGCACCGTGAATCGGAAAGGGTGAGTTGGGTGGAGTTTGATGAGTGAATCGAGGATTAGTGGTGGTGGGGATTGGAGTAGCAACTTGGGGTAGACATTGGACTTGTTTAATTGGTTTTTAGTTCAATTGATTCTATTTAATCGTATTGGCCCCTTAAAAACCTAAAACAAAAAATGATCCAAACATCTGAATAAATCGAATTATCGAAACTGATTTTGGAATTCGATCTGTTTCAGTTTGAAACCAAATCAAAATCAAATAAACTGAATTCATGGAGAAAGTTTTATACAATTTCTAAATATATGTGATGCCTTAATTTAATATTTTATAAAAATATGTAATTTAGTTTCTACATCATCAAAATCAAGTTTTTAATAATAAAAATTCAACAAGTACAACACAAATACAAACATAATAATTGTAGGATTACATTCAACATCTTTGATCATTAGTTAATTTTAAAATAACCTTCAAAGCCTTCACCTTCAACGAAGACAAAAGAACGAGTAACAATTGCTCTGCTATGACATTTTCCCAAATTTAGGTTTTGAGTTTGGGGGATAAATTATTAAATTTATAATTTGGCCCTCAAGTATACGTCTATTTAATGCATAATAATCATTTAAATCTCTAAAGTTATATAATATAATATATATGTATATAATTTTATTTATTTTTAATTGCAATTCCATATTCAGATCCAATTTCAGATTGAGTTTTAATATTCAAAACCAAACCAAAAATCAAATTTAAAATTCGGATTACTCAATTTGGTTATCCAAAAAATGTATTTAAAATTTTATTCAGGTTATTTAAATTAGCATTAATCCATTTTTGGGTCGATATTCAATTTTTTGATATCCACACCCCCCTCCCCTCCCCAGTGATAGTGTGAATTTGAGGGAGGATGAAGGGGTGGGGTTTGAGGTGTGAAATTGAGGGGGTGGTTTAGGAAAAGTTGGAGAAAATTTTATCCTCCACTTTTCAACAAATTTGTCTAACTCCAATTAAGTTTGCATGCATTGACCCATTCAAACAAATTGAGAGTTATATTTATAATTCAAAATTTACAAGATCATATGAGCACGTACCAACAAAGTGGGAGTTACATAAACACTTTTTATAATTTATTTGTTGACTTATGTTGCATAAGAGGAGATTCTAAAATCAATCTTTAAAGTTAATTCTTAAGACAAAGGTAAGTAGGGATGAAACCACAATTTTATGTAAGAGAATGATATATAAGAGATATTTTTAACTCTTATATATCATTCTCTTGCATAAAATTGTGGTTTCATCCCTGCTTACTAAATACAATCTAGTGGGTGGACAAATCATGTCATGTATTTATACTTTTTTTTATACCATTTCACTAGTGGAGAAGGGGGTGATTAAAGGCGGTTCTATTGAACCAGCAAAAGCAATTTAGAACATCCTTTAATAGCTTCGCCTTTGATCAATTTTGATCAATGGTGGTTTCAAAACCGCCTTCATTTGGGGTCTGAAATTAGTTTTGAATTCAGAATCCCTTTTCGGAAGCCAAAAGCAAAGCCAGATCTGAAGCATAGCCAAAGCAAAGCCTAAGCAATACCTCAAGCAAAATCCAAGCCCAGGTCCAGCGGCATTGGATAACCCGGTGGCACGGTGGCGAACGGTGACCAGCGGCAGAGGATGACAGAGTCGGGTTCAGCGGAGGGGACCCAACAGCACAGAGGATGACAACAACGATGACCCACCATCAGAGAATGACAGCAACGCTGGCGAATGACAGAAACGACAACGGATGATAGTTGCGCGAAGGATGACAAATTTGTGATGGCAGAGGATGACAGATCCGGTGGTGGACAAATTTGTAGTGACAAAGGGCGTTCGCTTTAGCGGGTGGCGGCGACGTAAGGTTATGAGACGGGCTGTAGCGGCGGAGGGGTCGAGGCGGCGGTGGTTGGGTGGGGGGAATTAAGACAGATGAAAATAGGGTTTCAAAGGGGGAGAAGGAAAATAGAGGAGAAGTAAGACTGAGGAGTATAGGTTCAGCGATAAAGAGGCACCTAAGTATGGATTTGGGCCAAAATGATCCCATTAAAGGCGGTTCTAAATGTAGAACCGCCTTTAAAATAAAAAGGTGACATGGGATAACACTTCCGAACTCGGAAGTGTTTTCAGAACTTAATTAAAGACGGTTTTAAAGGTAGTTATAAAGACGAAAACACATTTAATCAATCGTCATTAAAAGCGGAACCATCTTTAATCGATCATCGTTAAAGGCAGAACCGCATTTAATTAATTTCAAACTGCTTTTAAAATGAAAAACACGACCTTGGAGGAACTTCCAAACTCGGAAAAATGATGCATTTAATAGATCTCTCTACTAGTGTTTGCACGTAGATAAATAAAAAATAGGTGGTGGTTCGCGGCGGTAGGGTGGCGACAATGGTGGTGGTGGTTTCTGCAACGATGCTAGTGGTGCGACAACAGTGATGAGGTGGTGGTGTCTGCAACGATGCTAGTGGTGCACAATCGATGGGCCACCAACGCTTGCAAAATGTGTTAGCGCGACCGATTAGACACTGGCGTTCGAGAGCAACCAGCGTAAGCATGGGCGATTGGTCGCTAGTGCTTGAGAGGATTGAGCTTCGATGCAAATGATCGAGGGATAGCGCTAAAGAGCATTGAGCGGGAGGGTGCAAGGAATTGGATTTATACGCTCGAGAGCTTATTATTGATGGTGCTCAAGAGATCCCGATCGCTGGTGCGAGGGCCCGATCGCTGGTGCTGAGAAGCCACTATATATGTGTTGGTGCTGGTTCGACGACGATCTGGTGGTGATTCACCGATGGGAAAGGCCACTTATATGGGTTGGTGGTAGTTCGCCGGCGAAAAAGGTTGCAGAAGTGGGTGGTTTAGTGTTGGTTCGGTTGTGGGGTACTAGTATGGCGGTAACCCAACAAGGGTGTGGTGATGGGGCTAAAGAAATAGAAACTCTTAATCTTGAAATTTATCATGATATCAAAGCCCAAGGAAATAATTTCTATTTTCTTAACAGATGGGGTTTAGGGGGTTCCGGCGGATTGATGGTGAAGAAGCAAGGAGTTATACTGGCGGGTGGGGGTGGGTTTCTAGCGGGAGGTGACTTGTAGGGGGGAGGTTGGTGTTTTTCCTTTATAAATTTAAAAATCATATTATATGTACATATAAGTATATATTAGGGTATAAGGTATTAAAATACAAGATGAAATGTAACATTTCCCTATTGTAAAGTCAAGTGGTCTTCTTGGAATATTTTAATTGGCAATTTGTGAACATATTTGGAAACGAAAAACTTTTCATGTTGGAACATGCAGATGAGCATAATAACGCCGATCAGTGTTTTACGGAAAAAGAAGATCAGAATATTATGGTATTTGTGATTTATGGAAATCAGAATATTCTGCTATATGATAGGCGTTGGAAGAAGCATAGTTGGTTTATGGAAAATCCCTACAAATATGGTATTGATATTATCGAATATATGAGAGATATTGTGATAAGGAAAATCCCTTTATTTATGGGATTTGGATATGCTTCAGAAGCAGATAAGGAATAGGAATATTATGGAGCTAATCATGGCTTTATAAGGGGACACCACGGATGCATTAAACTCACGAATTTGACAGAGAAAATCTGCACACAGATTTTCATTCTTCCGAGAGAATTGCAAAGAGCCAGAATTCTATGTTCCAACATACGTGACCTGCTGTTCAAAGTTCAAAATCATATACCTTAATTCATTGAGAGGAATAGATCCAGCGTCGATGAGTTTCGAGGTCAGAGGGAGTCTGATCAAGGTGGATTGGTAGCTAGGGGATCTAGCAGAATTCATACGTTTAATTAGTAAAGATAAGTATTTTGTATGGTGTACTTTGTACTGCATCTTTCTGATAAGTGGATTCATTCTGAACTGGGCCAGACCCCATAGATGTAGGTGGATTTCACCAAACTGCTAACCAAGTGTCGTGTCTTTAATGCTTTACTTTATTGCATACTTGGTTAGATAGGTTATGTTGGAACATACCAGTAATAATTAAGAGAATTCAGTAAAATCAAATTTCAATTGGTATCAGAGCTTGGTCACTTATTTGTTCCCTTGGTTGTGAGAAGGAAAGTGTGATTCGGTTTTACCATGGCAACCAAAGAAGGAGCTTCGATGTCTCGGCCACCTCTGCTGGAAGGCAACAAGTACAATTATTGGAAGGCACACATGATAATTTTCATCAACTCAATGGATAAACTTGCGTGGTACTATGTTGAAAATGAGTGGAATCACTTTACTGAAGATGCTGATACAAGCTCTAAGGTGAAAGAATGAGATTCAAGTCAAAGGGAGCAGGAACTCAAAGACAAATCTACTTGGTCCCCTGATGACCTCAGGGCATCTCTGGCGAATTCAAAAGCACTAAACGCTATCTTCACTGCGGTTTATGAAAATCAGTTCAAACTCATCTCTATATATCAACAAGCCAAGAAAGCATGGGATATTCTGCAAACTGTTCATGAAGGAACTAGTCGAGTTTGAGAATCTAAACTGCAGATGTTGGCTACTAAGTTTGAGGATGGAAGAAGATGACACTATTGCTATATTCAACGGAAAACTCAGAGACATCTCCAATATGGCATATCAACTTGGAAAAGTCTACAAAGAAGCTATATTGGTGCAAAAGACCTTGAGATCACTCCCTAAAAAGGTTTTCTATGAAGGTCGCAGCAATAGAAGAAGCAAGAGATGTAGCCACCATGAGCCTTGATGAATTAATGGGATCATTATAGACGTATGAAATGACATTCCAATAGGCTACAAAAAGGATTCAAAAGGAGTTGGCATTCAAAACATCCTCATCAAAGGATAATCACGAATCCGACAGTAATGATGAGCTTGAAAAAATTGCACTTATCTTGAAAAACTTCTCAAGAATGCTGAAGAAAGTAGTAAATAAGAAATCTCAGGAAAGGTGTGGTGGAAATAGACCGAGGCCACAAGAATTTGGAGACAATAATGGGATAAGATTTGAACAAGGAAATCAGCAGTTCTCTAGAAATCAAAGTGGTGAACCAAAGCAGCTGGACGAATTCAATGCAGAGAATGTGAAGGATATAGTCATATTCAGGTTGAATGTGAAAATACCCAGAAAAAGCAAGGAAAATCATATGTCACCTCATGGAGTGAAGATGAATAGGACAACAAAGACAACGAGAAACTCAAAAAGTAACTATGTGGCATTTGGAGAAAAAAATTCATGATGTATCAGATGATGGATCTTCCAACACATCAGACAAAAACGAAGCCTTATGTTCCAACATAGACTTGTATGAAGTATCCAGTGATGAAGATGATGGACTTGCTATAAGTGATGAAGAAATCTACAACACTATGAAAAGATATATGCTATGTGGCTCCAAGTAGTTGATACAAACAAAGAGCTGAAGGAAGAAAAAAATGTATTTGACAGAGATAGAAAAATAATTGCATGTGGAAGTTGCCGAACTTAAAAAGGAGAATGAAGATTTGAATGAAAAGCTAATTTTAGCAACCAAGAGAGCTGAGACTTCTGAAGCAGTAATTTCTAAGCTGAACTCTGGAAAAATAAAACTCGACGATATTCCGGACATGGGAAAGAACGTTGGAGATCAACACGGAATTGGGTATTCCAACCCACTCAAAAATACAGTCAAACTCAAGCCTGAGACACAAGAGATACTTAAGAGTCCAGTAATGCTCAAGACAAAGATTCAAGAGGTAAAGAGAAAGTTCGGCAAGCCTCATCAAAGGAAATCTCTCATCCACAGTTACTATTCATATCAAGGTCACTCAGAGGAACAATGCCAGAAACGGCTCAGAGACCTAATGGCAGGATGTCAACTCTTGGTATGTTCCAACATAGGCAAAGTCCAGAAAACAAAATGGTCAGAAAGGTATGGGTTGTCAAACGTTTTGGTACATGCTTTGTTGCACACACTTCGCTTATATCATAATCTAGAGATTTGTGGTACTTTGATAGCGGTTGTTCTCGCATCATGAATGGCACTCAAGAATTCCACACAAATATCACACCATACAATGGCAGTTATGTTACTTTTGGTGATGGAAAGAAGAGTAGAGTGGTTGGAAAAAGTGAACTACAGATTGAAGGATTTCCAGTATTCACTAGTATGCTGTTTGTTGAAAACTTGAAGGCCAATCTGATGAGCATAAGTCAATTGTGTGATGATAATATGACTGTGGAATTTCATAAAGACAAATGCATGGTGAAACACGGAGAAGCCAAGGTTCTTTCAGGCATACAATCATCAAATAATTGCTATTTGTTGGAACAGGAAGTAAGGTGTATGATCTCAAAACATAATGAAGGATTTTTGTAACACAGGAAGCTCGGTCACATCAATTACAAACCTTGGTGAAAATTGCAAATGCAAAGGTTGTACGAGATATGCCTACCTTAACAAGCAAGGGCAGAATTGTGTGTGGACCATGTCAACAAGGTAAACAAATTTGATCTCCCCACTCTTCAGTTCAATATATAACCACCTCAAGAAATCTGAAATTATTGCATATAGATTTGATGGGTCCGGTCAATACACCTAGCATAGGTGGAAAGAAGTATATCTTCGTATGTGTTGATGATTTTTCCAGATTTACATGGGTAGTTTTCCTAAAAGAAAAATCTGATACGATGGAAGTGTTTAGAAGTTTGGTGATAAACTTACAGACTGAAAAGGGAAGTCCAGTTGGGAAGATTTTTCGAATTCGTAGTGATCATGGTAGAGAGTTTGAAAATTCTCAATTCAGTGACTTCTGTGATGAGCTTGGGATTCAACACGAGTTTTCTGCACCAATCACTCCTTAGCAGAATGGTGTTGTAGAACGAAAAAATAGAACCTTGCAGGAGATTGCTTGAGTTATGTTGGCCGAGAAAGAAATTCACAAAAAATGGTGGGCAGAAGCTATTAACACAGCTTGCTATACAATTAATCGAGTATATCTACGTCCATTCACCAGCAAAACATCCTACGAGATTTGGAAGAGTAGGAAACAAAATTTCTCATACTTTCATGTTTTTGGAAGCAAGTGCTACATCCTCAGAGACAGAGAGCAATTGGCGAAATTCGATAATCGCAGTGATACTGGAATCTTTCTTGGTTATTATATGAACAACTGAACTTATCGTGTTTATAACCATCAGACAAACACACTCATGGAATCTATAAATGTTATTGTGAATGATTCTGAAGAAGGACAAAAGTCAGATGTTGGAGAAGATGAACCTAGTGCTACTCATGTTCCAACAAAGCCTAGTCAACCTGACAAGGCAGATCCATCGCATGTTGGAACATCTGAGCAGACTGATGCTAAACCTGTTGAAACTAAGCATGTTGGAACATCATCCCCCACTGCCTTATCCTATGTTCCAACACATGACCACCCTGAATCCATGACACGGAGTACTCGATCAGTTCCTCGGGTGGATTACAGGAAGTTGGCAGGATCACAATGCTTCGCCTCTCCCATTGAACCAAAGAATTACAAGGGGGCATTGATGGACGAATACTGGATTGCTGTAATACAAGAAGAACTAGGTCAGTTTGCAAGAAATGATGTATGGTATCTCACTCCTCGTCCTAGAGGTGTAAATGTCATCGGCACATGGTGGATATTCAAGAATAAATCTGATGTTAACGGACATATTACTCGAAACAAAGCCAGACTGGTAGCTCAAGGATATACACAAGTTGAGGGAGTCGACTTTGATGAGACATTCGTACTAGTTGCCAGGATAGAGTCAATTCAAATTTTACTTACTATTACCTACTCTATGAACTTTACTCTGTATCAAATGGATGTCAAGAGTGCTTTCCTAAATGGTGTGGTAAATAAAAAATTATATGTGGAACAACCTAAAGGATTTGAGGATCCTCATTACCCGCATCATGTGTATCGCCTCAAGAAGGCTTTATATGGCTTAAAGTAAGCACCAAGGGCATGGTATGAACGACTTACTAACTTTCTTCTTAAGAAAGGTTATTGTCGAGGGGGAGTAGATCGCACCTTGTTTGTACTTGAAAAGGCCTCAAAAATTCTGATTGCCCAAATTTATGTTGATGATATAGTATTCGGCTCTACTTCACCATCTATGGTACACGATTTTATCACTATTATGCAGGCTGAATTTGAGATGAGAATGGTTGGAGAGCTCACATATTTTCTAGGACTGCAAGTTAAGCAAGGAAGAAATGGTTTGTTCATAAATCAGAGTAAGTATGCCTTGAATTTAGTAAAGAGATTCAGTTTAAGCAATGCCCGAGCAGTTCAAACACCTATGGGGGTTTATGAAAAAAATGGTAAAGGATGAGAAAGGAGTCTCAGTTGATCAGAAGTTATACAGGGGCATGATTGTGAAATTATTGTATTTAACAACAAGTAGACCAGATATATGTTTCAGCGTAGGAATATGTGCAAGATTTCAGGCTGATCCAAAGGAATCTCGTCTCAGTGCAGTCAAACGAGTTATTCGATATATAAGTGGGACTTCTGAGTATGGTGTTTGGTATTCTAAGAATCGAGATTCTGATCTAATTGGATACAGCGATTCTGATTGGGCTGGTAATGATGATGATCGAAAGAGCACTACAAGTGGAATATTTTATTGGTACGGACTTAGTTTCTTGGTACAGTAAGAAATTTTTTTTATCTCTTTGTCTGCTGCGGAAGCTGAATATCTTGCTGTTGGAAGTTGTTGTGCACAATTGTTATGGATGAAGTAAATGATGAACGATTATGGAATTCATCAAGGCCCTTTGAAGATTTTATGTGACAATACAAGTGCTATTGATATTTCAAAAAATCCAGTCCAGCACTCTCGAACTAAGCATATTGACATAGACATCATTTTATTAGAGATCTTGTTGAAAGGAAGGAAGTTGTGGTAGTCTATGTTCCAACATCTGAGCAATTTGCTGATATTTTTACAAAGCCATTGGACATCGCCACTTTTGAAAGTCTTAGACAACACTTAGGTATTTGTCAGATTTGAGGTAATTCGTGCCTTTATTTAGCTGTAAATATTTTGTTTACAATTTATTTTTGTTCGGAAAATTATGAAAAAAAATGCTACAAAAATGGAAGCTGCACAGTTGTGGTATGTTGGAAGAAAAGAAAACTACCAAAATTAGAGTTATGGTATGTTGGAAGAAGGTATGCCTTGAGTTGACAAGTGAGAAAAGAAGAGTCATTAGTTTTCTTAGAAAGGCAAAAAGTGTTGGGTTTCGCAGCAAAAGAGGAAGTGAAGTGAAGAGTTTGTGTTGGTTTTAAAATTGTCTCAATCTCTCCATATCCCTCTCTTTTCGGCCACTCTCCCACTCATCTTATTGTGTTGCGGATTCTTGTTGCAACTAATTGCCAAAGATTTTCTCCTTCACAACAAAGCACTGCCAAACAATGTCTTCAAGCCCTAATTCTCCCACGGAGGAAAAAGAAACTCAAGAAATTCCTCAGTCTCCAAAGGATGACCATGCTGAGCACAGAGAAGAAAATGTGGAGACAAACTTGAACAGTGATGATGGACAGAGTGAAGATCCCAAATGGCAAAGGGAAAGGTCCTTATCAGAAGGTAACGGGTCCTGATCCTCCTACTATCAAAGTTCTAGGGATGGAATTTAAAACTGTTGAGGATATTTTTTAGTGGCTTGAAGTCAATAGAAGTACGGTGGATTTTACTAAACTTAAGAGTATAGAGGGAGAATTTTTAAATGTTAATGTCAGAGAACTTGTGTCTGGGGATATTGGTAATCTATACGATATTGAAAATTATAAAGTTAAATTTATGAGGGGGAGATATGAAGTTTACGGAGGGAATGATAGATTTTATGTTTATTCGTCTATTCCTGGGCCTATCTATGTTAAGATTAAGGAGATAGGTGATGATGAGGCGGCAGGACTGGAGGTGGTTAAATCTACAAATAGGATGCCTGTAGGATTCTATGATCCTAAGGTTGCTCAGAAGATAGAGGAATTGAGGAAACCTATTATAATAGAGATCACAGACAGTGAAGAAGGAGACAGTGTTGGGTATGTTCCAACACAGAGGGCAGTTTCAGAAAATGCTGAAGAGATGGAGATTGATGACGAAGACATGGGAGGTCAAGACCAGTTTGATGTCACGGGTAATGTTGATATTGATATGGAGTATTCTGACGGAGATCAGACTGGAGGATCTAATTTGAGACAAGGTGAATCAGATAAGGATCAGCATGTTGGAACGCAGGGCAGGACAGAGACTGTTGAAGAAGAAGGGGTTGGAGATAATGAGTATGTTCCAACATAGGACCTTGAGTTGAACTACTCCAGTGATGAGGTATTAGATGAATTCTTACAAACTTCTAGGGGAAAGAGAAAGATGGCTGCTACTGAGGACTCCCCACCAACCAAGAAAGCCAAGAAAACTCAAGCTACTCCCGAGAAGAAAGTGTTGCCACCTCTTTTTGTAAGTGAAGCACTGTCATTTTCTTACTTTGATAGAAACTGTGAAGAGATGGGAGAAGTGTTTGCAGAAAGGAAGGTGATCTCTGAGAGACCAGTAGACCTAGATGCATATAGGGCTAGTGGGTTTTCTGATTTTCTGGAATTAATTGGGATGAAAAGGGTTGCCATAGTACAACTTCAGTACAATAAACAGGTGTTCACTGAAGTGTATTCCAATTTGATGGATGGAAACTTGGAGGCTGATTCCCCATGGTTTGAAAGGGTTTATGTAATGGGGAAGATTATTGATTTTTCTGCTGCCAGGATAAACAAGATTTTGGGGCTAAAAACACCAGAATTTGAAGGAATTTTTCCAGATGATTTAGAAGTGTCTGATGATCAGATTTTGGAAGTAGTCTCAGGAGGGTACATGACCAAATGGCATGAGACTGGATACTCACATGCTTCCTGTCTGTCCTTTAGATTTTTTTTGTCTATACCAGATAGCTGTGAACTGCTGGATGCCATCCTCCAATACTACTTCCTTAATAAGAGAAATGGCTAAGTTGTTGTACTGTATTGGAACACAGAAATCAGTCAACCTGGGGTTTTTTATACAGCAGAGTCTAGTTAGGCAAGCTACTGCCCCAAAGGAGAAACATGCTCTTGTATACCCCTGTCTGATATCTGCATTAGTCAAGAGTGTCAAGGTGAAGGGAAAAAGCTAAGGATGTGATCATCGACACAGAGTTTCTTTGGCCTAACAAGAAGACCTTTGGCATGAGGCATGTTCATGATCTGCCACGGAACCCTGAAGTTTCAACTTTTGCACATGCTAAAAAAAAGCCAAGTTAGTGGTGCTCAATGCTAGGTTGAGAGCTATAGCCATCCAGATTGCGGCACTTGAAGCGAAGAAGGCTGGACTTGGGGGGGGAGAAGGCTCACCTGGAAGCATAGGAGGCTGCTTCTGAACTGGATCAATTTTCCTGCAGTATCTATGTTCCAACATAGATCATGTATTATGTTCAGGGGGAGCTGGTTTTCTGTTTCTTTCAAACTTTATATCTATAGTTTATTGCCTTTGGCATATTCATGGCCCCAAGAGTGAGGATATATGGTGATTTTTGGATATTATTTTGGATAACTGTAATCTGAATAAGTTTTTGGTATTCTGATATTCTGGTTTTCAAATGGTATTCTTTTATGATCAGATTCAGTTGTTTGCATATGTTCCAACATAGGCGGTTTTCTGAAAGTCTTATGTGGTGAATTTGGAAGTCGTTTTTCGTTGTGGTCTTAAAATGCCAAAATGATTGGGTCAACAAAATGCCAAAATGATTGGGTCAACAAAATGCCAAAGGGGGAGATTGTAAAGTCAAGTGGTGTTCATTGAATATTTTAATTGGCAATTTGTGAACATATTTGGAAACGAAAAACTTTCCATGTTGGAACATGCGGATGGACATAATAACGTCAATCAGGGTTTTACTGAAAAAGAAGATCAGAATATTATAGTATTTGTGATTTATGAAAATCAGAATATTCTGTTATATGATAGGCGTCGGAAGAAGCATAGTTAGTTTATGGAAAATCCCTACAAATATGAGATATTGTGATAAGGAAAATCCCTTTATTTATGGGATTTGGATATGTTTCAGAAGCAGATAAGGAATAGAGAGCTAATCATGGAGAGTTCTGATCTGCCCATGACTTTAAAAGGGGACACCACGACTGCATTAAACTCATGAATTTGACAGAGAAAATCTGCACACATATTTTCATTCTTCTGAGAGAATTGCAAAGAGTCATAATTCTATGTTCCAACATACGTGACTTGTTGTTCAAAGTTCAGAATCGTATACCTTAATTCTTCGGGAGGAGGAGATCCAGCGTTGACGAGTTTCGATGTCAGGGGGATTCTGATCAAGGCGGATCGGTAGCTAGGGGGAGCTAGCAGAATTCACACGTTTAATTAGTAAAGATAAGTATTTTGTATGGTGTACTTTGTACTGTATCTTTGTGATTAGTGGATTCATTCTGAACTGGGTCAGGCCATGCAGATATAGGTGGATTTCACCGAACTGCGTAACCAAGTGTCGTGTTTTTAATTCTTTACTTTATTGTATATTTGATTAGATAGGTTGTGTTGGAACATACTAGTAATAATTAAGAGAATTCAGTAAAACCAAATTTCACCCATAATCTAATGACAAAAACACAATTGATACCAACGGACCATACTCATACACACCGAATCCCATCCAATGAAATTGATATAAGCCATCACATTGAGTAATATTGCTGCTTTGGCGCAGACCGAAGAATCCCTAAATCCAATTTTATGGTCACTATTAATAATGTGTTACTAGTCATAATCACAAGCATTAACTCAAAATGGCACTATTTTAGGCTCATTCATAACAAAATGACCTCGTTTCAGTAACACGGCAATAAGAGTCATAACATAAAATAGATTGTCTCACTTCAATCAAAAACTGTCGGACTTCTCAGTCCAAATAACATTATTACCACGGTAACTCGTTGTTCATTTCCAAATGTTAACAACCTAGGAAAAACGTTGGCATTTCAAGCAGTTCAATGCCTAAAACAAGGGCAATGTCTGGGATCGGACTTCATGCACTCTAGCTCGATGCTTTCGCTTGAATATATCCTGCCTGAACTTCTTGGTTTCGTGCTGAATATCGAGGGCTGGTTTCTTTTCTATGCTTTCCTTCTCGCTCTCGATCATCTTCTGCCGTTTAGCCACCGCTATCGCAGCAATCTCGTCCTCCACCTGCTGCTTCTCGAGTTCTCCCTGCACACGTCGAAAGAAACATTAGCAGATCATTATATCTGTGCTTATGCGCACTAAAACTCCTATTCATCCACTATCAAACATAGGCATTGTGCTTGATATTTAGTAATGTTACTTTGATTGTTGAAAAAAAAACATGAAAAATGCAAACGATCATATTGTTGTGAGTAGCAAACACTATATATACACTTGGTCTACCACAGAATGCTACTGAAAGGCTTCAATTCCCAACTTTGTAATCGATGAAAATACACTTAGCATGGATAAATACAGAAATCTAGACTAGAGAGCTGAGATCAGAGGAGTAGTACGAAACATAAAGCACTAAGTTAGATAAGAAGAGGGCACTTAACAGCACCAAGAAAAGAAAACAAACCTGGAGGTCATGGATGAGAGTGCCAAGTGACTTAATCTTTCGATGTGGCCAACGCGGAATTCCAAATTCTCTGCATTTTTTCTTGAGCACAGTAAGGCCAACATTCAGGGCTTTCGAAGCTTCAGCAATGGGAACATCGAAATATTTGGTGAGCTCTGCCAAGGAAATGTTAGCTATATCTTTGGTTGCAGCCCTCTTGTACTTCCTCTCTTTGGTACCTACATTCTTCCTTATTTACTAACCAGTATATTGTAGCAAAAAGAAACCACCAATACTTGTTTACTTATGTACTAGCAGTAAGCTTCAGCAGATAAAGAAAATACGCAAGACGAAAGACACATTCTATCAGACAGTTGTTATTCATAATGGAGTACATTGTAACAATATACAATTACCAAAACTTAGTAAAAATATGCATAAACAATAAATATATTTTAAACAGGATAAGAGAAGTTGAAAATACAACACATTTGGCAAGACATAAGCGCTGCATTAGGCCTGCGTTCAACACGGTGTATATGTAAAAACAGCATGAAGTTTAGGCTCTATAAAATAACCAACAGCGGTTCAACAAAACATTCGACACTTCCAACAGACCTATTCACGTTTCACTCTAAACAATATCATCAGCGATTATAATATTGCTAAACGTTTCACTCTAAACAATATCATCAGCGATTATAATATTTCTATTTAGAAGGACGCGGATGACATGAAAAATGTTAGCAAGTGTCAAATTTTCCAATAGAGAAGAAAATATGGGACATAACATTAGATTGCTAACATCCAATACTCTTCCTTCCAATACTCTTCCTACTAAGAATACACACATGTAATTTCGGTCATAGTCAAAAGTGACAATCAAAATAGACCACTACATTCCATATAATTTTGGAAAACACCTTCTTTTTCAAGCGGTCAGGGTAGATACGTTACACTTATTTCTTTTGGATGTAAAATCATATTCACTCGAAAGAAACAAAATAAATAGCCTCGAGATCCATCGGTTCTACTGGATGGCCACGTGGATGGGGAGAACCGACCTGAAAGCTTCAAAAGGAAGTAGCTAAGAAGGCGACAACTTAGTCCGCGTGCTTTGAAAGACAATGCCGTCACCTATTAACAACTTTTGATGCACTGCTATTAATTACAGAGCGGCCAAAAATGTGTTTATGCGTTACAACAACTAGCACAAGACCGTAGATTTTTATCATAGGAGATGACTGTATCTAAATTGGGTAGATCTAACCATATCTCTTCAAGGCCTAAATAGTTTTGAAGTTCAGAAAATTAGTAAATAGTTACCTCTATGAGTCTTTTTAAGTTCAGCAAGTGATTCATAGGATTCAGAAACAAACACAAGAACACATGGTAGCAAACCTTTGAAGCGTGAAAAAACCGAATAACCTATCATCTTGTATGGTTCAAGAATTACTGAACTACCTTGAAGTAAACAAATTTGTTTAATTACTAAGTCTCAACAATACTCATCCTGAATCAACAAAGGCTTTTCACGCTTATTCCACGCACGAACAATTTAAAAAGGAAACAGAAAGGATATATGTTACAGAATGACTCAGACATCAGCGAGAGACATGTGAAGTGCAAATCAGACAACAACATTAATCAACATTTCACAAATTCAGATGCGTGTGCTAATTTTATAGTAATTAAAATAATATGGGAGAGAATTCGAGTAATTAAGAGATCGAATCTATTTTTACTATATATATATAGTTTATAATTATAATATATATATATATATTTTTTAAATAATACATAGAATAATTTATTACTATGCAATTCGAGATTATGTTTAAAAATCATAATTTACTTTATTTAACTTTATATTCAATATTTCTTTTCAAAAATTTTAAATATCCAAAAAAAATTTACTAACACATAATATAATATATTTATTTGATAGGATCTCCTGATAGGCGGCATGTCCATAAGCTTATGGACATGCCACTTATTTCTTACCTTATACACTGCATTTCTTAAATTACATACAAAATTCAACATTTTTTAAAATATTTTTTATATCATATATTTTTATATTTACCTTCAAATACATATTATTACTTCTTTTGACTTATAAAATGCAATATTTAAATTTTGTAAAAAAATTTATAACATTTTAGGCAAATACCCCTGAGGACTGTCCATAATCTTATGGAAATGCCGTCTTTCCTGAGACTTTTCCTATTTATTTTACATGCCATCTATCAATCTATCAATTTCTTAAACTAAATAACATTTGCTAAATATTTTTGTGGCTATATATATTTAAATTTATGAATGAGAAATTTACCTTTTCGGTTATTTGTAAGGTAAAGAAAGGTTTGAAAAAATTAATGAGTTTTATCATTTGTAGATGATGTATTATATGATGGGTTTAAAACTAATAGTAGTGATGAGATATTTCGGTGTGTAGATTTATTTACCATTTGTTCTTATGTGTTCAATTTTTAAATTTCTTTTTTCTTTTACAAAGTATAGTTAACTGTTGCGATGGATGGTGTTTGAAAAAGTTTAAGGTGGTTGGATTATAAAAAAAATGAGGAGGACACATTACTTCATTTTTCCAAAATAAAAAAATAAAAATGATGAAGATGCATTTTCTATTTTTCCAAAATTAAAAAAATAATAATAATAAAGAGAGTGCGTCTCTTGAAAGACGGTCTTTCCATTAGTCATGGAAAGACCAAGGTTTAAGCGTAAATTAGAAGAAATTAAGATAAAATTTTCGGGTTGCATGAACCGGGTTATAAATTTTATAACTACTACATGTTGCATACTAAATTTTTAATGTTGCAACTAAGACCTTTTACCTTTTTATTATTCGAATTAAACCACGTCTTTCCATAAGCGTATGGAAAGACCGTCTTTCCCAAGACTTTGCCTAATAAAGAATGCATCCTCTATTTTTTCAAAATTAAAAAAAATTAATAATAAAGAATGCGTTCTCTATTTTTCCAAAAAAAAATTTAAAAAATTAATACTCTCTGTCCCAGATTAAATTGCACCGAATTTTTTTTTACAGTCTCCAACTACGTATAATATCGGTAAACAAAAGGTTACTTTCTAAAAACTACTTATTGTAATAAATCCAACGATATCACATACAACAATATTATTGTTTATATATCTATTCAAATATATCGTCAAAATTTTCTTAGTTTGACTGAATGTTTGATTTTGTGCAATTTAATTTGGGACGGAAGGAGTAATGAAGGACGCCTCTCTAATTGCATCCCGCCCCAAATATAGAATTTTCTCATATTCCAAAATCCAAATAAATTGAGAAACTCGTAACCCCAAATATAGAATTTTCTCATATATCATTCAAATTAAGAAACACTTAACCCATTCAAAGAAAGAGTCTGAAATTGAACCTGTAACCATCGCATCACTTTCTTCATCCTCGGCTTCAAAAGGAAGCGAGTTGAGATCCAAGAGAGGCACCTTCCGAGGCCGTCGAGAAGACGGCTTGCCAGCCTCACCACTGAATCGGCTGGCACACGCCTTAGCCTTCGTGTCTGTCCCCTTCGCTTCCTCACATGGGATCGACTGGTAAATGTTGTCAAGATCCCTCGCCAGATTAGGAACTAATGCCAATTTAGGATACCTAATCAGCACCAAACAAGAACACACACCACCATTAGCTAAAACAGAACAACAAGCATCAATAAATCAGTCTCCTAACAAAACAACGCCTAATCAAACTAAACAGCCATCCTTAAACAGTCATCTCAACCCCAAATCTTCACATCTCACGTCAATTTTTCACAGATAAATTCCTCCAAACAAATTTCAACAGTAAAACAAACCAAAACACATTCACATACCAGAAAAATGACAGCTCCTCGGGAATCAATAAGTGATTAACGCCTCCGTGAAACACCAAAATACATGTCCAGATTCCATTCTTCAATCCCGGATACTGTTCGAAGACGTCGAATCTCTGCAGAGTGAAAAGCCTTCCCGGACATATCATTTCCATATAACCAAGGGTCTTATCATCCAACAGAAACTCCCTCTCCACAACTCTCCCTTCTGCAGCATTTTGAAAACCATACACGTGCACAGATCGAAAAAGCTCTGCAAGAACATCAAAAGACACAAAAATAATCAACATGCAGACTAAGATCAGACCAAAAAGGAATGAACAGAAACATAGAAGAAGCTGAACCGGCCTTTGAATAAGCCGTTTCGGAACACAACGAGCGCCTTGAGGAGGTAGGGGGAAGCCATTGGAGCTGGTGAGAGAAATGATGGGAAGAGAAAAGGGAGAAGAGGAGGGGTATATATAGTGGCGGTATAGGCTTGCATGGCCTCAGTAGTCACTTCTTTGAGAAGAGTGAGCATAAAAGTAGAAAACTGGTCAGCATATATTTATTGCAGTTTCTTGCTTTTTGTTTCTGTTTTATTTTTAGAATTTCTTTTGTCTCTTGAAGAACGAGACTTCTGCATTGCATTCTTGATCCAGCTCATGCTCGCTTATTCTTCCAATGTGACTGATGAACTGCACAGAAAATTTGGTTTCTTTTTTTTCATATTTGACACAGGGTTGAGTCAACAATTTTCACCTTTTCAGTGTTTGACTGTGCTAATTTTAGCAGAACCATGGTTAATTTGTGTAATCTCTCATTCATTTAAAATGGATGAGACTAAAAATAAATGTGTAATTGACTTAAAACTCGTTTTTAATGGTCGGTGGGGAAAAAAACTAACCATCATATTAAGTATAACAACCTCACCAGATTTAATCTCTGTAAAAATGACTCTACTTTCGAGTCTTGGTTTAAAAGAGCAAGATAAGTTTGGTTAAATTAGCTAATGCATTTTGAAAATCTCAAAATAAATTTCGTAGGGATGTTACAAATACAAGTAGTAATAATTACTGGAGTCCAACTTGTAAGTTACAAGATTTTTGTTGGTGGTGGTGAGATAATATTAAAATAATAATATTAACACAATATTTTTCAACAATAGTATTAGTTTAGATTATACTGATGGACTAGAAGTGCTTTGATATTGTGAAATGTTTTACCAATTCCAGAGAATGTTTAACAAAATAAATAAATTTAGTTGAAAGGATATGCTTGATCATTTATATTATTTATTAATTTATATTAATAACACTGATATCAATAGTTATCCATAATAACTTTAAATCTATGACATAAATTTTTTAATTGTTATTATACTTCCTCCAATCCTCTTACAATGGTTCTTTTCTTTTTTTTTTTGGAATAATTTTTTATTTTGACTTTTTTTTTGACAAATCTTAAAGAGTCCGTCTCTTGAAAGACGGTATTTTCATAACCCATGGAGACCAAGGTTTAAAGTGCAAATTAGAAGAAATGAAGATAAAATTTTCGTGTTGCAAGAATCGAGTTATAAACTTTTTCAACTACTACATGTTGCACGATAAATTTTTAATATTACAACTAAAACCTTTTACCTTTTATTATTCTTATTAAACCCCGTCTTTCCATAAACCTATAAAAAAATGGTCTTTCCCAATACTTTGTCAATCTTTAATTGTTTTAATGATAGAGGATGTACTTAAACAAATTTTAACAATTAAATATGTTTGTTGTTGGTTGTGATTTTTAGAAGTTATATATATATATATATATATATATATTGAAAATTCAAAATCTTTCAAAGACGTTGGGAAAACGCCCAGCGATGATTACAATGGGTGGAATTGACATCCAACCTAACTATCATCTAGTTATAACTATGATAATGCAAGGATATCTAAATTACATGTCAACCAGACTGATAGTATGTACTATTAGACATAAGAGATCCAATAAAAAACTGTAATATCACCCACGGACATATAAACTTGCTTCCCGCGAAAACCATGACCACTTGGCAAAGAGGAGTATATCACGCATCAATATCACTACGCCAAACAAGTATCTTCTATAACTGTAACACCACTTGATCCAACCACAATCTATGTCGTTCAAACGGTAAACACCTTGAAAAATACAGATCTGACGAACTAAGATAAATGGAAACCCAAAAATAAAACTACAAACGAAATTGCGAACACACGATCTGTTCAAGCAGATCGAGAACAAAACATCGACGTGAACAATTAAATCGAGTTATTATTATTAACACAACGATCTAATTGATCAGGTCAAACAACAAAACTAATTTGTAGAGACGAATCTCACAATTATTCAATAATAAAAACATGACTTCATGGGAATTGGGGAAAAGAATATTGAAGAAAAATTTGGAGTTTTTTTAGGGAGGTTGTGCCGGCAAGAGGGAAAAAAGAGAGGAGAATTTAGATAGTTTAATATATATATATATATATATATATATATATATATATATATATATATGTAAAAGTAATTTTATAGAAACTAATACTAGTTACGATGTGAAATTATATTTTAATACAGTTGCATAATTATGAATTGACCTAATTTAATGGTAAGCCATACGTTTTATAAATGAGAAATCCCAGGATTTAAAACACAACAATTTGTTGATGGGTATTCCCTCAATGTTTATTTATGTTTGGTTGGGTTATAAGCGTGGTAATAAGAACAATGGCAGTTTCCGACATTTGAACCGTCACTTCAAACGTTCGACAAGTTGCGGTGGAAATTCGTGTAGAGTGTGTAGCTCGAACACCGTTTCGTAATCTAATTACATCTTGTCTGAAACCGAATATGTAATAATGTGTGCAACCAGCCAACCACCAATATCCATATCCCGTTCCATTCCCACTCATATCAAAACAGCTTTAGAGCATCCACCATGACAGAGTATCACATTATTAATTTTGATAAGAAATATATAAGAATAAATCATCCACAATGATAGTAAACATAAAAAATATTTATTAGACAATTTTTTTAAATTTTAAATTATAATTTTAAAAAATATAAAAATAAACCATGTTAAATGACATTCATTGATTGGTTAGTTGGCATTTACACAAAAAAATGGTAAGCCATCCTTACCAAATGAGCAAATACTTGTTAAAGAGTGGTAGTACTTAAAACTCCATAATGGTACTTCTCAAAATTGGAGGGATACTTATTAAGAAAAGTTGGTTTAACGAGCTACCATCGTGGATGCTCTTAGTTCATTATATCATTTTTATTTTAACAAATATTTTGCATTCTTTATTGAGTCCTTGAAATACGGTCTTTCCATAAGTCATGGAAAGACCAGGTTTAAAGTGCAAATTAGAAGAATGTAAGATAAAATTTTTTTGGTTGCATAAATCGGATTACAAACTTTATAACTACTACATGTTGCATAATAAATTTTTAATATTGCAACTAAGACCTTTTTACTTTTTATAATTCTAATTAAGCCCATCTTTCCATAGGACTAAGTAAAGACGGTTTTTTTCAAGACTTTGTCTTCTTTATTTTATTTATAATTAATGATTTATAATAATTTCTAAATAGAATTATAAATAATAAACTTAGTACAATGTCCTTGAGATGGCAAAGTCTTGGAAAGACCACCTTTCCATAAACCTATGGAAAGATGAGGTTTAATTAAAATATTAAAAGGTAAAAGGTTTTAGTTACAATATTAAAAATTTATTATACAGCATGTAGTAGTTATAAAGCTTATAATCCGATTCATGCAACTCAAAAATTTTATCTTAATTTCTTCGCATTTACATTTTAAATATTGGTGGTTCCATCACTTGTGAAGTGATTATCTTTCAAGAGACGAACCTTGAAATAGAGTAAAAACATCATCATATTAAAATAGAATATTGGAAGAAAGATTACTATTGAAACGCACAAATAATACAACCCAAATCACAGCGGGTTTACAGCCACACTACAATCCTGGTGTAGGTTACAGACTACCACCTTATTAAAAAGTATTAAAAAGTATGAAGGCCAGTAGTACGGTAAATATGTGGGTTATAGGTCACCACGTTTTATAAATTTAATTTCATCCACTTGTATTATTTACCTAAATTGTATGTCACATCCAATGAACATCGATAGTGATATATTTTTAATTTACTTTTAATATATTACTTTAATTTAAGAATATTAATATATCTTTATATTAATCATTTTAATATCTCTATTATATATTTATTTTACATAATTCTATTAATCATTTTAATATCTCTATTATATATTATTTTACATAATTCTTAAGTTGAGTATTTAATTTATAAAATATTATTTAATAAACATTTGAATTCGAGCATCCATCAATCGACATTCCCAATTTGTTCAATTTTTCAAATCCCACAGCTGTCAATATTTTGTTTAAAATTGTAAAGCTTATTATTTGGGAATTGAATGTTAGCCTAGCGGTTGAAGTCTAGTGCTACTACCATGAGGTCATGGGTTCAATTCCCACCAGGCCAAGGGAAGGGGAGGGATTTTATTGGGGGCTCATTTGAGTTATTACCCAATTTTTTTTTAAAAAAAAAAAATTTTGTTCAAGGGAGATTATTAATAACCTCACCAATCTAGAAAGTATAATTTTTATATGTTATAAATTGATATCTAACAAAAAGTAGATAAATATTTAGATGAAAATTATTTATTTAATATGATTTAATATCTATTTTTGTTTATGTACTTTTGAATTAGGTGATATAATTTAATCATATAGATTTATCTAGTGTTTTACTAATAAAATTACTCATTTAAAATTTATCATGTAAAATTTATGAAATAATAAATATGTAATTTTTTTTGCAAAATTTATTCATTTCATGAAATATGCCACAACAGTTATAATTTTCAAATACATGGTTTATTTAATTCAATCAAATATTAATTATATTACAGATAATGCATCTAAGAGTAGCTTATTTGACTAGCTCATAGTATTACTCGTATAGCAAAATAGGTAATGAAATTAATTTATAAATGATAGCGATTTACTCAATCAACTGGTTAGATGTCTATCTGTTTTAAAGAAGATTATCGAATGTAATGGAATTGAGAAGTTCTGCCCTAGGTATAAAAGAGAAGGAAGTCAAACGGACGTTTTTGGTTCCAAGAAAATCAAGTTTTTCTTGGATAAGTTGCCAACAAGAAGAGTAGAGTTCGCTTCGTGGTATGCGGGTAGAGTTTTCCATAATTTCGTACTTTTATAATTTAAAGTTTATTGTCATATTTGAGTTTTATTTAAGAAAAGTAGAGTTCGCTTCTTGGTGTGCGAGTAGAGTTGTCTATAATTTCATACTTTTATAATTTAAGGTTTATTGTCATATTTTTGATTTACGATCTGCATAGGTGGGTTTGTATTTTTTTTGTCTCTTTTTTGTCCTATCGTATTCGTTCCATATGTTGAATCTTTATGTTGAATCTTTTCGCATATTGAATTGTGGATGTTTCACGTGCTTCGTGTCATGCTTGACTTGAATGATTGGATTAACTCGGGAAATTAAATTTAATTTGTCTACTAAATTTTGCATATAAATACATATACTGAGTGAGATTATGATTATCGGGGAACTTAAAAACTTGATCATCAGGTCTCTATTTTATGCTGGAAAGATGGTGTTAATCAACTCACTACATTCAATCGCAAGATACAGATAATAAAGAGTATCTACAATGTTAAGGGGCAAGATAAGTATCTGCATGATCAAGGGGATTGTGAGTAAAAATAGGTGACACTTATAAATATTTTATTAGTCATCCAATATGAGGTGGATGTTAGAGACTTGATTGGAAAACTTTTATCAAATTTTGCACTCCAATACAACAATGTTAGTTAGCATCACCTTTTTCTGATCATAAAAAAATTCCAACAAATTATTCTATAATAATTTATATATTATACTATATTTAATTTCATTCATCTTAAGTAAAATTCAAACTGAACAATTAGAAACTCTAATTTTACTTACAATTTAACTAAACTTTTTTTTATATAAATTATACTGAATATTAAACATATGTTAAATTAAAATTAAGAAATAATAATTCACACTAATTAAATTTAATGAAAATTAAATTTTACTTTTATGTTATGTAATATTATTGATTTTTAACTTATAATTTTATATATTTTTTTAATATTTTAAATATAATATAATATTAATTAATTAATTAATTTTGTATATATTGTGAATCTAAATAACACATTCAAATTGGTATCCAAATATTACATTTAAATTTGGAATCGTGAAATAATAAAGGCTAAAATCCTATATTTGATAATTTGAAAAATTGATGTATGGGGGTTTGTATTCAGAAGGTCTAATTGAGGCTATCACTCCACGTGTCATCCACGTCAGACTGACCACTTAATTGACTCTTGGGTTGGAGATCAATTTTAACTTTCAAACTCGTCAATCCTATGTGGCTGTTAACTTTTTGTGTTGTGATGCTTGCATTGGAGATGCTCTAAGTGTCGAACTTTCACATGCTCAGAAAAATTGCTTTTTGCCCTTTTGCATTAGTAATGCAAATGGACCAATAAGCCCATAAATCAATTTTTGAAGGAAAAACAAAAAAAATGGTGTTTACTCTTAGTCCCACATGGGAAGTTTAGAAATGATGGTGTAGTTTAAATATGGAAATGCTTCACTACTTCCTTGAGTGAGCAAGAGGAATAAAGACCCATCGTGCACATAACTGCTGACTACATCGCTCGGACGTGGTGGGCGGACGGGTCTTGAGCCCACATTAACCTTTTTGGTCCAGATTAGTTTGAGAGCCAAACATTTTTTAGGCTTCTCGGATAGTCAAATATTTTAAACTAAAACCCTATTTTATCCCTATATTTCAAACTTGGTTAAAACAAGTTTCAAACTTTCTGATATGGTAAAAAATTGTTTTAACGCTTCAGTCAAAAATTGGTTTCCAACATTCTTGAATTTTACTCAGTCCATGACCATTCCTATCTGTTTCTATCTTTAAGTTAGTCAAAACAAGTTTTCGAACTGCTCCACGTTCTCCTCTAATTGAGTTGCAGTTGTTGAGTTGTGTGCCTATAAAAGGCAAGTGCTTGAGCAGTTCTAAACATTTAATTCACTTCATTCTTCTCATCTTTTATTGTTTTCAAAAGTTCTCTGAGAAAAAATACTTACGAGTTCTTCCTCCGTTGCTTGAGTGCACGAGGAAGGGAGGTTTCTGTGGTACCTTGGGAAACGAACGCTTGTGTTGAACCTTGCACTACGGGTTAGGAAAATTTTGACAAGTTCAGTTTTCAAAACAATATCTTTTCTTCCAAATTTGTTTTCGAAAAACTGCATTTTGCTTTACTGTTTGCTTACAAAACCAGAGATCATTCATTGCTTTACTTACATTGTTACTCGAATATTTACCAACAATTTTGAAATGAAGTTTTATCCTTGTTCGAAAACATGTCTGGTCAAACAAGATTTGTGAATGATCTTTCCAAAATACCACCTTTGGACAATGTTAACTATAAACGCTAGTCTCAGGGGGTTTTGATTTTTTTTGGAACAACTAGAAGTGGACTATGTTTTGTTTACTGATCCACCCAAAACCTCTACCCATGTTCCTCGCACTACTGAAACTTCAATTGCACTCCCTACGCCTCCTTCAGCCCCTACACCTTCTTCTAAGGATGCTACCAAGTCGATTCTCAAATATGAGAAAGACAACAAGACCGCCAGGAGTCATCTTCTCAACAACATGACGAATCCCATTTTTGACTTGTTCATCACCAACAAATCTGCCAAGTCAATGTGGGAGATGTTGGAGAAGAAGTATGGTGCTAATGATGTAGGGAAGAAAAAAGTATGTAGTTATGAACTGGCTCATATTCCAAACGGACAACAAGGCAATTATGGACCAGGTCAAAGAGTATGAAAATTTGACGGCTGAATACTTGCAGAAGGCATATCGATAAGCAACATCCTTTAGGCCAACGTACTCATCGAGAAGCTCCCAGATTCCTGGTCTGATTATCGCAATCACTTAAAGCACAAGAAGAAGATATAACTATGGAGAAACTAGTCAGCCACATGAAGATTGAGGAAGCTAATCACCTCAAAGATAAGGGACTCTCATCATTTTCCAATTCAGTTAAAGCTAATCTCGTAGAATCTAGAAACGTTAACAGGTTTAAGTCATTTGGTCCTTTCAAGAAGGGAACTAACTCGGTCAAAAAGGCTGGCACCTTCTAGAATACAAGGCCAACTCTGAAGAAATCCAAAGCAGCCTGCTACGTCTGCAGCAGAATCGGTCATCAAGCTTACCAATGCAACCAGCACAAAGATGCCAACATCAAACCCAACCAGAACAACAACAACAAACCTCAAGCTAATCTCATCGAAGATGAACATGTAGAGACCACGTTGTTGTAGTCTCCGAAGTCAACTTGGTTGAAAACAAGACAGAGTGGATCGTTGACATTGGAGCCTCCAAGCACTTCTGCGCAAACAAGAACCTGTTTGCAAATTTTGAGGAGGTCGTTAATGGTGAACATGTCTACATGGGAAACTCAAGCAGTGCCCCAGTTCTTGGTAAAGGGAAGGTTTTTTTCAAACTGACCTCCGGAAAGAATTTATCTCTTTCAAATGTTCTCTATGTTCCTTCTCTGCTTAGAAACTTGATATTTGTTGGTATGCTTAATAAGGTCGGTTTCAAATTGGTGATTGAAGCTGACAAACTAGTTATTACTCAAAATGGCCAGTTTGTGGGAAAGAGATACATTTCCCGGGGGCTATTTGTTGTGAACACCATTGTTATCAATGGAGCATCTACTCTTTCCTATGTCATTGAATCGTTTGATATTTGACATGCATGTTTAGGACATGTTAATACAAATTCACTTAAATGAATGCAACACATGAACTTGCTACGTAACCTGGAAAAAATTCAATTGGAAAAATGTCAAACTTGTGTAGAAGCTAAAATTGCTAAGAAACCATTTAAACAAGTAACTCAACGAGTAACTAAAATTTTAGAGCTAGTTCTCACAGACTTAGCAGATATTAGAAACTTTGAAAGTAAAGGTGGAAAACGGTACTACATAGCCTTTGTAGATGATTATTCAAGGTAAACTAAAATTTACCTTTTAAGAACTAAAGATGAAGCAAACAAAAGTTCCTAATCTACAAAGCTAAGGTAGAAAATCAACTAGGTTGGAAAATAAAACGACATAGGTCAGATAAGGGAGGAGAATACAACACAAACTTCCTTAAAGAATTTTGTGAAAATAATGACATAATTCATGAGTTCACTGCACCTTATACTCCACAACAAAATGAAATAGTTGAAATGAAAAAATAGAACTTTAAAAGATATGATGAATGCGGCGGTTTTAAGTTATGGATTACCTAATGAAATGTGGGGGAGGCTGTCTTATCAACTAATCATATTCTAAATAAGGTGCTTCATAAAAAATTAGATAAAACACTCCATGAATTGTGGAAAGGATATAGCCCTAACTTGAAACACTTAAAAGTGTGGGGGTATTTGGCTAAAGTAGCCTTTCCTACTTTCAAGCATGACACTATTGGTCCTAAAATTGTTGATGTCATATTTGTGGGATATGCTGAATAATAGTACTTCTTATAGATTTATGCGATTACATGATAAATCAATGTGCGAATATAGAGATGCTGAATTTTTTGAATGCATATTTCCTTTAAAGAAAATGAATAATGTATCTTCCGATGTGATACCTGTTTCTACTAGTTCAACTTTTGTGCAAGTACAAGAACATGATAATAATGAAATTTGAAGAAGTAAGAGGCGTAGAAAAGAAACTGATTTGGACCTCATTTCGTAACTGCTTTTGTGACTGAACTATAACATGTAGATATTTTGAATGAGTCAGTAATTTTTCTTCACCTTCTTGAAGAAGATCCTAAAACTTATGAATAAGCTATGAAATCTATAGATGCTAGCTTTCGGAAAGAAGCAATTAACAGTGAACTTGAGTCAATAATGATTAATAATACATGGGACTTGGTAGACTTTCCTAAGGGATCTAAAGCATTAGGTTGCAAATGGATGTTAAAAAAAACTAAGAATTGATGGTTCAATAGAAAGATTTAAGGCAAAACTTGTGATTAAAGGCTTTACCCAAAAGTTTGGTGTGGACTTCTTTTATACTTACTTACATGTGACAAAAATAGCCACAATTCGTGCACTATTTACCTTGACCTCTATACATAAAATGTTTGTACATCAAATGGATGTTAAAACCGCTTTCTTGAATGGTGATCTAGAAGAAGAGATATATATGATACAACCCACTGGGAACACCATAATGGGCCAAGAAAATAAGGTGTGTAAACTTAAGAAGTCATTGTATGGTTTAAAACAAGCACCAAAACAATGATATGAAAAGTTTCATAAAACTATTCTTAGTTTTGATTTTATTGTGAATGGATCTGATGCTTGTGTGTATTCAAAAATGTTTGATTCTGAATGTGTAATTATTTGTCTCTATGTAGATGACATGTTATTGTTTGGAACACACATTGATGCTATTAATAAAACCAAAAGATTCTTATCCTCCAAATTTGAAATGAAAGATTTAGGGAAAGTTGATGTTATCTTAGGGGTAAAAGTTGCTAAAAAGGATAATAGTTTCATTCTATCCCAATCTCATTATGTTGAAAAGGTACTGAGAAAATTTAATAGCTTTGATGTAGTGCCAGTAAGAACTCCTTATGACTCCACTATTCACTTAAAGAAAAATAAAGGAAGAAATGTGTCTCAAGGGGAATATGCAAAAATTATAGGTAGTTTAATGTGACTACACTCGACCTGGTATTGCCTATGCAGTGAGTAGACTAAGTAGGTACACCCATAATCCTAGTGGAGAACATTGGGTTGCCCTTAGAAGTTTACTAAAATGTCTAAGAGGCACAATGGACTTAGGATTGCATCTTTTAGGATACCCCGTTGTTTTGGAAAGGTATTATAATACGAACTAGGTAACCAATAATAATGAAGTAAGTTCCACTAGTGGTTATGTTTTTACCTTAGGAGGTGTTGCTATATCGTGGAAGTTTTCAAAACAGACTTGTATAGCTCTATCTACTATGGAGTCTGAGTTTATAGCTTTAGACTTGGCAGGGTAAGAAGCAGAGTGGCTTAGGTCATTACTGGTAGATATTCCTTTGTGGGGAAAACCCACTCCACTTGTCTCACTACTATGTGACTCTCTGGCATCCTTAGGTGTTGCCCAAAATAAAGCTTACAATGGTAAGAATAGACATATACACATTAGACATGAATGTGTAATAAATGTAATAGAGACTGGAGTACAGGCTTTACAGTTCGTAAGATCAGAAAGAAATTTAACTGATCCATTTACTAAAGGACTAAGTAGAAAGATAGTCTAAGATTAATCGAGGGGAATGTGGTTAAAACCCTGCTAGGTGAGGAATTCTTTGTGGATACTCTTTTTGTTTCTCAAGCGACTTTAAGTCAAACGAAACTAAGAAAAGACTTACAAATGTACAAACTTACCCATTCCTATGATATATGTATGTTGCGAGGATGAGCTTAACACTCTTACTGAATCCAAGATATTTCTAATTTGTGACGAACTTGTGGGATTCACCAAAAATTATGTGAGGTTGAACGATGGATCGTTCTTAATGATTGGCCTACTTGAGTGTAAATGATTGGCCTATGAAAGACTTTTAAGAGTTGTCTTTCTAGAACACTCATGAGTTTTCCCAATGAAACTGTGGCCACTACAACTTGTTGATTATCGGAGAACTCGTTTTATTCAAGTAAGACACGTGTTTTTGGAATGATCAAACAGTTTAGGAGTTCCAGATACGTTCACTACGGAAACAAGTTGATCATCCCAAATTCACTACGCATTAGTTAAATTGCAAGATACTGATGCTTAAGTGTCGAACTTTCACATGCTCAAAAAATTAACTTTTTGCCCTTTTGCATTAGTGGGGGATTGTTAGTAATGCAAATGGACTAATCAGCCCAAAAATCAATTTTTGAAGGAAAAAAGGAAAACTTTCTCTTTACTCTTAGTCTCACATGGGAAGTTCAGAAGAGACGTGGGTAGTTTAAATTTGGAAATGCTTCCCTACTACCTTGAGTAAGCAAGAGGAATAAAGACAATGAGGCCGAGCGGACGGACGGACAGGTCTTGAGCCCATATTAATCATTTTGGTCTGGATTAGTTTGAGAGCCCAACATGTATAAGGCTTCTCAAATAATCAAATGTTTTAAACTAAAACCTATTTTTTTTCTCCCTATATTTAATACGTGGTTAAAACAAGTATCAAACTTTCTGATATGGTAAAAAAAATATTAATGTTTCTGTTAAAAATTGGCTTCCAATGTTCCCAAATTTTACTCGGTCCATGACCGTTCCTATCTTTTAGTTAGTCAAAACAATTTTTTGAACTGCTTCATGTTCTCTGAAATTGCTCCACGTTCTCCTCTTATTGAGTTGCAGTTGTTGAGTTGTGTGCCTACAAAAGGCGAGCACCGGAGCGGTTCAAAGCATACAATTCACTTCTCTTCTTCTTCTCTTTTACTGCTTTGAAAAGTTCTCTGAGCAAAATACTTACGAGTTCCTCTTCCGCTGCTTGAGTGCACGAGTAAGAGAGGTTTCTCTAGTACCTTGGGAAACAAAAGCCTGTGTTGAACCTTGCACTATGGGTTAGGTGAATTCTTTTTCAAAGGCAGTGATATATCACGGCCACAGTTTTGGTTTTCAAGACAAAATATTTTCTTCCAAATATATTTTCGAAAAACTGCATTTTGTTTTATTGTTTGCTTACAAAACCAATGACCATACATTGCTTTATGAACATTGTTACTCATTTTTTTACCAACAAATCTTACTTAGTATTGAAGGATACTGGGCAAACATCTTCAACCTGCCAAAAAAATGTACCCGACAGGATTGTAAAAATTTGCAGAAGTTTTTTGTGGCTAAGGGAGGAAGGACATAGGGGATCTATTGTTGTGGCTTGGACAACATTGTGCATGAGTAAAACAAGAGGTGGAATGGGACTGATAGAACCCTCAATATAGAACAGAGCAGCACCATGCAAGCACATTTGGGGCATAAATTCCAAGAAGGGCATTTTATGAGTCAAGTGGACCCATGCTTACTGCTTAAAAAGGAACATGGCTAGAAAAAATAAGCTTAAGAAGGGTAAAATATCCGGGCATGGAAGAACCTGTTGGAAAATGATGGTTAAAAGGTTGAAATTCGTCAACTTTTTGGGCTTCATTTTGAGTGGGACCCGAATAGATTTTGGGTCAATGGATGTCAATTTTGGGTTCTCCTCCGCGAGTACTATAAAATCGACTATTTAAACTCTCAAAATGGATCAAGGGTGAATGAGATATGAATGTTTTAAATATCACTCTTGAAAGAGGAAAAAATGGGCGAAAATTGGCCTAGGTAATTTTCTATGGACTGTCCAAAATGCGTATGGATCGCATGGAAGTCTCTGGAAGGCCCAACCGCATAGTATATATGGAATTACTTGTGTGTAATTCTTAAGAGATAAGAACAAAATACTTCCATATTTTGTGAGATATCTTGTCTTAAATAAATATGCGGTTTACCATGTTTAATATGATGAAGAATATTTGTACAAATATTTCTTCTTTTTCCAGCATATTTGATTCGAGTATTCATGGAATGTCTCGGATTTGATGAGTTGGTGATTGGAGAATATTCTTCTCTAATTACAGAAAATCAGAATATCATGTTTCCATGATTAGGGTCTCTTAGAGTAGTATAAATAGAGCCTCTAAGTCAGTCAGAAAACTCGCACCATTCTCAAGTTCCTCATTTATTCTAAACTTGAGTCTCACTTCTTTCTGTCTCTGTCGGTGATAGTTCTTCGGGCCTTGCGTGAATCCCAGGTAACTCTTAAATGTTAATTGTTGCCTGCGCTGGTTTTATCCTAGGGAACGATGTCCACGACGGGACTCATTCGTTTCAAGGGCAGCGAGTGTTACTCGTGACTCCATCAATTTTGATTACTTGAAACGTGATTCATGCTTTGATTATTTGTAATTAAGTTTTTCGATTGTATGCTTGAATAATTAATAAAATTGTATTATTCTTGCATATGTTAATTGCTCGTTCAATTTTTGTTATTTGATTTTCACATGATATAATCAATATATGTCCAACAGTCTTGAAACAAATGATATTTGTTGATTTATATTGATTTGGTCAAAATTTGCATGCGTGAGAATGATGTAGTCAGAATTTGCATGCTGCAATCAAGTTGCATACTCGTTGCCTGATATACAATCAATTTGCATGCGGAGTATATCACTTGCCTGATATACTTATTAATTGGCATACTATATCTATCCGATCTGACTGCATACCATATTTATCCGAAAATATGCATACGATTTGTATTTCTGGGCAAATCATAGGTAATTGCATGCTTTATGGAAATTGTATGTTTGCAAAAACATGCATGCTAATGGTTTTGGTTATTTATAACAAAATCAAATTGAGCAATTTGTTATGTATAATTGTTTAAAAATATTATACTACAATATTTCATGTGTACTTATATTTAATGGTGAATAATTTTGTATGTACTTATTGATGAATCCCAGAACCATGTCGAGCAATGATGCTGCGAAGACTACCCCTGGGGTGATGCCTCTTGTGGCTGTTCCTCATACTGAGAAACCCGAGAAGTTCAATAATGGTATGAACTTCAAGATGTGGCAACAGAAGATGCTCTTCTTCTTGTCCACTATGGGTTTGGAACGTTACGTTCACGAAGATCATCCCATTGTGGATGAGAAAAGCGCTAAGGAAGTTCAAGATGCTGCGGTGGAGTGGAACTCTAAGGAGTATATCTGCCGCAACATCCTTTTGAATAGCCTTCACGATGCCATTTGGAATGTGTATGAGGTGAAGGAGCCTTCTAAGGTGTTGTGGGAAACTCTTGACCAAGAGTACATGGGTGAGGAAGTTGGATCCAAGAAGTGGGTCGTCGGCAAGTTCCTCGACTACAAGATGGTTGATGCCAAGTCTGTGGTCAGTCAAGCTCAAGAGCTTCAAATGATGATCAATGAGCTGATAGCCGAGAAGATGACAATGTGCGAGACTCTCCAAGTCTATTGCATCATTGAGAAGCTGCCTCCAAGTTGGAAGGACTTCAAGAGTTATCTGAAACACAAGCGAAAGGTGATGACCATGAGGGATCTGATCCAAAAGCTTCGTGTTGAGGAGGATAATCGCATCTCTGAAAAGAGGATGAATGGATCTGTGCCTGTGGCAAGGGCCAATCTCGTGGAGGTTGGTGGGAGCTCCAAGTCCAAGAAGCCCAAGGCAAAGAAGGGATAAAAGTTGGGAGCTAAAGGTGGAGTTTCGAAGAAGTCGAAGTTCACTGGCAAGTGCTATAATTGCAACCTCGTTGGCCACAAGTCCTCCGAGTGTAAGAAGCCAAAGAATGCCAAGAATGAGGCCAACATGGTTGAAAATCTTGCACGAGATGTGAATAACATCGATCTGTGTGCTGTGATTTCTGAAGTCAGCATGGTGGACTCCAATCCAAAGGAATGGTGGATAGACACTGGTGCTACGAAGCACATCTGCTCTGTCAAGGAAGTGTTCTCAAACTTCAAGGCAATTGAAGATGGAGAGACCATCTACATGGGCAACTCTGCAACTTCCATGGTGAAAGGTCGTGGCACTGTGGTGCTGAAGATGACGTCTGGGAAGGAGTTGACTTTGAAGAATGTTTTGTATGTGCCAGACATTCGTAAGAACCTTGTGTCCGGTTCTATGTTGATCAAGCATGGCTTTAAGCTAGTGTTTGAGTCTGATAAGTTAGTCTTGTCAAAGCAAGGTATGTTTGTAGGCAAAGGTTATGAGCTAGATGGTATGTTCAAGTTGAACACCATGGTTGTACCTCCTAAGAAAGATGAAATGAATGCTTCTTATTCTGCTTACATGATTGAGTCTTCCAATTTATGGCATGGTAGACTAGGACATGTTAATTATGATTCGATAAGAAGATTAATTAAAATGGAGAACATACCTAACATGGAAATTGATGCAAATCATAAGTGTGAAACTTGTGTTAAAGCTAAGATGACTCGAACGTCTTTCAAACAAGTTAAACGAAGCACGAAACCTCTTGAGTTGATACATACCGATATCTGTGATCTCAAGTTCGTGCAAACAAGAGGAGGTAACAAGTATTTCATCACTTTCGTGGATGATTGTACGAAATACTGTTATGTGTACTTGCTGAAAAGCAAAGATGAGGCAATTGAGAAATTTGTTCTCTACAAAACGGAAGTTGAAAATCAACTTGATAAGAAGATCAAGGTGATTAGAAGTGACCGTGGAGGTGAATATGTAGAGCCATTTAGGGACTATTGTTCTGAACATGGCATTATTCACGAGGTCACTGCCCCCTACTCGCCTCAATCTAATGGTGTGGCTGAACGTAAAAATTGCACTCTTAAAGAAATGATGAATGCGATGTTGATAAGTTCTGGGTTGCCGCAGAGCATGTGTGGGGAGGCTATTTTGACGGCCAACTATCTTTTGAATAAGATACCCCGTAAGGATGAGAAAGCAACTCCTCATGAGTTGTGGAAAGGCACGAAGCCATCCTTTACGTACTTGCGAATGTGGGGGTGCCTTGCGAAGGTATTAATCCCACCCCCAAGAAGTTAAAGATCGGACCTAAAACGGTTGACTGTATCTTTATAGGATATGTACATGAAAGTAGTGCTTATCGCTTCCTTGTACATGAATCTCATCATCCCGAGATTCACAAGAACACAATCATGGAATCAAGAAATGCAAATTTATTTGAGGATGTGTTCCCTGCCAAGGAAAGGGCCGAATCGTCGAAAAGGACCATTGAGTCATTAGACGAAGGCGTAGTAATTCCTGACGATCTCGAGGATCAAGAGGAGGAAGTGGATGAACCTAGACGAAGTAAACGGATTAGGACTGAAAAATCATTTGGTCCTGATTATCTAACGTTTATGCTTGAAAGTGAGCCACAAAGCTATAAAGAAGTTGTGAATTCGTCTGAGGGGCCTATGTGGAAAGAAGCGATTAAAAGCGAAATCGACTCGATTCTACATAATCATACTTGGGAGCTAGTGGACTTACCTCCGAGGTGTAAACCACTGGGCTACAAATGGATCTTCAAGAAGAAGATAAGAGCAGATAGATCGATTGACAAGTATAAAGCCAGACTTGTAATCAAAGGTTATAGACAAAAGGAAGGTCTTGACTATTTTGATACTTATTCTCCAGTCACGAGAATAAGCTCCATTAGAATGATACTTGCTATTGCCGCGCTGCGTAAGCTTGAGGTTCATCAAATGGATGTGAAGACTGCCGTCTTGAATGGAGATTTAGAGGAAGAAATCTACATGGAGCAACCTGAGGGGTTTACGGCTCTCGGTCAAGGAGGAAAAGTCTGCAAGTTGGTGAAATCATTGTATGGTCTCAAACAAGCACCAAAGCAATGGCATGAGAAGTTTGAGCATGTCGTCATTGCCAATGGTTTCAAAATAAATGAGTGTGATAAGTGCATCTATGTGAAAGACATGGAAAATGGATATGTAATCCTATGTTTATATGTAGATGACTTGCTCATTGTGGGTAGTAATGAAAAGATGATCAAATCTACCAAGGACATGTTGAATTCTCGTTTTGACATGAAGGATATGGGACTGGCGGATGTGATCTTGGGGATAAAGATCATCCGAAGCTCTGATGGTATCACCTTAACCCAGTCTCATTATGTAGATAAAATCCTTGAGAAATTCAACAAGAATGACTCAGAGGTGTCGATGACTCCAATAGATCCGAATTTGCATCTACGAAAGAACAAATTGGAGGCTATTAATCAAGTGGAGTACTCGAGAGTCATTGGGAGTCTGATGTACTTGATGAGTTGTACTAGACCAGACATTGCCTACACTGTAAGTAGGTTGAGTGGATACACAAGTAACCCCAGTATGACTCACTGGAAAGCAATAACTAGAATATTGAGATATCTACGTTATACTCGTGATTATGGTCTACATTATTCGAGTTATCCAGCTGTAGTTGAAGGATACAGTGATGCAAACTGGATACACGATATAAAGGACCTGAAATCCACTAGTGGGTATGTATTTACACTAGGTGGAGGAGCAGTCTCGTGGAAGTCCTCTAAACAAATGGTTATTACTCGATCCACGATGGAATCTGAGTTTGTTGCCTTAGACAAGGTGGGTGAGGAGGCCGAATGGCTCCGTCAATTCGTAGAGGACATTCCTAGATGGCCGAAGCCTGTGCCAGCCATATGTATACATTGTGATAGTGTATCTGCTATTGGAAAGGCTCAAAATATGCTCTATAATGGGAAGTCTCGTCATATTCGACGGAGACATAGTTCCATAAAACAACTTCTCTCAACTGGAGTGATCACAATTGACTATGTAAGGTCAAAGGACAACATAGCCGATCCCTTGACTAAAGGGTTGAATCGAGAGATAGTTGAAACATCATCGAGAGGAATGGGACTGAAGTCCATTAAATGATGGGTTACGTACGTGGACACCCAACCTATGTGACTGGAGATCCCAAGATCTAGGTTCAAAGGGACAACTAAATTGCAAAGACCCATTGCGATCACTGTGGGGGTTTCATACCTCCTATCTTATTCCTATGATGAAGAAACAGTGATGTGAATGGAGGTTAAGCATTAGGTTGCTTTTAATGGTTCATGGCATCAAGTGTGTAGTACTTGAAAGAGCGCATAGTTTCTGGAACTGCTCTTACGCCAAGAATCACCTATGTAAGCGAGAAGTGTGGCCGCTTCGAAAGGGAATTGTTGGGACGCAATTCTTTAGAAACCTTACAGAACTAGGCGTGTGCCATGGCCTGATTAATGGACACAACCGAGGAAAGCGCAAGGGCTAGGAAAGATGTCTGTGGGAAGTGCATTGTCGTTCACACAAGCGGTTGGGGAAGTTCAAGGACATCGCGTCTACTTCCTAACCAGTGGGCTAAGTGTGCTCTCTCAAGGGAAAGTTCAAAGGGTGACACCTACTTATCCTATGCAGCATCTATGCCGTCGAAATGAATCTATCACCAAGTCAAACTCTGTGTCTGACGTGATTGTTCTGATTCCTACATCAATATCTATTCATGTGGGGGATTGTTGGAAAATGATGGTTAAAAGGTTGAAATTCGTCAACTTTTTGGGCTTCGTTTTGAGTGGGACCCGAATAGATTTTGGGTCAATGGATGTCAATTTTGGGTTCTCCTCCGCGAGTACTATAAAATCGACTATTTAAACTCTCAAAACGGATCAAGGGTGAATGAGATATGAATGTTTTAAATATCACTCTTGAAAGAGGAAAAAATGGGCGAAAATTGGCCTAGGTAATTTTCTATGGACTGTCCAAAATGCGTATGGATCGCATGGAAGTCTCTGGAAGGCACAACCGCATAGTATATATGGAATTACTTGTGTGTAATTCTTAAGAGATAAGAACAAAATACTTGCATATTTTGTGAGATATCTTGTCTTAAATAAATATGCGGTTTACCATGTTTAATATGATGAAGAATATTTGTACAAATATTTCTTCTTTTTCCAGCATATTTGATTCGAGTATTCATGGAATGTCTCGGATTTGATGAGTTGGTGATTGGAGAATATTCTTCTCTAATTACAGAAAATCAGAATATTATGTTTCCATGATTAGGGTCTCTTAGAGTAGTATAAATAGAGCCTCTAAGTCAGTCAGAAAACTCGCACCATTCTCAAGTTCCTCATTTATTCTAAACTTGAGTCTCACTTCTTTCTGTCTCTGTCGGTGATAGTTCTTCGGGCCTTGCGTGAATCCTAGGTAACTCTTAAATGTTAATTGTTGCCTGCGCTGGTTTTATCCTAGGGAACGATGTCCACGACGGGACTCATTCGTTTCAAGGGCAGCGAGTGTTACTCGTGACTCCATCAATTTTGATTACTTGAAACGTGATTCATGCTTTGATTATTTGTAATTAAGTTTTTCGATTGTATGCTTGAATAATTAATAAAATTGTATTATTCTTGCATATGTTAATTGCTCGTTCAATTTTTGTTATTTGATTTTCGCATGATATAATCAATATATGTCCAACAGAACCTGAGTAGGCTGGAAAACAAGTTTTTATCCCAATTGAAGAACTGCATAAACTCCAGGGGAAATTGAGTATACGACTTAATGAAGGTTGGGAAAAAAACATACTTCTTTTCAAAAGCGGTAAGGTACCGGAAAGCACTTCCCAAACACAAATTCTTTATCTGGAGTCTAGCAACGGTAGCTAAGATTTGGTTGTTTGGTTTGGTTTCTGCAGGTTACTGGATCAGTTTTAGGCTGCCTTACTCAATGGATATAGGATGTTGCACATACGGATGTTTTCACTGAGGAGACCTGTGATGCTACCTCCAGTTTGTCAGATCAACATAGCAGCATCCTTATGGACTCTCTCTTCTCCGTTTTTTGGTACACCTGCATCTCTGGAGCTGATACTTACTATTCATCGGAGGCAGATTAACTACAATCATTAAGCAATCTTTTGGCTATTGAACTCTTTAAAGTAGGCTTTTAAATTTTGTGATTGAAGTTGCCTGGCCAAAGGAGTGAATTAACACATGGGGTGGAGATTCTCTCTTTTGAATCGCAACTTCGACACCTATCCAGTTTTGGATAGTTATTCACATTTCTTTGGTATAGATTTCGTAGGACTTTTGGAGGCAACTATGTTGCTTCATTACTCATTCTGAACAAAACTTCCTTAAATGTATATCCTATTTAACTTCGAAGTAGGATTGGGGAACCTCTAATATATCTCCCCCACCCTCGGGTGTTTTCATTAAAAAAAAAAGCAACGGTAGATAAGATTCAAAGTTTCAGTATTCTGAGATTTCAACACCCTTGCTGCTTATGCAATCAGGAGCATGAATCTGCTAAGCATTTACTATATTTGTGAACCCCTGTATAGTATGGAGTATGATCAAAGAGTTGAGGCAGCTAAAGAGGAGACAGAAAACAAAGTTTGGAGGTGATGAAATTAACTACAACTTTATATCATCTCTGGGCTGAGAGAAATGGGAGAATTTTCAGAAAGCAAGAATTGAAGGTTGAAGAATTGAGCTTTCAAGTGAAATCAGAATGCATGTGGAAGAGGAAACTAAACTAGGAAAAGGAGTTGGCAGAAACTTTTTGTTGAGTAGGAAAAACTAGAATAGTGAAAGAATATGAATTAACTGCTTGGGACTTGTAAAGGACTGGGAGTGAAGGCCAAAAAAACTGACCATGTTTTAATTTGAAACATACAAAATATTCATCAAAACAAATATTTGTTTGTTAAATAACTAATATAAATTGGTATTTTCAAAAGGTATTACTTTCATTTACATTTTATTTTTCTCAGCGGTGTATCAGAGCGTTTCATAGTTACCCAAATAAATGTTTTGATACAACAATGATTTGGCAATACATAATTCTCACATAGATAATATAATGCGAGACAATAATAGTTTAGCATTTCAAGATCTATTAGTAAAACTAGTGGGAGTCCAGAGTCACATCGGTAAGGTAATTTTAACTGTGTGTGCGATTGTGTGTGCGATACAATGACTTTCTCCTCTCCCAACTTTAACCAATCTCTTCTTCTTCCCCAATTGTAAATTCACTTTACTCCTGGTCTGAGACGGAATTGTTGGCCGATAACGGCTATTTCAGCCGTTAACGGCTTTAGCAATGTCGGGAACTACTCTTCCGGCCGCTCAGGCCTCAAACCAAGATACCATACCGACTCCTCCCCCGATCTCTTTCGCTAATATCCTCAAAAACAAAGCTCCACCACTATCCAAGCTTTTATCGAGCAACCCTGAACTAGTGCCCAAATCCCAACATCTAGGTGAGGCGGCCTGTCTATACTCAGAGGATCAAATTGCAAAATTGTCTTCACACTATGCAAATGCCCTAGTCGGCAAATTCACCAAGGGCAGATGCTCGATGGAGCAATTGGAACAAGTTTTCAAGACCGTAGGCTTCACAGGTAAGTATCAACTCGGTTCTCTTGATTACAAACATGTGCTCATTCGATTTGAACTGCTAAATGATTACCAACAAGCATGGATGAAAGGTGTCTGGAATTTTAATGGGATTCTTTTAAAAATGCTAAAATGGACTCCAGATTTTTCAATACATAAAGAGTCTCCAATTGTCCCTGTTTGGTGTACAATTAGGGAAGTCCCTTTGTACTACTATAACTCAGCTGCTATTGAATCCATTGGTAATAGCATTGGAAACTTCATTAAAACTGATCTTGCTATCGATATGCTAACAAGACCATCAGCCATTAAACTGTGTGTAGAAGTAGATCTCCTCAAACCTATTATTAACCACATCAGGCTGGGATCTGTGACTAATAACAGAAAATATCACATTGAATATGAAGACATCCCCCTTTACTGTGACCATTGTGCCAAATTAGGTCATTCCAAAACCCAATGCAGAGCCTTTCCTCCCAACCTCAATGTTAAAACTGGGGATCTCATTATAATTCAGAAACAACCAATGTGGCAGGCTACTGGCAAGAAATTTGACATACCACCTTTGATCTCCTCTGATGATCAGATAGATTTAGTAGAATCTGAAAGCACTATGGAACCTGTCCCTAGATTCCTAGCTACTCCCCTTCTTAATCTGAAAACTAGCAAAGACTTCATAACTACTAAAACCACTGAAACTGTCAAAATCAATCCACCAGTCAGTTGTCCTAGTCCTACAACTCAGGTCTCACTGGATAACTCTATCTCTAAACTGCTAGATGGAACAGCCTTAAGTAAATTTACCCCAATGGCTTATGCTACAGATGATATCCAGATTGGGACTTCCCTTCCTGGAGTTAGTAAACAAAGCAAAATATCAACTTCTCTCCAACATAGATTGGGGAATAGGTTCTCTATTTTGCAGGTGGACATGGAAGAACCAGCCCTAGACCAGGAGGCTACCTCAAATATGCCAGCCAGTTCGAGCTCTTCACCAACACTTGACCAGGGCCTCTTGCCAGGTAAGGCGAAAGGTAAAAAATCTAACTACTTTAGCCAAATTAATAGAATGATGCCTAGATCATCTACGAAAAGTCATAAGTCAAGTGAGCAATGATAAGTCCTCTTTCAATTAATTTCTTGGTATGGAACATCAGGGGAATGGAAACATCAATGTTGAGACTTATTAACTTAGTTAGGCTGAAAAAAATTCAATTTTTATGAATAATTGAACCCATGCATGATAACTCTAAACTCCAGTCCTATATGGACATACTTAAATTCTCTAATGGCCTGACCTTGCATAATGGTAAAATATGGCTTATGTGGGCTAATTGTTTCTCAGTTAACCTTCTTTCATCTCATGAACAGTATCTACATGTGCATATATCTCATGGATATTTTAATCTAACTATGGATGTTGTTTTCATATATGCTCTTAGAGATAGGGAAGGTAGGAAAATCTTATGGAATGACCTATCTGCTATTACCCCTGGGGATACTATTTTCATAGGTGATTTTAACACTATCTCCTCCATTACAGAATATAGAGGCCCTAGCTCACCCTCCTTATGCAGTATTAGAGATTTTAATACTTGGATAAACATCTCTGGTATTCAGGAAATTAGCACGGTTGGGAATCTCTTTACTTGGTGTAACTCAAGACTGAGGAGCCCTACCTCAAAAAGGCTTGATAGAGGATTTAGTACTATTTCTTGGAACTATAGATATCCTTCCTCTTCCATTCAAATTTTGAATAGACAGACTTCGGATCACTCTCCTCTGCTTCTTAACATATCTAATTTAACCAGTCTTAATCCGAGACCATTCAGATTTCTTAACGTTTGGTTTAATCGTCCTGATTTCATCACTCTAATCCAACAAAACTGGGATAAAAGACTGAGAGAGACTGGTTTACTAGGCTTCTATCTAAAATTGGTTAGATTAAAGAAACAGATAAAAATTTGGAATAGGGAGTCCTTTGGAAATATTGACACTAATCTAATCACGGCTGAAGAATCACTAAGAATTCAAGAATCTGTCTACGATTTAAACCCTACTGAACTTGAGCTCATTAAGTTAAATCAGAAGAAGGCATTATTACTGAGAGCTCAGAAAGAAAAGGAAAAATTAATTTTGGAAACAAAAGGCAAGATTGAAATGGCATAAGATGGGAGATAATAATACACAATTCTTTCATAAGGTAGTACAAGAGAAAAATTGTAGATTGCAGATCTCAAAAATAAAAAACAGAAATGGCCAATAGCCATATCATATTACTCAGATCTGTTATCCGAACCTAATCAGGGACCTAATGGCACATACTATTCTCATTTTCTGAGTCAAATCCCCACTAAAATTACTGCTCAAGATAACTTAGATTTAGCAAAACCAGCCTCAGAATCTGAGGTTGAGGCAGTAATAAAGAGTTTAAGCAAGAATAGCAATCCAGGTCCGGATGGATTCAGTAATAAATTCTATTCCAAGTGCTGGTCCATTATAAAAAACGATTTAGTTGAGGCAGTAAATGATTTCATTAGGGGCTCCACTTTACCAAAAGGCATATCTAGCACATGGATCACCCTAATACCTAAGAAAGCTACTCCATGTTCATTTGATGACTTCAGGCCTATTAGTCTTTCTAATGCTCTCAATAAGATTTGCTCTAAAGTTTTAATAGAAAGATTAAGGCCTTACATGGACAATCTGATCTCCCAAAACCAATCAGCTTTTATGAAAAACAGAAATATCAGGGATAATATTCTCTACCTTCAAGAAATGGTCAGATTTCTAGATAGAAAGGCTAGGGTTCCAAATTGCATTCTAAAACTAGACTTACAAAAGGCATTTGATAGAGTTAATTGGGACTTTTTAAAATGTGTCCTAATGAAATTTGGATTTGAAGGTTTATTTTTAAATGTTGTCATGTCTAACCTCTCACAAGCCAATTTCTCGGTTCTCATTAATGGTAACCCTGTTGGCTTTTTCAAAGCCACTCGAGGAATTAAACAAGGTGACCCTCTCTCCCCTTTTCTCTTCAACACTTTTTCTGAAGCCTTCTCAAGGAGTTTATCCTTTATTTTCCATAACAGTAAACTCTCATACTATCAAATCCCATCTTCAGTTTCAGCAATCTCTCATTTTATGTATGCTGATGATACTATTATATTGATGCAAGCCTCTAAATCTAATTTAATCAGAATTAAGGCTTTTCTGGACATATTTGAATTTACCTCGGGCCAAAAGTTTAATTTTCATAAATCTGAATTCTTCATTAGTAAAAGGGCTTCGAACATAAAACTTAACCAGATAAAGCTGATTTTGAAAATGAAACAAGGGTCTTTTCCTTTTCAATACCTCGGATGCCCGATTTTCAAGGGTCGAACTTTAAATAGATACTATCAACCACTTATGGAAAAACTGGATAAAAAGGTGCAAAATTGGAAAAATAAGTGGTTGAGTTCTGGGGGTAAATTAGTTCTGATTAATAGCTGCTTGTATTCTCTGCCACAACATTTATGGGCTGTAACAAAACCCCTTAAACACATTATCAAATCTTTTGAGAAAAAGCTGGCTTGGTTCTTTTGGGGAGAAACTGATGGAAAAAGGAATAAGGTTTGAAAAAAAATGGTCAGAATTGGCTAAACCAAAATCCCATAAGGGCTTAAGTTTCAGATCCATTAAAGGAATAGTAGATGCATGCTCCCTCAAGCATTGGTGGAAGTGTCAGTTAGGAGTCACACTGTGGTCTAAACTTCTATGGTCTTTACCACACTCATACAGAAATTCTGTTACCTGGAAAAGGATTTGCATGGTAAATTCCTTAGCCGAAGAAAACTCCATTATTATCCATGGTAAGGGGACATGTAATGTTTGGACATCTACTTGGTGCCCTAATGGTCCACTGATTAATAAGATCCCAAGTAATATCTATGATACATTTCAGGGGTACTCCATATCTGATTTCATCAATAACAAACTGGACATTTTACCTAGGATTTCACCTTTCCTGGAAAATGATACTGTATTATTCTTACAGGATGCTGAAGTGGTGGAGAACATAGAAGACAGACTCATATGAAAACCCGATACGTCGGGAAACTTTTCATTTAAGTCTGCATATCGTACTATCACATACTCTCCAGGTAACTTCCCGGCTGCCAAAAATGTTTGGAATGTCTTGTTGCAAAAAAAGATATCGGTTTTCACATGGAAATTGCTTCATGCTTTCCTTCCTTTTGATGATGTACTTACAAACTGTGGATATAGTCTGGCTTCCAAATGCCCTGTGTGCTGTCATTCCGATACAATTGACCACTTTTTCATATCATGTACATTGGCAAAATTGATTTGGAACAACCTGGCATCTATGATTCACTTCAATCTGCCTGAACATCAAACCATCTCTCAGAGATTCTTTGCTCTCTGGAACTGCTTAGATTTACCCAAAGGTTACCAAATGATATGTAAACTACTTCCTTCGCTTACTTGCTGGTGTCTTTGGAAAGCTAGAACTAGGCATATCTATGATCAGGTTCCCTTTTCCGCTGACCTAATCTGTAGGGAGATCCTTCACCTCATCAACCTTTCCTTATACTCATGCCCTGCATACTTGAACTTTCACTCAGGTTTTCCAAACCCACATAGGCATCTAATACCTTTTCTTAGGCCACCTCCGAAACCAATTATCAGGCATGTCTGTTGGGAAAAGCCTGGCATAAACTCCATCAAAATAAACACTGATGCTTCATGGCTCTCACACACTGCTTCTGTTGGGATCATTGTGAGAGATAACACTGGCTTTCCTCTATCCATAAACTCATCTACGATAGAAGCTCTATCTCCTTTGCATGCTGAAATATTAGCTATCCTTGCTGCATGTCAATCTTTTCAGGACCGTGATTACTTCGTTATCATTGAATCTGACTCTCTTCTAGCCATCAACATGATTCAGAACCCTTACTCTGCAAACTGGAATCTTTTCAACTTGGCATATAAGGTTAAAAGCCTATTAAATGGAGCTGTGCTTAAACATATCTATAGAGAATGCAACTCCGTAGCAAATGCAATTGCCAAATTTCATTCCTCTCATAACCAGCCACTTACCATGAATAATTTTCCGGTCCATATCAAAGGTCTCATCGCCTTGGATACGAAGCAGTTTCCCTATATTAGGACCTACAAACATGGCCATACTTGGAATAGTTACTGCTGATGGAAACTGTTCTTATGCAGGTACAGGCAAGCAAGGTTTCAAGACCTATACGGCGATCCTGCACTCCTGTTGGTTCAAGATCTTTATGAGGATCCTACGTTCTTCCAGACTTACTACTTCCTAACTCCTCTACTTCTACCTTGCTCATCCAACCGGCAACGACTAGAAGCTATACATTGATGTACTTAGCTGCCTTTTAGCTAACAATATATCTACATGTTGGTAATATCCATAGAGTTGCCTGGCCTAGGTGCGAATTAACACGGGGTGTGGAGATTCGTCTACTTTGGAATCGCAACTCCTCTGGGATGTTACCACAAACCTGTATAGACTAACTGATTTTGAGGCAATGGTGTTGCCTTTTGTAAAAACTTCTGCCACATTAAATGGCTACTTTCATGGTTTGGGGCACCAATATATATACCCCCACCTTCGGGTGCTTCCATTTTAAAAAAATAGTGGGAGTCCAGAGTCCAACACCACGTTGTGGATTTTTTGAGTAAAAAGATTAGATAAATTTTTATATAGTGCTTTATTTTTCTCACATTTACATTAAATACTAATAATTTTGTTTAATTTTTTCTGGAACCATATCAATGAAATAATTAATTTAATCAAAAATTATTAAACAAAGAATAAAATAAATAATGTCATTTTGTAATTTTTATTCACATTATTTTGTTGTTTAAATTAAGTGCCCTTTTCCTTGTTTCCTTTTAAATTTTTCTTGCAATTCTTCGTGAGATCTAATGTGAAAAGGAGATAACAGTTTGAACTACTGCATAAGAGACATTTTTATTATTATATACTACTATTAAAAAATTTCACGCATTTACGTTGCACAGTGTTATTAATTACAAAATTGAGATAAATTATTACTCCCTCTATCCCAATTAGAACTACAGAAAGAGAGAATGTATTTCAAAATTTTAAACAGTAATTTTGCAGAAAAAGGACACCTTTTTCTGAATAATTAATCCACTGATTGTTTCAAATTGTGTTCTTCACCTTTGCAGTTAACAACAATTTCATCTTGCCACAAAGAACCGGAAAAATAGAGAATCAAGAGATAAACCTTTCACATTTAGCCATAAGCAGCAAAACATTAACTCATCCATATCCTAAGGTATTACAGAATGGACGGAGCTTGGGCAGAGATTAAAACTCCATCGCCTGAACTTGTGGCAAAAAGAAAAGAAATCCAGAACAAAAACATTGAGAAGAAACCCAAAAATTAAAATTCCAAAATTCAAAACTAACTATGTTTTTACAACTATCCTAAATCACCAATTAACCACCATACAAGCACAACTAAATTTATACCTACAAACATAATCAAGTTCATACTGCCAGTGACTTTTACGTCTCACAATTAAGTCGATTTTTTTTAAATTAAATTTTAAAGTTTAGTCATTTAAGAATGTGTTAGTCTCTTCAAAAATGGCATTTCTATAAATTATGGAAAAATAAATATTTAAACGGTAAATTAGAAGAAATGAAAATAATATTTTCGGATTAATTGAGTCATAAACTTATAACTATCGCATGCTGCATAATAAATTTTAATATTGCAACTAAAACATTTTACCTTTCTATTATTCTAGTTGAACGCCGTCTTTCCATACGCTTATGGAAGAACGATCTTTCCCAAAACTTTGTGTTTAAGAATAACTTTATGAATAATGAAGATGAAATAATTATAAATAAATCCTTATTTTATAATATTTATCATCTAAATTAATATATTGTAATTTTCTATACGTATTCACAAAGTCTTATTTTAGACCGACTGACCGCTAGATGGAGCCATTTTATAACTGACGTAACTAATGAGGGGATGTGATGTATTGCAATGTATAAATAACTTTGGAAAACTGTTACAATGTATAAATAATTATATTTTGACCCTAATGAAGCAATAATTTTTTACGATTGGTTTAACCTTCTATACTTATTTTTGTATTTTGTACTGATTATTTTGTAGCCGCAAGAAATATCAACTATTAGTGGAGCCGACATAGGCAAGACGCTACTCAATTCTTTATCAATCCTCATTGCCCAGGATTCGATAGTTAATTCAGTGTAAATGTCCATAAATCTTATGCATCTGCCATAGGAATATAATAAGTAGCAGACGGCAGACGCTGTTGTTGCCTTTTCAAGCCCTATGAGTTGTGTATGGAGACATTGGAACATCGCCGCTATACGTTGTCTTCTGTTAAGCTCAAGATTTGCATGGAATTCTTAGCCTCATTTTCTGGACATTGATCAAGTACGTCCTCCGGGCCGATGATCATGGACAGGGTGCGGTGCATTCATATCTGTGCCAGCACATCAACTGCAGAAGCAAGCTCACGATTCAGAGTCCGAGGCTGAAGTTTGATGGCAGCACGAGTATTTACTCACGACGCCAATGAGGAGCAAAAGATCATTTGTGGCCACCCGAGCTCCATCCCGAAACTATGTAGCCAGTGGACGTTCCTTCTGTTAACATATATGTAATTATATTAGTTTAGCTTAAGGGTAGTTTAGTCATTCACTATTCTTATCTATATGTATTGTACTCTTGCTCTTTCAAGACTAAGCTTTTTATATTTGCAAAATAAGAGTTCCCTTCCCTTCTTCTCTTTTCCCACTCAAGGTATTGATTCTTTCATCTCACATGGTATCAGAGCATTGGTTGTGATTCTTGGAGTAGATTGTGATCCGATGCCCAACAGCGCTGATCGAACTTGTGTTCTTCGTGAAGGTATTTTTCGGATCTTACAGTTGATATTTGGATTATTGGTATTGGGTTGTTCAATTTCTTTCGAATTGGGGCTGTTTTCTTGGATTGTTGGTATGCGTATTTAGGGTTTGCTATTGATTTGGGGTTTTTCTAATTGGAGTTTATTGTTGGGATCGTTTGGGTTTGTGATTGTTGGATTTCTGATTGTGGGGCTTATAGTTGTTGTCGATTTGGTGATTGAGTTATTTTCGACCAGTTTGTTGCTCTCGGATTTGGTTGTGTTATTTGTGCATTTGAATTTCTGGAATTGTAATCATGGTGGGTGGTAGGGATGATTCCCTTCAGTCAATTAGTGTGCAATTGGACGGTAAGAATTACTCGCATTGGAGCTATGTGATGCGGAATTTTTTGCGTGGCAAATGTTTGTGGGGGTATATCTCTGGTGTGAAGAGACTGCCTACGTTAGGAGTTGAGGATTATGATACTTTGTCGGATACTTGGGAATCTGAGAATGCAAAGATTCTTACTTGGATTAATAACTCCGTGACTCACTCGATTGGTGCTCAGTTGGCTAAGTATGAGACTGCAAAGGAGGTTTGGGAGCATTTGGAGAGGATTTATACACAGTCTAACTTTGCAAAACAATACCAATTGGAGACTGATATTCGAGCACTTAGACAGAATGAGTTGAGTATTCAGGAATTCTATTCTGCCATGTCTTCCTTATGGGATCAGTTGGCACTCACTGAGTCCCAGGAATTGAGGGCCTTTGAGCCTTATATCGCGAGGCGTGAAGAGCAGCGTTTGGTTCAGTTTCTGATGGCCCTTCGTAATGACTTTGAGGGGTTGCGTGGGGCTATCCTCCATCGTAGTCCCCTGCCTTCGGTTGATTCTGTGGTGAATGAGTTGCTTGCTGAGGAAATTCGCCTTAAGTCTAAGGGAGATAAGGAGACTCCTCTCCTTCCTATGTCATCAGTTTTTGCTGTCCCACATCGACCCTTAAGTGGGAAATCTAGTACTTATGCTCGAGTCTCTTCTGATGAGTGTGCTTTCTGCCATCAAAAGGGTCATTGGAAGTCTCAGTGTCCATTGTTGTCCCGCAGTGGTGGTCCTCCTCCTCCATCACAGTCGCGGCCTCCTTATCAGCCACGACCTCCTTATCGGCCCCTTACTCGGCCCGTGACTCCTTGGGCATCTCGTCCACCTCAGATGCCTAATGCACTAGCGGCTGCTCCTTCTGTGGATCCTCATCTGCTAGAGAAGATCCAGGAGTTCCTCGCCTCACAGCCTCAGCCTCATGCTATGTCTGCCTCTCCCTCAGGTTTGCCACCATCATCATCTATCTCAGGTACATGGATCATAGATTCTGGTGCCACTCATCATATGTCCCCTCAGTCTGAGTCTTTTGTTTCATTATCTCCTCATTTGTCGCTTCCTATTGTGACCGCTGATGGCACTTCTATGCCATTGGAAGGTATTGGTTCTGTTGTCACCCCTTCTATCCTTCTTGATCATGTTTACTATATACCAAATCTTGCCTTAAATTTATGTTCTGTTGGTCAATTGTGTGATTCTGGTCTAAATGTTTGGTTTTCGGATTCTCATTGTCTTATTCAGGACCGTCGATCTCAGATGATGATTGGGACAGGCCATAGGCAGGGGAGACTTTATGTTTTGGACCACCTCAGAATGTCAGATGATGTTGCTGCCTCTAGTGTGGATTTGTCATCTTTTCGTTTGAGTAGTTCGTCTTCACTCTTTTATTTGTGGCATTCTCGTTTGGGTCATGTTTCTGCATCACGTTTAAGGTTTCTAACCTCTACGGGTGCTTTAGGACCATTGAACTCTCATGATATTTCTGATTGTAGTGGTTGCAAACTTGCAAATTTTCTGCTTTACCCTTTCAGAACAGTACTTCATCATCTCTTGCTCCTTTTGATCTTGTTCATTCTGATGTTTGGGGACCCTCTCCCGTACCTACGAAAGGGGGCTCTAGATATTACGTCTCTTTTATTGATGATTTTACTCGTTATACTTGGGTTTACCTTATGAAGCATAGATCTGATTTCTTGGATATTTATCGTGATTTTAGAGCTCTTATTAGGACACAACATTCTGCTGTCATTAAGTGTTTTAGGTGTGATTTGGGAGGTGAATACACCTCTAATGCTTTTTGCCAGCTTCTGTCTTCTGATGGCACCATACGTCAGACTTCTTGTACGGATACTCCTCAGCAGAACGGTGTTGCCGAAAGGAAACACCGTCACCTGGTTGAGACAGCTCGCTCATTCTTGTTGTCAGCAGATGTTCCTAGGATATTTTGGGGGGAAGCCATTCACACTGCTGTACACGTCATTAATAGAATTCCAACCTCTCACAACTCAGGTTTGTCACCTTTTGAGAGGCTGTATGGGGTTGCACCTGATTATACTTTGTTGTGTGTGTTTGGTTGCACTTGTTTTGTCCTTAAACCTCATGTTGAGCGCTCTAAGTTGTCCCCAAAGTCTGCCTTGTGTGTCTTTTTGGGTTATGGTAGTGGTCAGAAGGGATATCGTTGCTTTGATCCAGTCAGTCAAAAATTATATGTTTCACGTCATGTTGTGTTCTTAGAGCATATTCCTTTTTTTCTCTGTTCCACGTAGTTCCCATCAGTTGACTCAGTCAGATCTTCGTTGCATTGATCCTTTTGATGTCACCACCGATGATGTTCCGCCACCAGACTCTGATCCTCTGAATACAGATACTCCTCCGAGCTCTCCCCCTCCATTGCCTTCACCGCCTGTTCCACCATCTTCTGAGATTGCGGCGCATCCACCCCCTCGTCGGTCTACTCGTATTTGTAAGTCCACTCAGAAGCCTGATTTTGCTTACTCTTCTTATTCTCCCTCATTTGCTTCATTTCTTGTCTCCATTCACTCTCTGTCTGAACCTACATCCTATAGAGAGGCTGTCTGTAATCCTCTTTGGCAGGCTGCCATGGCTGAGGAGCTTGCTGCCCTGCATCAGACTCACACTTGGGATTTGGTACCTTTGCCTTCGGGAAAGCACACCATTGGTTCTCGTTGGGTCTATAAGATTAAGACCAAGTCTGATGGATCTGTTGAGAGATACAAGGCTCGCCTTGTTGCAAAGGGCTATTCACAGGAGCATGGGATGGATTATGATGAGACCTTTGCTCCTGTTGCCAAGATGACCACCATTCGTACCTTGATTGCAGTTGCCTCTGTTTCTCGGTGGAAGATTTCACAGATGGATGTGAAAAATGCCTTTTTGTACGGTGATCTTCACGAGGAGGTTTATATGACTCCTCCTCCCGGTGTACCACATGAGCCGGGGCATGTTTGTAGGCTTCACCGATCTCTTTATGGACTCAAACAGGCACCTAGAGCTTGGTTTGAGAAGTTCTCCACTGTGGTATCCTCTCTTGGCTTTCGTCCCAGCTCTTATGACTCGGCCTTGTTCATCAAGCATACAAGTAAGGGTCGTATTCTCCTTTCTTTGTATGTTGATGATATGATTATTACTGGTGATGATTGCGAGGGTATTGAATCATTGAAGCGTGATTTGGCTTATTGTTTTGCTATGAAAGATTTGGGTGTGCTCCGTTATTTTTTGGGTATTGAGGTTGCTTCTTCTGCTAAGGGTTATCTGTTGTCTCAGTCGAAGTATATAGCTGATATTTTTCAGCGTGCCCGTCTTACAGACAATAAGACGGTTGACACTCCTCTTGAGACTCATGCTCATTACTCTCCGGATGATGGGATTCCTCTGTCAGATCCCACACTTTATCGTACAGTGGTTGGTAGCTTGGTTTATCTTACAGTCACTCGCCCAGACATTGCGCATGTTGTACATGTGGTTAGTCAGTTTGTCACTGCTCCTACATCGGTTCATTGGGCTGCTGTTCTTCGCATTCTCAGATATCTCCGAGGCACCCAGTTTCGTTGTCTCCTATTTCCTTCATCATCATCTTTGGAGTTGCGTGCTTATTCTGACGCTGATTGGGCTGGTGATGTTGAGGATCGCAAATCCACTACCGGATTCTGTATCTTTCTTGGCGACTCTCTCATTTCTTGGAAGAGTAAGAAACAGGATGTCATTTCTCGCTCTTCTACAGAAGCTGAGTATCGTGCCATGGCCTCGACTACAGCTGAGATTGTTTGGTTGCGTTGGTTACTATCTGATTTTGGCATCAAACTTTCACGACCCACTCCATTGCATTGTGATAATCAGAGTGCTATTCACATTGCACGCAATTCTGTCTTTCATGAGCGCACCAAGCACATTGAGATTGATTGTCACTTCACGCGCCATCACTTGCAACTTGGTACGATCTCATTGCCATTTGTTCCCTCTTTTCTCCAGATTGCGGATCTTTTCACAAAGGCTCACTCCACTGCTCGCTTTCGTTTCTTATCAGACAAACTCTCAATGCTTCTTGCTGTAGCATCGTGAGTTTGAGGGGGGATGTTAACATATATGTAATTATATTAGTTTAGCTTAAGGGTAGTTTAGTCATTCACTATTCTTATCTATATGTATTGTACTCTTGCTCTTTTAAGACTAAGCTTTTTATATTTGCAAAACAAGAGTTCCCTTCCCTTCTTCTCTTTTCCCACTCAAGGTATTGATTCTTTCATCTCACACCTTCTGGAGGCAGGATGCAGCTTAATGCCTTACCTGATAGCTATATCTTGAACCTATTCTTTCATAACTCTCTGCGCTTTTAGTCGCGGCCTCTTTGAAGGCGGAAGAGGCTTACCGCTTAAATTGTTCCTTTTCTTCTTAGCCATAGACTTCATGGATCATGCAGCAGTAAATCATGTATCTAACTAAAAACTAATGGAGAGGTGAACCCAAGCTGTACTACCCACTCAGAACACCAGAACTATACTATACACCAATCTCAAAGTTCGGCCACTTGCTGAGAATCGGATCGATGCACACAACCACCTGCAATGTATCGAGTGTTTGATTTTAGTAGGGTAATTTTTTATTTTAGTAGGGTAATTATTTGAATGTTGACGGCTGGGCGGTGGTTGTGGGAAATGGAGGAAAGCATGGCTGGGATTTATTTTTATTTTTTTCAAAAAATATTAGACGCATTTTGTAAACGAGTCCTCATGGCTGGAAAAAAATTTTTTCAAAAATTATTAGAGAACGCATTTTGAAAACGAGTCCTCATGGCTGGGCCATTTCCATTTTTTCCCAAAAATTAATTAGAGGACTCGTTTTAATGTTGGGGCCATTTTTTTCAGAAAATTAATTGGAGGACTCGTTTATGAAAACGAGTCCTCATGGTAGGGCAATTTTATTTTTTTCCCCCAAAATTAAGTAGAGGACTTGTTTAGAAAACGAATCCCCATAGCTGGGCATTTTTTTTGTTTTAGAAAAATTATTTAGAGGACCCGTTTCAAAAACGAATCCTCAAAGCTGGATTTTTTTTTTGGGAATATTATTTAGATGACTCGTTTTTTAAACGAGTCCTCAAAAGCTGGCTACTCTTTTTTCCGGAATATTATTCCCGAATATTTTTTGAACGAGTCCTCGAAGCTAACTTAATTATTATTTTTGTAATGACAATTAATTATTCAGTAAATTCGGTAAATTTCGTAATGTATATATTTATATTTATATATATATGTATATATTTATATTTATATTTATATATATATATATGTATATATTTATATTTATATATTTATATTTATATATATATATATGTATATATTTATATTTATATATGTATATATTTATATTTATATATATATGTATATATTTATATTTATATATATGTATATATTTATATTTATATATATGTATATATTTATATTTATATATATATATGTATATTTTTATATATATGTATATATTTAGAGTTCGTCTCTTGAAAGACGGTCTTTCCATAAGTTATGGAAAGACCAAGGACCGGATTATAAATTTTATAAATACTACATGCAACATGCTAAAACTTTAATATTGCAAGACCTTGTACATTTTATTATTCTAATTAAACCCCGTCTTTCCATAAGCATTTGGAAAGACCGTCTTTCCCAAGACTTTGCCATATATTTATATTTATTTAGATTTATATATATATATATATGTATGGCAAAGTCTTGGGAAAGACGGTCTTTCCATAGGCTTATGGAAAGACGAGATTTGATTAGAATAATAAAAGGTAAAAGGTCTTAGTTGCAATATTAAAGTTTTAGTATGAAACATGTAGTAGTTATAAACTTTATAACCCGGTTCATGCAACACGGAAATTTTATCTTAATTTCTTCTAATTTACACTTTAAACCTTGGTCTTTCCATAACTTATGGAAAGACCGTCTTTCAAGAGACGCACTCTATATGTATATATTTATATTTATATATATGTGTATATATTTATATTTATATATATTTATATATATATTTATATTTATATTTATATTTATATTTATGTATATATTTATATTTTTATATATATTTATATTTTTATATATGTATATATTTATATTTATATTTATATTTATATTTATATTTAATGGAAAATGGCCAATTGAGAGGATGAAGAAAGGAGGAAATGAAGCCGCCTGATGCCGTTGACCAGACCAGATCAGAGGATGTATATTCAAAATGCGTCCTCCGTATTTTCTGCTGTTTGTGGCGACTGTAGCCATAAACATAGAATTTTACCCAATCACTTTAATTTGCCAAAATGAAGATACTCAACAAACCTTTTTATTTGTGAGAAAAGAAAAAATTATGCGGAGCAATCAACCTTAGGAACTGCCAAGAAATCTCGGTGCTTAGAAATATGACTGTCGAGGTCCTTTGCAAAATATATTTTCTCCTAGTTGAGCCAATCTGGTAAAAGGAAGCGAAAAAGAATGCAAGGTGAGAAAAAAATGTCACTATCAAATTAGGAGCAGTGGCGGAACTAGGATTTTTTTTCAGGTGGGGTTGGAGGAAGGACGAACAGACGGTGGTGGGACAGCATCCGGAGTCTCCGGCCGGTGGCGGGACGGAGGAGGTGGCGGTGGCCTGAGCTGGAGGCTGGAAGCCTGGAACGCTGGGCACGCTGAGAGTGAGAGTGTTTTGGATTTGTGCAAAATTTGGACATGTAGCAACGCTGAGAGCCTGAGAGTATTTTGTATTTGGGCCATCCATTTTTGGATTTTGGCCCAATATAAATACCCAAATTTTAAATTTTATTTTTATTTTATTTTCTTCTGCACTAATCAAAACAATGTCGTTCGACTTAAGCCAAAACGACGTCGTTTTACTTGAGCCAAAACGACGTCATTTTGATGTGTTATGGGATAAAAAAAGAAGACCTTCAGTGGCCTTCTTCCTTGATTGCTTATGCCGGAAACAAGAATAAAACGCCGGAAAAGCTCCGCTCTGCCACCGGGAAGCACTTTTAACCATTACTACCATGGCGCCGGAATCTCAGGTAGGGCTGGAACCCTACCAGGTGCCATGGTAGTTCCGCCAATGATTAGGAGGAACACCCAGACACAAAAAACATGTTTCCAAGTATGAAATCCAAATGATGGAATCAGTATAGGATGGTGTGATAGCAATGCGAATAGTTGAATTCCAATCGATGTGTGTTAGGATAAATCAGATTACTGATTAGATTATGATTTATTATGATTAGAGTTCTTTCCTTATTACACATATATTGTATTCTGTATATATTCAGTCATCAATTATACAATTCCTTACAACAAATCATTCTCTCATGGTATCAGAGTCTCTTCTGATCCAAAACCTAAAAATTTAAAATTCCCTTCGCCATCGGTTGCCAGCGGCTCCGTCACGCGTTCCCCCTTAACCACGCGCTCCCCCTCCGTCATGCGCTCCCTCTCCGCACTCCGCTCTGCTCCCCTCCAACGCAAGGCCACCTTTCCGCTTTCGGACACGTGGCTCCTCTCCAGACACGCGCTGCCTCTCTGGACGCTCTACTCCACGCCGCTCTTTCACTTCGGACACGCGGCTCCTCTCCAAACGCTCAGCTCCGTTGCTTTTCCTCTCCAGTTATGGCTCAAGAAAAACTCTCCTATAACACTCTGCTCCAGATGATGCAACTCACTCCATCAAACTATCTTCTCTGGAAGCGTCTAGCAGGTTATGTCCTTCGTCCTCAAGGTCTGTACAGTTTCATTGATGGCACTAGATCTCATCCCACTCTCCCACAACCACTAACACCGTAGATCCTGTCTTTTGCTACCACAGTCTCAACTCCTTTGGGTGGAATCAAGGTTAATCTTTAGGAGATTTATTTGAAAGCAAAAGAAGAATATGATCATAATAGCAGTGTCTCCACCATTCTCCTTCTTCGCGCAGATGCGCATGGTATTCGTAAGTCTGGTACTGATCAAGAACTTCATCTCAAATTTAAGGAGATTTTTGAACAATTGTCTATCATGGGTAATCCAGTGTCAAATGTTGATCAAATTGTATGGTTCTTGACTGCTCTTGGTCCTGAGTATAAAGATTTTCCAGCTCCTTTGATTAATGTTGTTCCAATCCCGCTTTATGCGGATGTTCTTGCCCATGCCAAAAACCTCCTTGCGCATTTTTGGTTCCACTTATTTTGTTCTCCGCCCCCAAGTTGAGCGTAATAAATTTTCTCCTAAATCTGCCCTATGTGTTTTCTTGGGATATGGTAATGGCCAAAAAGGATATCATTGTTTTGATCTTGTCAGTTAGAAACTTTATGTCTCTCGTCATGTAGTGTTCTTAGAGAATATTCCTTTCTTTCCTATTCCCGCTAGTTCACATCACATGACTCAGTTAGATCTTATTTGCATTAATCCTTCTGACATCACCACCGATGAGGTTCCACCATCGGCATCTGAAACTTTGATTCTCGACATGCATGCTCTGGCTCCAGTCTCTCCTCATACACTGCCTCAATCACCTCCTGAGATTGCGAACAATCCTCCACTGCACTAGTCTACTCGTATCCGTAAGTGAACTCAACAACTCTCTTTTGCTTATTCCTCATATTCTCCCTCTTTTGCTTTATTTCTCGTGTCTATCCATTCTTTGTCTGAGCCTACGTCCTATAGAGAGGATGTCTGTCATTGGCAGGCTGTTATGGCTGAGGAACTCACTGCTTTGCATCATACTCACACTTGGGATTCGGTACCCTTGCCTTCTGGGAAGCATACCATTGGCCCTCGCTGGGTCTATAAGATTAAAACAAAATCTGATGTATCCATCGAACGTTATAAGGCTCGTCTTGTTACCAAAGGTTATTCTCATTAGTGTAGCATGGATCATGAGGAAACCTTTGCCCCCGTTGCGAAGATGACCACCATTTGTACTATGATTGCAGTCTTCTGTTCGTCATTGGAAAAATATCACAAATGGATGTTAAGAATGCATTCTTGTACGGTGATCTTTGAGAAGAGGTTTACATGACACCTCCTCCTGGGGTAGCACATCAGTCTGGGCATGTATGCAAGCTTCGCAAGTCTCTATATGGTCTCAAACAAGCTCCCAGAGCCTGGCTTGAGAAATTCTCCACAGTGATCACTTCTCTTGGCTTCCTTCCCAGTTCTTATGATTCGGCCTTGTTCATCAAACATACAAGTCAGGGTCGTATTCTCCTCTCCTTATATGTTGATGATATGATTATTATCGGTGAAGATTGTAATGGCATTGAATTGTTGAAGTGTGACTTGGCTCGGTGTTTTTCTATGAAAGACTTGGGTTTACTCTGTTACTTTCTTAGGATTGAGGTGGCTTCTTCTAAGGTCTATCTTTTATCTCAATCCAAGTATATAGCGGATCTTTTTTAGCGTGCACTCTAACAGACAGCATGACTATTGACACCGACCAATGCTCGCTACACTCCAACTGATGGGTCTCTTTTGTCCGATCTGACCTTATATCGTACAGTGGTTGGCAGTTTAGTTTATCTCACGGTCACTCGTCCAGATATTGTTCATGATGTTCATGTCGTTAGTCAGTTTGTCACTGCCCCTACTTCGGTTCATTGGTCTGTTGTTCTTCGCTTTCTCAGGTATCTTCGAGGCACATAGTTTCGTAGTCTAATGTTTCCTTCGTCATTATCTTTATAGTTGCGTGCATATTCCGATGTTGATTGGGCTAGTGATCCTGAGGATCGTAAGTCCACCGCTGAATTTTGTATCTTTCTTGGTGATTCATTCATTTCTTGGAAGAGCAAGAAACAAGATGTCATTTCTCGCTCCTCCACAGAAGTTGAGTATCGTACCATGGCTTCGACTACTTGTGAGATTGTTTGGTTGCGTTGGTTGCTTGTTGATATGGGAATCACACTTCATAGTCCTACTCCATTACATTGTGATAACCAGAGTGTTATTTACATTGCACGTAATTCGGCCTTCCATGAGCGCACCAAGCATCTTGAGATTGATTGTCATTTCACTCGCCACCATTTGCAGCTTGGGACTATTTCACTTCCTTTTGTTCCCTCTTTTCTCCAGATTGCAGATTTGTTCACGAAGGCTCACTCCACTGCACGGTTTCATTTCTTGTCTGACAAACTCTCGATGCTTATTGTTGTAGCATCGTGAGTTTGAGGGAGATGTTAGCATTATGTTATTTTAGCATTATATTAGCCATTTAGTTACAGGTATTTTGATGTTTTCATTATTAGCTTTTAGGGCTCTCTTCATGTAATATCTAAGCATGCTTGCAAGACTATCTTCTTCTTCACTCTAAATAGAATTCTTCCCTTATCTTAATCCCTAAACCCCCAAATCATCAGTTTCAGCACTTGTTTACTGCTACTCTAAATTACAAGTTGGGGGTAGATGTCAAGGATATTGATCAAAATATATATGGATGCAAAATTGACTTTCACGGCCATGAACCTAAGATACATCATTCTTCCATAAAAAAACTTTAAAAAATCATAATATACATCAGGATATCCAACTTACGGATATCCTCAGGGTTCTTGACAGATACCTATTTTGTCAGATATGATTTCTAATGGAACGCAACAGAATTTCAGTGACAGAAACGTAAGTACTTCCATTAAAAAGGCACAATTGATTACTTCGCCGGTACCCATTTTATCGGATATGATTTCTAATGGAGTGTAAGAGAATTTCAATGACAGAAACGTCGGTACTTCCATTAAACAAAATGCAGAGTTGATATCCACAACGGTACCTATTTTATCATATAAGATTTCTAATGGAAAGTAACAGAATTTCAGTGACACAAACGTCGGTACTTCCAATAAACAAATGCAGAGTTGATTTCTTCAACAAAACCTGAAAGAAAGCAACTGGTCTTCTTTTAAACCAAAATTATGCCTCTTTTATTTTGAGTTGGTAGAAATCGATGGCAAGTGTTGAAAGATATATCCAACATCGATTTTTTACAAAGATAATAACTTATATATAAGGTCTTGGGTCACCTCCACTTAGTACCAATTGATTTTAAGATGGAAGCTCAAGATACCTTGAAATTTAACATTATCAGAATCAAAGATCCTGAAACCCTAAAACCCTACTACCCTAATTCCGATCGAAGTCGACGTCCTTCTCGCCGCTACCCGCTGCTATCTGCTTCCGTAGCTCGCCACGGATTCACGTCGTCGCCAACTTTAGTTGTTGTTTTGTTGTTGATGTCGTCCGCTGCTCGCCGCTATCTGCTGTAGCCCCTCGCAGACTTTTATGGTCGTTTCATTGTTGCTATCGTCCGCTGCTTGCAACTATCTGCTGTCGTAGCACGCCGATCAACTCCTTCAATGTAACCGCCGACTGATTTCTACCAATCTCCAACACGTCAATCCTAAATATAATGTCATTGCCTAATGAATTTGAATGCTTCTCTACCGGCTGCTACTGTTACTAATGTTGCTGCTACTTCTACCCCCTACTGAGATTTTTTTTTAATGATTAGCAATTTCATAATCTTTTTCACAAGTTGGACATTCTTGTTCATCATGCTCCAACTTGAGAGAGTGTTAAGAAAATAGAAAGCATTTCCTATTAGGAAAGGTTATAAATAGTAGTTACCTTATAGAATTAGTTTCCTTATAAAATTAATTATAAATGATAATTTCCTTATAGAATTAGTTTCCTTATAAAATTAATTATAAATGGTAATTTCCTTATAGACTTTAGAATCCTATTATTGTCAGACTTTGGCTTGTTGTAGCCATATATATTGTAAAAGGTTGTGACGCCAGCCTTGGGCGCCCTGACGACCCAACACCACGGGCAACTGTCGAGGGGGTAAGTCGCGGTAGCCGGCCGCCATGGCCATCGAGTGGAACCGTATCCACCGAGCACCAGGAGGCGTCACTGCCACATCAGTGGGCCCACCCAAGGGGGCCTCACGCTGACGCTTTGCTGACGTCACTCCCACACGTCGAAATCGGGGTTCCCCCCTGGAGTACTCGACCCACTACCGTCCGGGTACACCCGCGGGTGTTAGCCATATATATTGTAATCTTCATCATTGATGAAGCCATATATATTGTAATCTTCATCATTGATGAAATGTGCCATTGATGTGATATCAATGCACCATAATAAAGTCTTTTATATTTTAACACGGTATCAGAGTCAGAGTTGGGTTATTGGGCTGATGTGTAGATCCCCTTTAATTTGGCCTGATGTGGGTCGTGGAGTGTTTCCACGTTGGCACGTGAGGGGTGTGTTGAAAGTTACATTCCACATAGAATGTATTGGATCACCTTTACTTAATACCAATTAGTTTTACGATGGAAGATCAAGATACCTTAAAATTTAACAAGTAAAAGCTCCATTGCTTACGTTCTTTAGTCTATTGATCATATCTTATGCCGCACCACAAATGAGTAGGGGAGAAAAAAGTCATGAGTCATACCAGAACTTCAGCTGGATCGATCCGTGGAATTGTAGATTTAGTACAATTCTGGCAATCTTTTCAGCACTCAGAAAATTAAGTAGTTGACACTTGACTTTATTCTTCTGAGTTTCAAGTTAACTTCTATCTTCCTCCATGTTTCCCTGCCAACAAACCAAAAGACAGCCCATTTTGATTTCAGAATATGTTTATAAGTCCAATTCAGAAATATCACACAAGCATTTTCTCAAACATATACAGTGCATTCTTCGAGACAAGAAATTCAGCGCAATTCTGCAGCATGCTAAAATATGGGTCATTCTATTTACACCCCCTTAATTCTATTTACACCCCTCTTTGACTACCTTGGAGTTATAAAAATTTATTGGGAGGGTGTAAATAGAAAAAGATGAAATATATGGCTATTTACACCCCCTAGTCAAACATAAAAGTTTGTGTAGTATATTCTTTATTTATTTTTACTCCAATATAGTATATTCTTTAGTACAATTAGAGCGAATAAGCTCATTGTAAGTATTAATCCGACAATTAGTACGCTTCTCGTGCACATAATCTTTGTCTTGTAAAAAAGACTTAACAACTTGCATTTGATTTTTACCTGCTTTGTCCGCCATCCGAATTTTTTGTCGAGCATTGTATATTGTTTTTGGAATGGAAACATTATTCGGATTTTGCTTCTTCACCGATACCAAAATATCTCGTGGTTTCACATTCATAGTCACCAGATTTTCCACCAATTGAACTTCATTTCCTGACAATCTTCTTGCATAAGGGTGACCTTCGAGGTGCGAAGCGGGGTCATGATTATGTGCCGCACACTTTACTCTGACCCTCCAACAACCGTCTCTGCGCATGTATTTTCCATTCAATTCGAATGGGCAATCAATTTTTCTGGTACCCGTATTCTTTGATGAGACTTTTTTTGGCTCGTATGTTCCACCACGATCACATTGGAATACAACTGCATATTTCCTTGACCTTTTGATCACAATAACATACCCGAGAGTAAGTCCAGTTGTTTGCACCAAGTCAATCAAATCATCCCGAGAATTGAAAGCCTAATAAAAAATAAAACATTTGATTAGAAATTAAAATCAACTAGTCTTTTATAAATAAATTATAATAACTAAAGCAAATATTATTCAATAACAAAGCAAATAACAACCCGTCCTTGAAAATACTATTCAATAACAAAGCAAATAATTTATAATAATATAGGTAAAAATTCACATGCACCCACAAGCGTAAACTATATTATTAAAATAAAATAATGAATTATTTTCTAATTATAAAGTCAATGGTAGAAAATTTTACCTCATCCGTAGAGAATTCACTTCCAATATTGAGATTTTGATAGGCTTCATCATCATCATCATCATTTTCATTTTCACTTCCGTTTTCAACCACATTCGCGTCTTCTCCCTCCTATACATACAAACAGTAATATAACACACATACGAGTATCATACTTGATGACAAAAAAACTTTAAAAAAATATTAACAATAATTTGAAGTACCTCATAGTAATGTTGCTGATTGTAGTTTTGATGTTGATAACCCATAAAATTGTGGTTTTCTCCCTATAAATACAAACAAATAATATTTTAATAATAATACTTGATAAATTATAAACCAATACAAACAAATAAATTTCGAGTAGTGTTTGATACCTCGTAGTGATGTTGCTGATTGTAATTTTGATATTGATAACCCATAAAATTGTGATTTTCTCCCTGTCAATACAAACCAATCAATAATGGATTGGTAATAATACTTGATAAATACTATGTAAAACGAAAAGCTAATATGAATTACAGGTAAAACTAAACATTTACATCGTAGGAACATCGCTGATCGTAGTCTTGAGGTTGAAAACTCATAAGATTTTCAATCCAGTCGTCCATATCGTCGCTCATACATAAATCGATCTTTCTGTGTATGGTTTGTTTGCTAAAATGTTGGATGGATTATTCTGTTTATCTCTCGTCCTTCTTATAGAAGTTAAATTTTTCGAATTTCTATATCACCTCTCTGGACAACCAATAGATGAATCGCACTGAATGTTGGTTTGACTGACTCCCATCGTGCCCAATATATGAATAGCACCTATTTTGACTGACCGTCCATAGTACGAATGTATGACTGGCACAAAATACAGTATAGACTAAAAATTTTTTCACCACAGTAACACTAATTTTGATGACTAAAATTTTTTCACCACAATAACACTAATTTTGACTGACCATACCCATGTATGAATGGCACAAAATACAAATACAGTATTGACTAAAATTTTTTCACCACATCAGATCGGATTGACATCTCTAACCATAATTAAATAATTAAATACGAAACACATATTGAGGTGTACTAGAAAAATAAAATTATGGAGAAATAATACTTTATTAATTTAAACTACTAAATAGTAATAAACAAAGCCGTATGATAATTTTTTATAGTTTTTATTAGAATGTATAATTAAAATATTAAATATTAATAAACACAGCCGTATGATAATTTTTAAATTTTATTAGAATATTTAATTAAAATATATGGATAAAAGCAATATACAATGCTCGAGCAATATACAATTATAAGTATATTCATGTTTGACTAAGAATTAATTAATGCAGAGATTGCACGAACTTTTGTGCTTGACTAGGGGTGTAAATAGCCATACACACCATCCTATTCTATTTACACCCTCCCAACTTGTATTTATAACTCCGAGATTGTTTACATCCGTTTAGGGGTGTAAATAGCAATACCCTTTTCTTATCCAACCCCTAGTTGATGTTCAAATTCCAGTGCCATCATTTGACTGTCGGTTGATCGACTTTTTCCACATTACTCCCAGGGCAAAAGAATAAGTGATTACTTATTGGGTGAAAAAATAAATCATTATATCACGCATTTTATTTTACTGAATCACGCCTGTATTTATACTATTATAATGCTACATATATTTAATTTGAACAAAAAATAGGAAATAATTAATATAAAAAAGTTCTTTTAACCCAAGTTTTACAGCACCGCAATGGAGCTGGTTGCCAGCGGTGGAGGAAGGTGGTCGCCGGCGGTGACGGGGTTGGCCGTCCATAGGAGTCCATTGGCATCTTCTCCATTTTTTTGGCGTCGACTCCGATGTCTACTCCGGCCATTATCGTTTCAAAACTCGTCATCCCGCTGTATTCCTCCCTTGGACAGCGCCATCACTAGTGTAGAGGGGAGCTACTGAAGGCGGTTCTATCGGACCATTAAAGGCACTTTCATTGTGCCTTCTCTGGCCCTGTCTTCCAATGTCCATCAATAGAAGGCGGTTCTTAAAAAAAGCAAACAAAGGCGGTTAAAAACGGCCTTTAAAAAGACAAGAAAATTGCCTTTAAATATTTTTTGAGTTCGGAAACTATGTCTTAGCTGCCATAAAAAAACTGTCGAAAACCGATTAATTTCCGGCAGCAAACATCAACCCAGAACAAAATAATCATTCCAATTGTTCCAATTTTCTTCCAGTACAAAGAAAAGAACATCAAAAAAGAAGTAATCTGGAGCGCGCAAAAAGAACTGCAAAAACAAGCAATCTGGCAAGCTGCAAGCGGAGGTGAAGCAATCTGGTGAGCGTCGATCGATCTCCAACAAGCGGCGGTTCGATCGCCTCCAATGAACGGCGAGCTTCACGACGGAGGTGAGCTTCGCTGCGGAGCTTCCAATCTGCAAAGCTTCACGGCGCGACGGAGGCGTGAGGTTGGACAAAGAAAATGGTGGAGGCGATGGAGGTAGGAGATGGTGACGAAGATAGAGTGAGGGTGGAGATGAAATATGACTGGCGGCCGTGGAGTGAGTGATGGAGACGTGAGGAATTAGGCAGGCGGTGAAGCAAGAAGAGGGAAGTAGGGTTTGCGTAGGATAAAACTCATAGAAGTGAGAATTGGGCTTCAGAATTATAAGTGTTGGTTTTATATTGGGCTAAAAGGCATAACCAATTAAAGGTTGTTCTAATTAGAACCGCCTTTAAATTTAGACTAAATTATTTTTTTGGTCCCCTACACAGTATCTTTTGCTATCTTCTGGTCCTCATGTGCAAAACAACCCTTAGATGGTACCCTACAAATTCAAAACATTGTTTTTGGTCCCCAAACCCAGTTTCCAGCCAAATTTCTGGTTTTCAGGCGCACGTGTCGGTCACGTGCCATTGTTTTGGTAAGGTGAGAGGTAATTTAGTAATTTTACAAAAATAAAAATGTTTTCCATTTAATAATTTTACAAAAATAAAAACATTTTCGACAGAGGTATGTTTTCCGGCGAGAATGCTCGTCGTCGACTTTGCTCTCTGTTTTCGATGGCATTAACATACACATTGGTCTGGACCATATAAGGCTCGCGAGTGCTGTTGCCGAGGAACTCGAAATCGAATTCGTTGTGGGTTGGACCATCTGATGACATATAGAAAGTGGTGACGATTCCGGCGGAGTCACCCTCCACGAGCTTGATTAGAACGCTAACCTTCCCAAACATATACTTGCCTCCCCGTCATGTACCTGTTGGGTTTTAGGCTGAGGTAAGCAAAGTCGATCACTGAATTCTGCAATGGAACTTCGACGCCAGCCTCGACCTTCCATTTCTGGATTCACCTCTGGCGAGGTTGAGAAAATGGAGTCCTTGCTTAAGGACGGTGATGAGCAATATTTTGACTCAGCCTTCTGCAAGAAGCATGCAAGGGCTTTCAATCACTCTAAAGGTCGTGCGGGAAAACCAGTTGTGAAGTGGACTGAGGTCCAAAATTGGTTTCAAACGAAGCAGCTGACTGACGTATTTGAAGAGGGAGAAACTGAGACTGCTCAAATATTATGTATTGTTATGGAGGCTTGCTCCTTAATTAAGAACAGTGGTAATCACAAGAGGGCAAAAGGTAAAAAAGTTCAGAAACTGCCAAAGCTGGAATTTGAGGCAAAATCATCAAAAGATGGAGCATGGTATGATGTTGACAGGTTTCTCGCCCGCAAACATCTTGATTTAGGAGATGCAGAAGTACTTGTTAGATTCGATGGGTTTAAGAAGGATCAAGATGAATGGGTAAATATAAAGAATGCAGTACACCAACGGTCAATTACACTGGAAGACACTGAATGCCATCTAGTGCAGGCTGGGGAAACTGCATTATGTTTCCAGGAGCAAAAGAATGAAGCAAGATATTTTGAAGTTAAAATTGCACATGTCCAGCCAATGGTGCATGACGTAAGAGGCTGTAGATGCCTTTTCACAATCCAGTATATTCATGATTACTTTAAGGAAAAATTACAGAACTGAGTGAGTGAGTGGTCTGACTCATCTTCTGAATGACCAGCTCATCTCCATCGCTATTACCTCCCTTACATGCTTCCCGAATTTTTGAAATTTCCACCGCCGGCGACCCAACGGAGACCTATGCCTTCCGATCTTCTCCTCCGATTTCCGCTTGTTTTGCCGCCTCCTCTGCTCCCAGACTTGAGGCCGACAACATATTCAAAGTTCTTCTAATTGCAGGCGACACTACCACCTCCATAACATCGGTCCTGGCCACAACCTTAGCCCGTCGACGTAGTCTCTCGGCCTCCACCATATGCCGATTCGCCACCATCCACCAGCTATTTGCTTCTGTTTCCCCAAGCCAGCATCGTGCTGGGTTAACTCGGTGTGGGAACCGACCAAATTACCCCTTAGCCCTAATGAATCGGGATGAAAAAAATGAGTAAATATTTTTAATTTGTGAAATTACCAAATTACCCCTTACCATATTGGAAAAAATGGCATGTGACCGGCACGTGCGCCTGAAAACCAGAAATCTGGCCGGAAACTGGGTTTGGGGACCAAAAACAATGTTTTGAATTTATAGGGTACCATCTAAGGGTTGTTTTGCACATGGGGATCAAAAGATAGTAAAAGATACTTTGTAGGGGACCAAAAAAATAATTTAGTCTTAAATTTAATAGTTGACCTAGGTTTTCGAAGTCAAAAAATGCCTCCGTCCCAAAATTAAAGGCGGTTTTAAAGGCATAACTGCCTTTAATTTATCGCAATTAAAGGCGGAACCTCCTTTAATTAATTTGAAGTGCCTTAAAATGAAAAAATTGTCCTAAGATTTATTTCCAAACTCGGGAACGATTTTTGAGCCCAATTAAAGGCAAGTCTAGGCGGATTTTTCAAAACCGCCTTCCATTGCCGCCTTTAGTAGAAGCCTCTCCACTAGTGCATCTCCGCCGATCTCGTTTCCTTCGCCCGGTTCTCGTTGCTCCGCCTCCGACGAGAACCAGTCCACTAAATGAAGGTCCGGCCGATTTCCTTAACACTTTTCATTAGTGTTCATCTTCGTGACTTTAATTCTTGGAAATAAGAGTGGCATTAATCCAACATTCTCCCTTGTATTCTTTGAATCTTTTTAATAAACGTATTTACTTTTGGCTTGGAATGCATTTCTATATTTGTATCATACTATCTATTATAAACAATACATTAATAAAATATGGACTATATATGCATAATTAATTAATAATTACGTAATAAATTTTAGTGAAATTGTCTTTTTATTTTTAAAAAATAGTAAAAGTATTCTTGTTTACCAATATAATGGAAATAATTGTATTTTTCTTTCTAATTGAATATTTTTATAATTAATTAAAGCATAATTCTAATTTTAAATTTAATTATATAATTTTATTTACTATCTTAGTAAGTTTTAAGAATATTTTTTTATTAAAATTAATTATATTTTCTTTACTCTTTTTTATTGAAATAACTGAATTCATGATTTACAATTAACAATATAGTTGTATTAACTTAACTAGTTTACAACTTTCAACATCATACCATTGACTTCTAGTAGTCAAATTATGGTGGTCGGGTGGCGATGGTGAGCATGGTGATCGAGTGTTGTGTTAAAGTGGATTGAATGGGTGGGTTTTTTAGGTACTTTTCATTAATGTTCGGATTTTGTTTTTATATAAATGGGTAGGATAAGAATTGGAGTGCGTCTCTTGAAAGACGGTCTTTCCATAAGTCACGGAAAGACTAAGGTTTAAAGTGTAAATTAGAAGAAATTAAGATAAAATTTTCGGGTTGCATGAACCGGGTTATAAATTTTATAACTACTACATGTTGCATACTAAAAATTTAATGCTGCAACTAAGACCTTTTACCTTTTATTATTAGAATTAAACCCCGTCTTTCCATAAGCCTATGGAAAGACCGTCTTTCCCAAGACTTTGCCTAAGAATTGAGCCTTTTATGGTATAAGCATCACAAAATCTAACTACATGTTGAGAATTCCTAAATGCATGTAAATTTAATGAAGATTTTACTATATTACCCTTAATTAGCTTTCATTTTAATTAAATTTTAATTATTTAACTTCATGTAATAGGGATAATATATTAAATCATTAAGTTTACCTTCATTTAGAAATTTTTAACTTATGCCCAATCGATCTACTTTGATCTGGCCAGTTAGATGGATCACTTCAGCCTTCCAAATTAATTATTTTAAAGTCTTTCGAGCAAAAAAAGGATTTCTATACACCTACAAAACAAATTATTTTAGGCAATAAACGGTAGGGTTAAGTTTCTAATATTAGTAGGGAGATAAGACAGGTTAAATGGAGATGATCTGTATCTTTAGGAAAAGAGCAGTGATTCAAGTGAATGTTATTGTTACTAAGCGGTCATTTTGTTGATTGGGAAATTGCAGTAGAATTAAAATTTTATCTAATCGGCTTATCTTTCAAGCGATTTTGTAAATTGGCAAAGAGGAATGTTAAGTATGAAGAAAGTCTCATGAAAGACGGCATTTTTATAACCTTATAGACAGTCCACATGGGCTTTTAACTTAGGCAAAGTCTTGGGAAAGACGGTCTTTCCATAGGCTTATGGAAAGACGAGATTTGATTAGAATAATAAAAGGTAAAAGGTTTTAATTGCAATATTAAACTTTTAGTATGCAACATGTAGTAGATATAAAATTTATAACCCGGTTCATGCAACCCGAAAATTTTATCTTCATTTCTTCTAATTACACTTTAAACCTTGGTCTTTCCATAACTTATGAAAAGACCGTCTTTCAAGAGACGGACTCTTTAACTTAAATGTTGAAATTTTTATAAAATTTAAATATTGTATTTTATAAGTTAAAACAAGTAATGATATGTATTTGAAGTGAAAATATAAAAATATGTGATATAAAAAATATTTTCAAAAACTCTAAATTGTGTACCCCTCCGTCCCAAATTAAACTGCACATTTTACTATTTGACACTATTCACTGTCAAACTTTGACCGCGTATTTAAATATGTATATAATCAATAATATTATCATATGTTATATTGTTGGATTTTTCATAACAAATAATTTTTTAAAAAGTAACTTTATATTTGCCGATATTATACGTAATTAAATATATTAACGGTCAAACATGATTCTTGATAACAATGAAAAAGATTCCTTACCATTTATTTTGGGACGAAGTAGAATGTAATTTAACAAATGGAGACTGTAAAACATAAGTGGCATATTTATAATGTTACTGCAAATCATGAGAATCATTCTTAAGTATGATACTTGATAGTTTCAAGTTGTCTCAAGTTGGTGAATAATCAGCTTGGCAAGTTTGGATCATGTCTTGTGGAGAAGTTTCTATGATTTAAGAATGTTGTCATTATATCTTTCTTTCTTTTTGCCACGTAAGTCGTTTAGAAATTTATCTTGAGTATCTGTATATGCATAAATGGGGTCAAACTCATGTTTCGTCATAACATACCACTCAAAATGTAAACCCTTTTAATCAATCGCGAAGGGGCAGCCGGAGAAATCCTCCACCGAAGAGCAATCGCACGTGGCAGATACAGATCAACTAGCGTGAGAATTGGGCCACTGAAGATATTTATAACTAATTCACTTGTAACCAAAACACTTAAAAGATACAATATATATAGAGTAAAAAGGTACGATAACTGTTTCATAATTATGAAAATGCCACATTGCTCAAAAATCAAGCCTATAAGTAATTAGAACTATTTTATGATGTGCTGAAATCCGTCCCGGTTTAGATCTCCTTTCTCGTCAGCTGAGAGATTCGACATCCTCCGCGGGGTGATCAGATGTTGTCTCAGATGTTTTTGGTAAGAATTCTTCGTTTGGGTATATTTTGTGGAAAAGCTATCATATTAAGAGAACAACCCTGTCTCAGTAAGCATTTAAATATGCAAAACAAAAAATTCATAGCAATGTCTCAATGATGGAGTGCTAAATGAGGCGTTCTCCAGAAAACTAATTGCAGCCTCATGTACCTTGGTTGTTCGATCTAGAAGATCACTGTACAGCAGATTCCCATCGGGCATAAAGGTTGAATGATCACTATCCAATGCATTCTACAATGCACATCAACGCCCCCATTAGATGGAGAGTCAACACGTACAACAACAGGGAGCTAAACGAGAGATAAAACCACAGTGATCCAACCTAAAATGAGGAAAGGGGATACAGAAGGAACAGAAAAGAAAAGGCAAGGATAATGACCAACCCCAGTAAGCTCTTGCGCATAACCGATACTCCAAAGTAAAGTGGGTTTAACTCTCTTGACTACGACCTCACTCTCACACACTGCAGAAATTTCCTGGGGATCTATAGAATCAGGAATTGTAAACAAAGCATTGATGGCTGCAGTAATCAATTTCTTCCCTTGGACAGCATCTTCACATGCAGTCGACAGATAAACAACAAACCTGCACAGGAAGATGGCATTTTTATCTATGCTTAAGGATTTTAGCTGTTAACTAACATCGAACTTGCACTAATTCAAACATTAGTCAGAGACCTATAGGTGAACTCTATTTGAGATCAAGAAATATATACAGAGGGTTATCTGAATCAAGTGTTGTTAGTTTCTTACCTGCCAACATGTTTTACTGTGAACACCAGACCTGCCTAACCCGCTTGACCCGGCCATTTTTTAGGTCATTTATATCATATAAAATCATATACTATTGTGTCGATGATATAATATGGCATTGACCCAATTACAACCCAGTTGACACCCCTATCTGCATGCAATCACTTACTTTCGAACTTTCACTACAAACAACTCAACTATAATGATACATGTTCCTTTAAACCCTTTTCTTGGGCTCGAAAGGCAGTTCTGTGAGTTATGTCACCTCTAGTTTCGAAATTTCATGCTAACGAAACGAGTGTCAATGAATAACTTACAAGTCAGGGGGGCAAGCACCCGCATTACTGCTCAGTTGGAAGGCACGGACTGCTGTTTGCTGCTCTGGCCCCAAAGCTATAGACATAAAATTAGCCCCCAAAAACAGACGTGTAAATACTAAACATAAGAAAGGAAGCAAATATCTTAAAATGTAGAACTCACACAGAGGGGGGAGGAAAATCAGACAATTTGCCACATCCGATTTTAAGGAACTTTTTGTGATGCATACTGCCCTGACTACCTTGTCTCTGTCATCTGGCAAACTGAAATCCTGAACAGCTTCTCCTGGAGGATGTGATGGACAAAGAACCAACCCTGATGGAACAACAAATGAAGGAGCAAGGATAAGGTGATGGCTGAAAAGTTCTTGACCAGTAATCAACCTAACACCCTTATAATTCCCAACTCCCTGCAAGATTGCACAAAACTATCAATACAATCTAAATTAATTCTCATATCCGAGCTAGTATTTTTCTGTTATTGACCAGCAGAATGAGCCAACAGGTAAAAACAATAACAAATGAATAGACTCAAATAAACCTTATCTCCAAGCAGACCAACCACAGGCATTCGCAAAACCTGTACAAGAATTGAAATTTTGAAAATTTAAGTAAGTGGTATAGGGTAAGAATCAAATAAAACAATGAAATATTGACACCAAAACACATGACACAATTCCTTAGCCCAACTGCAAACCAGATCATAAATCAAAGAAAATAGAACAGAAGCTTATGAGTTTTAGAGTGGTTTTTTCACATAATTACGCATCTCTTCATCAGTTTCCCTCTTATCCTCGTTTCATTAAGGTGGACCGAAATCCAAAGTCGGCAGCGAAACAACTGGAGAAAATCATTATCCATGCAAACATAATTCAGGCCGAAATCACAACAGGATTTTGAAGGGGAGTAAAAGGTATGCATGTGCCTTCCAGTACTTACATAAATACAGCCTTTGACGGCAGCACGTCGGCAAAATGCTTGGGGGAGTTCTCCTTGCCCATAGATGGGATATATCATAGCACCAGGTGCATTAGGAAATCTGTACATGTTAAAGAAGAACAGAAGACCCTTTACTATGGAATAAAATTTTCAGAAAAGACCATACTCCAATTCTCATCGTTCTGAAAAACATAGAGAAGATTTACTGCAAAACACAAGTACCATACACAGGCAAACAAATGTACATGATAATAAAAATGAACCATGCTGCATAGGATTTCAATATAGCATGGAACTAAGTGGCTTTATACCAAACATTTCAATAATATTAACACAAAATAATATTAAAGCCAGTCAAGAGTAAATACTCTTGAAACATATGAACGAAATTATGTGGCTTCCCATCACCTCTGCACAAAATTATTAACAGTCTCCAATGAAGTACATACTAAATGCCGCAAAATAAAGATTGTGACATTCAAGAATGGGAAAAGGAAATATGCTGGACAAGAAGATAGATAATGTGACATGGCAATTCTGCATACATGTGTTCATAAATCAAACTAGCCATAAGAAATAACCTGCCAACTGATGCATGATAAAGTATTAATCGCTCTATTCCTTCCTTTGTCTTCAGAACACGTTCGCTGAATTCCTCATTATCCTGATCATAATCAGCCATCGAAATTGCATACAAGATAGCCCTAAACATGTGAAACAAACAAGAGTTAACAAATGTGATCAAATGAACTAAACGTAACTTATGAAATAAAAAAACAAAAGCAGCAATTACAGATAGGATTGATGCGTACGATTTTATCTTCGGTGACAATCCGATTTTCCTGCTCAAAAACTCAGCAAACGGACTCTCCAAATCCTCCCCGGAAATCTCAGAACTTTCGCCATTACCTCCGTAATGTCTCTCAACCAGCTTGAAGAACCTCATCATCTGATTCTTCTCGGAGAAGTTCAACGTTTTGTCCTTGAAAATGGCGCTTCGAGAATCCGGCACGCTCCACAAATTACACTCCGCGTCCTCACATATGAAGCTCGAATCCACACTCCTGAAATCCATGTACTGGTTTATACCCGTCTGCAATATCAAATCAACCATGGAGTCGCCGCAGAAGAGAACCCTGGGCCCCGCTAAATCTAGGCTGATCTTCCGCGAGTTTTCCAGCAGTTCCGGGGAGTACGCGTTGATTTCGATGGAGGAGTACACGGGGCGAGTGGTTAGAGGGAAGAGTTTGTGGTCCCCGGGAGTGGTCTCCAATGGAGGGGAGGGTTTTGAATGGGTTTGAAGGAAGTCGATTAAGTCTTGCAGCGGGAGCGAGGCGAAGTGGCAGCCGTAGAAAGGGTTGGGGTCCACGTGGAGGACGGTTTTGCCGGCTGCGGAAGCTGCAGCGGCGAGGATGGATTCCGGGAGGCCGGTTCCGACGACGATTAGGTCGAAGTTGCCGGGCTGGATTGGCGGGTAAGTGGACCAGTCCTCCATGTCGCGCCGGAGAATGAGTTGTTTGAATCTGAGTTGAAATTTGATGCAAAATTTTATCCCAAACGCTTGCATCAGAAATTATACATTTTTACCTGCAATTTGAGCATCCACATTTCTTAATAAGATCATTCTTTATTTATGGAGAATCATCGTGGAGTTTTAATAACAACTCCTTAATAAGGACGATGATGTGTAAATTCGTAAAAGCCCAAGTGCCTAATACGGCCGACTGCTAGTCCATAGCAATGTCCCTTGGGTAATGACTATTGGGTCGGCCAAAGTGGGAGTATTTGTTCCACAAGCAAATAAAACAGTTGTCATGCTTACCTACATATATAAAGTCTAAAGATAACTCTAGATACTTAACTATTCATTCTTAATTACACTCTTGTAATCATGTTTGTTTACTTGGTCGCCGGAGCCTCCCCAAAAACCTTCGGGGGCTTTGTCTTGCAGATTCCAACGTACAGACGGATGTAGTAAATTGGGGCACATAAAGTTGGCATGCTAGGTGGGACTGTTAGTCAGATCTGCATTTTTCCTTTGTTGTTTATGTCCACATCTACAGCAAGGCCTTACGTAGAGTGAACGGTTAAAGGGGAAGGCTTTAGGCACCGGTGAAGAAGTACAATCCTCGTATTGGACAAGGAGAGGGCGTAGGTCCAATATGCAACCGGACCCACCCCCTCTAGTGCTAGTAATAAGCCTCTGGAAGTTGGTCTGGTTCAAATCCCAAAGATAAGGGGTCCGGAGACTTCTCAAACGTTGAGGTGCCCCCAAGAACCATGGATGTCAGTGTTGAGCCTTCGGTAGGAGGCATCGAAGCTCCTACATCACAAAGTCAGACGCACAGACCAAGGGAGGACGAGTCGCAGTTCACGGAGACTGTGGCGGATTCACAAACAGAAGCTACGAGAAAGGCCACTCGGGCTGCTAGGGGTACAAGCAGCTTGTTGCCCCTATCACAGCAGGACCTAGTCCAATGGGCTCAAGCCTTCAGATCTGCCAACTATCAGGTCGAGCCTCCTATGCTCTACCAAAGGATGGTTCAGCAGCAGATTGGGGCCCCACCTTCGATTCCCCTAGTGGAGCAGCCGAGGTTCCGAATGCAGAAACCCCCCCCCAAGGAGTATCTTATCAGATGGACATTGTGGCCCTAACACAACCCCAACCAACGTTCCCAAGCATGGCCCAAACGCTAGTATACTCCGTGCCCATCTCGGTGCCTCTAGTTTCGAGTCAAACAATTCCTTATTCGACAATCGGCCAAATGGGATTCTTTCCAAGCTTCAAGAGCCAGATGTACTCAGGGCCTCGACCGGAGGTCCCCTTCTATGATTCGTACCGGGTTGAGTTGTACTACACTTGACAGTGGGAGAATCATGGTCCGGGTATATGGCTTCAAGCCAGATCCCCAGCTGTGATGCCCCATTCTGGTCGGGTTAATACGGAGACCCACGGATGGTAGGGAGATCGAGTGACGCCTTGACGAGAGAGCTTGACAAACTGATTGGGCCTTCGAACCAGGTCGCAACCTCTCCCTTTAGTCCCACAATAGTGGCCACACGATGGTCCGGCGATATGAAACCACCCGAAGGACTGCCCACGTACAGTGAAGATTCGGACCCCAGAGAATTCATACAAACTTTCCTCGGTATGATGAATTCAGGGGACTTCAACGGACAATGCAACCTGGTTGGAAGCTACCTTCAAGGAAAGGCACAAGAATGGATTAACAAGCTCGGTAGGGGGTCGCTACATTCATAAAGAGACTTTGGAAGAGCCCTTCTGGGATAGTTTTCCCAAAAGAAAAGGTTTACAAAAACCTTAGTTGAGCTCTACCAGAATAAGCAGAGGTCAGGCGAGTCGACGGAGGCATTCTATCACTGATATGTGGACGAAAGTCTTAGTGTGATCAATCGAATTGAAGATGGAGTGATCCTCGGTTACATGAATGAGATGTCCAACCTCAACTTGTACAAGAAGTTGGTCTCAAAAAAAGATATTAAGAGCATCCACAATGGTATTGGAGTTAATGAGCACTTCTTAAGTTTCACATCATGAATTTTGTTTAAAACTAGGTAAGAATAATCTACTAGCAATGGTAGTGGACCTAATGAGCACTTCTTAGGCACTTCTTTTTTATTTTAAATTATAATTAATGAAAAATATAAAACAAACTATTTTAAATGGCATTCATTGATTGATTGACATTTACTCAAAGAAAAAAGTATCAGCTCCTTAACTAAGGAGCAACTCATTATTAAGGAGTGGTCATTCAAACTCCACAATGATCCTCCTTAAATAAGGAGTGCTCCTCATTAAGAAAAGTGGGGTTAAGGAGCTACCATTGTGGATGCTCTAAATTGCAGCTTGAAATAGGATAGAGGTAGTAACAGTTTCTATTATAAGTGCTCTTTATTAAGAAAAGTAGGTTTAAAGAGCTACCATTGTGAATGCTCTAAGGATCTAATATTTTTTAAGCCAACTGTCAAAAGTCAAAATGTGCAGCTTGAAATGGAACATAGGGAGTAGCTTTGGAATGAATGGTGCTATCAACTTGGGATATTGAAGTCATTTTGATTAACATAAACCCAAATTGTCTAAAAATTACAACTTTATCAACTTCTCTATTAGTGGCACACTTTCCTTTTTGGGTTATTTCTTTTATATTTGCACACTTTCCATTTTTTGCAAGATTCCTTCAATTTCATTCACTCATTCTATTTTTTTTCTATATTCAATTTCTATCTATGGTGTCATTATTTCCTCCAGCTAAATCAAATACATAAACATATGGTGTCACTCTTAGTGAAACAGGGGGGTTACTAATGTTATAATATGTTACTGATTTTAATTCTTTACTATATATAATCAAACATAACTTGTTAACATACTAATATTATAATTTGTTACCGATTTTAATTATTTACTATGTATATCTATATATATCTTATTATATATATCACTGAAAAAAATCCAAAGAAACACATAATCTGAAATAACAAAATGTTTGGATTTTTTTTATACAGTGATATAGTACTTTTGATAGAAATATGAATACATATTATTTATTTATTAATGTATGACAAAATCTTGTTTTAAACCGACTAATTGTTAAATGAAGACACTTTATAACTAGTTAGATAATAAGGTCATTTGACATTTACTTTTATTTATTGCAAAGAGATACATATAATTATGATAATATTTTAAAATGAATCTCAACATATAAATAATTAATTTTTAAATAATTTGAATGAAATTTTATTAAAATAAGCATTTGTCTCTTGAAAGACGGTTTTTCTATGGGTTACAAAATGACCAAGGTTTAAATTACAAATTAAAAGAAATGAAGATAAAATTTTTGACTTGCATTAATCGAGTCATAAACTTTATAACTACTACATGTTACATAATAAATTTTAATATTGTAGTTAAAACCTTTTGCCCTTTTATTATTCTAATTAAACCCGTCTTTCCACAAGTCCATGGAAAAATGGTCTTTCCCAAGACTTTGCTTTAAAATAATCAATTTTTTTTTGTATTCAATGTTTAACGGTTTCTAACTAAATTAATTATTTCACTTCATAACTCATATTATTATTTTTAGATGACTAAACTTTAAAATTTTAAATAAAACTTAATTTCAATATTTAATTAATGATATAGCGCAAAGTGCAATAGTAGTCCACTAGTGTTTAAGCAAAGATTTTTTTATTTTGTAGGAGAGAATTTCATTACTCCGTATCTGTAATCTTAAAGTTTCTCACATTAATCATTTTTATATATTTCTCTAAAATTATAACATTTGTTTTTTTAAAAAATTGAATCATTCTCAAACTTACATGTAAATTAAATATGAATTATTGTACTCCCTCCGTCCTAAGGCAAACTGTAGAGAGAGAAAATCTCTCTACAAATTTGACCCTGGTGAAAATACCAAAATGCCCCTATATTCTTCCCCTATTTTATGCCTCCTCTTGGCTCTTCTGTGCCTCCTCTCGCCGCCACTCACATCTCCTCCTTTCTCGCCACCTCCTCTCTCCACCTTCTTTCGTCGCAGCTCAACCTCCAACACGCTGGGCTTCGCATCAGCTCTGCCCCGGACCCACCGGGCTCCTGGATTCGGCTCATCATCTGATCCACCGAGCACCGCATTAGCTCCGCCTCTGAAGCTCGCATCGGTTCGTAGACTTCCTCGATTTCTGAATTCAACGTCGAAGCACAGCGTGGCCGCCCGCGGCGGAAATGAGCGGACGCTTAAGTAGAAGAAGGAGACATTATAAGCCCATCTTTTACAAAGATGGCAAGTTAAGAAGAAAGAAGGAGAAAATGTGGGTGGTGTGAATGTAGGGTTTAGAAGAAAGAAAAGAGATGAAATGGGGGCGAGAGTTTGGAAGAGAGAGAGAGAGAGAGTTCTGGTGGGTGGGTGGGTCTATGATTTTTGTAAAATTTTGATTGTTTATGGGTAAAAATGTCTTTTGCGGATTTGCATGAGACAGTCAAAAAAGGAAAGTGTACAGATTTTCCTAAGACGGAGGGAGTGCAACTTTACATGTATTATTTATAAGTAGTTGTTTACCATGTAGTTATAAATTTTAAATAAAATATGTAAACTCTATTATTTAAATTTGAGTTTAATTTAAAGTGGGTGAAAATTACTACTCCTCCGTTTCACCGGAACTGGCATGATTTTACTTTTGGACCTAATTGTACAATATTTAACACCTAATGTCTACACCAAATCCTCGCACCACATATGCCGCTCAATGGAGCTCACATCGACTTGCAACACCACATCTGTAGTGGGTTTAGAGGGCAATGCTTCTTGGAAGATATATATTTTGAGCTATTAAAGAGTTGCATATTAGCATGTCTTCCCTGGATGAAAGCATGGTTGTAGGTTAACTTGTTTTAGTTGTCTTTATGCTTTTATTTCTAGGTATGTTGTTGGTGCTCTCGTGACTCCGATGAGATTTAGAATCTATCCCGTTGCACTGATTGGAGAAATCTAGCGACAACCTCCAAAAAAAGTTTCACAAAAGAAGACTACAACGGAGTTGTGACAATCCCTGGTGCGTATAAATTTGGCCAACATTGAATAAAGATGGAGGCATGCATTACCGAACTGCTTCAAAACAAAATGGACCTACCCTTGAAACTCCTTCAACAGACTCTCCTTGTCTCTGATTGGAGAAATCTAGTTGCAGCCTCTTCAAAATACAGAGCAGCCTCTTCAAACTACAGAGCTGCTGCAACCCGATGAAGACAAAGATTGGAGGTGCGAGTCGAGTAGCAGATTGCCAATATGACACATGAACCTAATGATAGGTCAATTTGTGGGAGACTCACCCCACAATGTGTGAACCAAATGAGGTGTTTAGAAAATTTTAACATATTAGTTATATTAGTTAGTTAGAGGTTATGCGATCTAAACCAGACGCAAATATGTAACGATCTTACAACTTATAAAAATGAGTACACATCCTTGTTTCAAAAAAAAATAATCCGCGCAATCTAGCTCGAACTTAACTTAGCCCCAACCCTACCCGATCCTACTCGAACTCAAACACAATCCAGCCCAGGCTTGATTCAAGCCTGGCCCGAACCCAGCCTAAATGTCGGATCGCTAGAATACACATGGTCCTGTGCCTGAATAATGGAGTCAGGTGCACTCGTTATAGACGGTCTCGAGATGATGAGTTTTCATACCTAATCTATTAAATATTAGAGAGTAAGATATTATAAGAATGATTCAATTATTAAATAGTAGTGATTTATAAGTTTAATTGGATAATGAATTATTAAACCAAATAATAATGATTCACTTAATAAAATTAGTTTTAACCCATTGAATAATAAGAGGTGATACGCGGGTTCGGCAGGGGATACTTTAGAGCATCTCCAATGCAAGAATTACAATAAAAAAAGTTAACAATCACATAGAATTGAAGGGTTTGAAAGTTAAAATTGATCCTCAATCTAAGAGTCAATTAAGGGGTCAATCTAATGTGGATAACACCCCATATTAAATCAGTCAACTAGATCTTCTTAATACAGGCCACATATTGAAGCCTTCAATTTGTGAAATTACTAAATTTAATTTTTTAACTTTTAATTATTTTACGATTCCAAATTTAAATGTAATATTCAGATCCCAATTTAAATGTATTATTTAGATTCACAATATAAACAAAATTTATTAATTAATTTATATTATATTGATTTAAAATTATAAGCTAAAAATCAATAATATTACAGAAACATAAAAGTAAATTTTAATTTTCATTAAATTTAACTAGTGTAAATTATTATTTCTCAATTTTAAATGAAGATGTATTTAATATTTTAATATAATTTTTATATAAAAATTTTAGTTAAATTGTAAGTGAAATTAGAGTTTTGAATTATTCAGTTTGAATTTTATTTAAGATAAATGAAATTAAATATAGAATAATATATAAATTATTATAGAATAGTTTGGTAGAAAAAAAATTTATACTAACGTGATGCTAATTGACGCTCTTGCATTGGATTGCAAAATTTTAAAAACTTTTCAATCAAACCTCTCGTATCCACGTTATATTGATGTCTAATAAAATATTCACAAGTATCTCCTCTTTTTACTCACCACTCCCTTAGCATTGGAGATGCTCATCCATGAAATAAGGTATATTCATTATGCACCAAATCTATTTCTACCGACTTCAGCTCACCATGGATGCAATTGATGACCTGCAAGTTGATCAAATCTATAAATCTATAAGAGCATCTCCAATGCTATCAGGGTCTCTCATGAATATCGTTGTCACACATCAAATTTTGATACGACTGTGGTATGACGTAGTATTTAGAGAAGTAGTACAAATACATTCTTCTCCAATGTTGAAGTCGAATGATTTCTTACTTCTTTTTTTGAATGCACCTTGGGGTGGGGGATATTTATTAGGTTCCCCAAACCTATTTAGAAACAAAAGATGTACAATGATGTTTTTGAAATAATACATCGGTACGGCAACATCGTTGCCTTCAAAAGAAAGATCTGAAAATTAGCGTACAGGTGAATCAAAAGGAGAGGATGTAGTATTTGGGATGTCGAGGTCTCGATGGCTCGGAAACTCGATGGTTACAGATTCGAGTGTTAGGGCTGGGGTGGTTGGGTGTTCTAGTGCTCGAGTGCACAAAAATTCCAGTTCAAGGCCTGCTCCAGTGTCTGAGGGGTCCAGTGCTCGGTGGCTCCATAGTTCGAGTGCTCCAGTGCACGAGGGGTCTAGAGTCTTCAGTGGTCGATGGATCCTGTGTCTTCAGAGCTCGAGGGCATGGGTGCTAGAGGGCATGGGCATGAGTATACAAAGGACTACAGGTCAAGGGCTGTTCCAAGGGTCGGGCCTCCAGTGGTCGATGGCATCAATGTTCGAGGGCTTCAGTGCTCGATGGCTCCAGAAGCTCGAAGGCTCCCATGCTTGAGGGATACAGAGGCTTCAGTGCTCGATGGCACAGGAGCTCGAGGGTTCTAGTGCTCGAGGGATTCATTGCCTGCAGTGCTCGATGGCTCAGGAGCTCGAGGGCTCTAGTGCTCAAGGGGGCCCGTGACTTCATAACTTGAGTGACCCAGCGTCTTCACAGTTTGAGGACTCCGGTGCTCCAGGGCACCAGTGCCCAAGGGCTCCGGTGCTCCAGGGCTCCTGTGCTCCAGGGTTCCGGTGCTCCAGGGCTCTAGTGTTCGAGGGTACAAGTGCTCGAGAGTTCCAGTTCGAGGGCTCCAGAGTGCGAGGGCTCCATTGCTCAAGGACTACAGCACTCGAGGGCACCCGCGCTCGAGGGCTGGAGGTATACTTTGGGACTCGACAGTTCGAGGACTCTAGTGCTCGAGAGATCTAGCGTCTTCACAGTTTGAGGGCTCTAGTGCTCGAGGGGTCCCGTGACTTCATATCTCGACAGATCTAGCGTCTTCACAGTTCGAGGACTCCAGTGTTCGAGGGCACCAGTGCCCAAGGGCTCCGGTGCTCGAGGGCTCCTGAGCTCGAGGGATCCAGTGCTCGAGGGCTCTAGTGTTCTAGTGTTCGAGGGCACAAGTGCTCGAGAGTTCCAGTTCGAGGGCTCCAGAGTTCGAGGGATACAACACTCGAGGGCACCCGCGCTCGAGGGCTAAAGGTATACTTTGGGACCGACGGTTCAAGGGATCGAGTGCTTGAGTTCTTGATGGTTCAAGAGTTTGATGGCTCCCGGGTGGCCGAGCTTGAGAGTTTGAGTGATGGAGAGGGTCCAGTGCTCGAGACCTCCTATGCTCGAAACCACAAAGGGCTCAAGAGCTCGAGGCCTCCATTTCACGAGGTATCCAGAGCTCTGGACTCGCCAGTTCGAAGGCTCGATTGCTTGATTTCTTAAAGGTTTCAGTGCCTGATGTCACGAAGGGCGTCCGAGCTCGAAAGCTTGAGTGTTTGAGTGGGTCTAGTGCTCGAGGCCTCCTATTTTCAAGTCCTCGAGGTCTTCTGCGTTCGAGTCCTCGAGTGCTCGGGAGCTCGTGGCCTCCCGCGTTCGAATCATCGAGGCCTCCTGTGTTTGAGTCATCGAGGCCTTTCGAGTGCTCGACAGCTCGAGGCCTTCAGTGTCCGATTTGAGATGAAACTTGCATAGAGTAGGAAAACTTTGTCAGCAATATCAATCCTATGAAGAGCCATTTTTATGCATTCTAATATAGGGAGTATACTCTTTATCTAAGCAAATAAGGCATTTGATATGTGTTGGAACATTAGAAAGGCAAAGACTCTGATAATGAGTAGAGTGATGTTTAGCAATTGCATTTGCCACTGAATTGCATTCTCTGAAAACATGCTTAAGCTCAGCATTCCTTAAGAGGGAATGTATTTTCGAGGTTAGATTAAACAGGGGCCAATTTGCGGTATAGGGATCCTTAACCATTTTAACTGCCAACATGGAGTCAGATTCGATTGTGAAAGTTTGATCAAGTTGTGGAAAGGTTTGGTAGGTGAATAAAAAGGCTAAGATCTCAGCTTGGAGTGGGGAGGAAGCGGAAACTGTTGTTGATTTAATCAGGAGTGGTGATCCAGAGCTATTTCTTGCAATTAGCCCTACTGCTGCATTGTTAGGGTACCAAGATGCATCTATGTTGATTTTTATTAAACCCACTTTAGGCCTTTCCCAGAAAACAGTAGAAATATTTGGCTTTGGGGGTAGTCTGATGTATGGAGCCAGATGCCTAAGGCTAGTTGGAGAACCTGGAAGGGAGGATAGGTGGGAAGATTTAGCATGGAGGGACAGTTTAATTTGATCATATACATCCTTACATACAAGGTCTGGAGAAAAAAGCTTCTAATCGAATAAGAAACCATTATGTGCCTTCCAAAGACACCAGCAAATTAGAGGGGGGAGGATATTACAGATCAATTGTTGCCATTTAGGTAGATCATGACTATTCCAGAAGAGAAAGAATCTATCAATGATGGAATGTTGATGGTTAAGATGAAAGTCCAGTAAAGCTGCCAATTTATCCCATACAGTTTGAGCAAGAGGACAGGATGTGAAGAAATGTTGAATGGAATCTGAATGATAACATGCTGGACATTTAGAAGCAAGGCTAAAACCACACTTAATTAGCACATCATCGAAAGGTAGAAAAGAGTGTAGCATTTTCCATGTGAATATAGAGACCTTTTTCTGTAGTGCAGTGATATACTTGGAAGCAGGAAAATTACCTGATGTAAGTGTGAGTTCCTTATAAGCTGACTTGAAAGTGAAGGCCCCTGACTTTTCTGGTTTCCATATTAACCTATCCTTTCTATCCTGTGTAATTTCAGCTTCCTGGAGAAAGGAAAGAGTATCATGTTCTTGGTATGGTGAAAACTGTGCTAAAATGGAAGCTTTTTTATTAATGAAATATGCCACAGAACAATAGATCAATGTAGAAGAGATGTGGCTGGGGATATAGTTAGAGAGAGGGCCATTAGGACACCAGTTAGCGGTTAAAAGATTGCAGTTGCCTTTGCCATGAATGAAGAGAGTATTATTTTCAGCAAAAGGGTTCATAGAACAGATTCTTCTCCAAGTAATTGACTTCCTATGTGATTGTGGTAAGCCCCATAATAATTTATCCCACATTGTAGTACCGAGCTGGCTCTTCCACCACAATTTGAGGGAGCATGCATCAATAATGGCTCGGATTTATCTGAAACCTAGGCCATTCTGAGCTATTGGTATAGCTAAATCAGACCATTTTTTCAGTTTTTGTTCTTTTTACCATATGTCTCTCCCCAGAAAAATCTAGCCATTTTTCTCTCTAGGCTCTTTACTATGTGGTTTGGGGGTTTGGTAACAGTCCATAAATGTTGAGGCATGGAGTATAAACAAGAATTGATTAGAATCAATTTACCACCTGAACTTAACCATTTATTTTTCCAGTTTTGTAGCTTTGTGTCAAAACTTTCCATCAAAGGTTGGAAGTATCTATTTAAAGTTCTGCCTTTGAAGATAGGGCAGTCTAAGTATTTAAATGGAAATGATCCTTTTTTCATTTTCAAGATCATCTTCACCTGATTCCATTTAGCTCCCTTTTACTTAAGTAGAAATCAGATTTGTCAAAATTAAATTTTTGACCTGAGGTATATTCAAATATCTCTAGGAAAGCTTTAATCTTGATGAGGTCAGTCTTAGAGGCTTGCATGAAGATGATTGTATCATCAGCATACATTAAGTGAGAGGCATCGGAAACTGAAGCAAGCAATTGATAATATGAGAGGCTCTTATTCCAAAAAATAAAAGAGAGGCTCCTAGGAAAGGCCTCTGAGAAGATATTGAAGAGGAAATGAGAGAGGGGATCACCTTGTTTGATGCCTCTAGTGGATCTGAAGAAGCCCATTGGATTACCATTGACTAGGACCGAGAAATGTGCTTGTGAAAGATTGTTCATTACAGCATTTAAGAAATGACCACTGAAACCAAATTTGATCAAAACATTCCTAAGGAAATCCCAGTTTACTCTATCAAAAGCCTTCCTTAGATCTAATTTGAGTATACAGTTAGGGACTCTACTTTTTTTGTCTAGATATCTTATCATTTCCTGTAAATATAGAATGTTATCTGAAATATCTCTATCTTTCATGAAGGCAGATTGGTTTGGGGAGATTAGTTTATCCATGTAAGGCCTTAATCTTTCCATTAATATCTTTGAGCAAATTTTATTTATTACATTAGATAAACTGATTGGCCTGAAATCATCAAAGGAGCAAGGTGTAGCCTTTTTAGGAATTAGGGTTATCCAGGTACTAGTTATACCCCTTGGTAGATCCATACCTAACATAAATTCATTCACAGCTTCGGTTAGATCCTTTTTTATAATAGTCCAGCACTTGCAATAGAATTTATTTGAAAAACCATCTGGACCTGGACTACTATTTTTATTCAAACCCTTAATCACAGACTTTAGTTCAGTTTCTGAGACTGGTATGGATAAGGCCTGGTTGTCCTGGTCTGTGATGATGCTTGGGATTTGACTGAGGAAGTGGGGATAGTAGGTATCATTCACTGTTTGGTTAGGCTCAGTTAACAGATCAGAAAAATAGGAAATAGCTTCCTTTTGTATGTCTAAATTTGAGTTTAGCCACTGTACTTCCCTGTTTTTAATCTTAGTGATCTGAAGCTTACAGTTTCTCTCTTGAACAGTCTTGTGGAAAAATTGGGTGTTATTATCTCCTAATTTATGCCATTTAGATCTTGCTTTTTGCTTCCAAAATTTTTTCTTCTCTTTAAGGGCTCTAAGCAGTAAAGATTTTTTCTCATTTAATTTGATAAGCTCAGAGACCGAGGGGGTCGAATCAAAGACAAGTTCCTGAAGTTTTAAGGCTTCCTCTATTGAAATCACATTAGCATCTATATTTCCAAAGCAATCTCTATTCCATATTTTTATCACCTTCTTAAGTCTAACTAATTTTAGATAGAATCTAAGCATTCCAGACTCGAGAAGTGGTTTATCCCAGTTTTCCTTAATTAGATTGGTGAATTCTGGCCTATTAAACCAAGTATTTATGAATCTAAAAGGTTTAGGGTGGGAATTAGTCAATGTAGATACCTGAAGTAGAAGAGGGGAATGATCTGAGGCATGCCTATTTAGGATTTGGATAGAGGATGAAGGGAATTTATAGCTCTATGACATTGTGCATAGGCCTCTGTCAAGTCTTTTGGAGGTAGGATTTCTAAGTCTCGAATTGCACCATGTGAAAAGATTTCCGACTGTGTTGATTTCCTGAACCCCGGAGGAACTAATCCAGTTATTAAAATCTCTAATACTTCCTGAAGAAGGGGAGCTAGGGCCTCTATATTCTGAGAATGTAGTGATGGTATTGAAATCACCTATAAATATGGTTTCTCCTCTAGAGATGCTAATCAGATCTTTCCATAAATTTTTTCTACCCTCTCTGTTTCTAAGTGCATAAACAAAAATTGTCTCCATATCTAAAAGTAGAGATTGGTGTGCTATCTTGACATGTAGGAACTGTTCGTGGTGAGAGATGAGTGTGACAGAAACTGAATTAGTCCACATAAGCCATATTTTTCCATTTTGGAGAGTCAAATTATGGGAGAACTTTAGCTTATACATATATGTGTGACATTGAGTTTTATCATGCATTGGTTCAATTATACACAGGAGTTGAATTTTCTTAATCTTGATTAGATTAGTTAGTCTTAGCATAGAAGATTCCATACCCCTAAGATTCCAGACTAAAAAATTGACAGTTAGAGTGTGTGTCATAGTTCACCAGATTTATGACTCTTTGTCGCTGATCTAAGCATCATCTTATTCAACTGGCTAAAGTAGTCATTCTTTTTAATCTTAGACTTTCCTTGTTGGGGAATCTTACCATTGAGCTTCATCTCATGAGGAGCAGTGATATCAGGGTGATTGACACTAACCTCATCCTCAGAGTCCAGCACATCCAGTTCTTCAATACCTTGTGGGAGATTATTTAGGTCCTGCAAAACAGAAAACATGTTTTCCATTTTATCCTGTAGGGAAAGTGGGGGGTTATTAGTGGGGGATTGGTTCAGCCTCAGCCTGAGTGAGCCAATTTGGATATCGTCTGTTGCATAGGCAATGGGGGTAGATTTGGACAGCGCCGTAGCATTTAAAAGTTTAGAGATGGAGTTATCTGTGCCTTCCTGAGGTTGGATTCTGGGTGGTGACTGTAAGTATATTTTCCTAGGAATTCTGTTGACCTCAGAGGAGGAGTTGGCATCGAGGTTAAGGGGAGAGATTGTTGTAGCTCTCTGGTTGTCAACACTGTTTTTTATTGGGAGGAGGCATCGATCTGATTACCAAAGGAGATCAGAGGAGGATTGCTAAACTTGTTTCCAGTGGCCTGCCAATGGGAATGAGTTCGGCTCTGGGCAGTGTGATTTTCCACTGACTTATCATTAGTATTTTCCACTGATTTGCCATTAGGATTTTGTGGGATAGCTTTACATTGACTTATAGAATGTCCTAACTTAGCACAGTGATCACAATAGAGGGGGACATCTTCAAATTCTATAGGATATTTCCTATTGTTTGAAACTGAACCCAGTCTAATATAGTTACACATAGGCTTCTGAAGATCAATCTCAACACAAAATTTTATTGCAGATGGCCTAGTTAGCATATCAGTGACTAAGTCATTTTTAATGAAGCTACTTATGCTATTCCTAATTGCTTCGATAGATGCAGAATTGTAGTATTACAAGGGTACTTCACTAATCGTACACCAAATGGGTACAGTTGGGGATTCTCTATGTGTTGAGAAATCTGGGGACCATTTAAGCATCTTAAGGAGGATACCATTGAAATTCCAGATTCCTTTCATCCAACATCTTTAGTAATCATTGACGAGCTCAAACCTAATCAGAACATGTTTGTAATCTAAGGAACCTAATTGGTATTTACCTGCAAAACCAACCGTTTTGAAGGCCAATTCCAGATGCTCCATTGTGAGTCTCCCTTTTGTGAACTTTCCGACCAAAGCATTTGCATAGTGTGCTGAGAGTTTGGCAATTTGATCGTCGGAATAGAGACAAGCTGGATCCCCTAGATGTTCTGATTTTGGGATTAATTCTGGGTTACTGGGCAGTGATTTTGAGAGGGGAGGGGATTTGTTTTGAAGAACAGCAGCAAAGGATTTAGGTCCATCAATTGGGATTGGTGTTGGGCTGGCGTTGCTTACCGCCACAGCGGGCGGATTAGCGGTGGCCATTTCTGACGTGAAATTTCAGCAGTTGGGTTAGCCGTTAACGGCGGGATTAGCCGTTACCGGCGAGCAAAAGGAAGAAGAGGAAGAAAATGCAGTTCAGTTACTGTAGCAAGAGGAGAGAGGAAGAGAACTTTTTTTTAAGTGCTCGTGAATGATTTCTTACTTCCACCAAACATTTCATCAATAAATTTAATTATTTTACATAAACATCTATTATTACTACTTGTACTTATATATTTGTATATGTGATTATGAAAAAATGTTTAAAATGTATTTCATTTCGCTTTAAACACTCAATAACGTTAGGATTTGAATTCTATTATTGCATAATAAAAATATATAATACATGTTTAATTATCAAATGTAACTAATATTTAAATTCTTAAATAATTTATTTAATCCACACGCACTATTATTTATATCATAATTTATCACCATATTATTAATTTTTTATTTTTAATATATAATACCTAATATAATTATCTAACTTAATTGGTTGGGTGTAAAAAATATATGTCTAAAGTTATAACTCACACACATTGTGAATTGTACTTATCAATAAAATTTGAATTCTTAATTTTAAAATTATTTAATCAACCTTTGATTGAGCATTAAAAATTTTGTTATAAATTTTACTAGAATTGAATACGGTAAAAATTACCATGAAAATGATGAAATGACAAATTTTGAACATACGTGTCCAAGCTGGAACACATTCTTTTTTATTCTAGTCTCTGTTTGTATACGTGACAATCAACATTTACCCAATTGAGTTCCGCACTGAAAACCATTTACCCAATTGAGTCCCGTATTAGAGATGCTCTAAAAGCCACAATTATCATCTTTGAAGATCATCATGTATCATCTTTGAAGATCATCATGTTATCGAAGAGTATTATCTTTGAAGATCATCATGTGATCGGTAGACTGTAGTCATAGCTTTCCAACCCCTTGCCTTAACTGTTCATTCTCAACTGCCTTGATCATCTTTGAACCCTCGCCTTAACTGTTCATTCTCAACTGCCTTAATCATCTTTGAAAATCATCAATCATGTGATCGGTAGACTTAAGACATAGCTTTCCAACCCCTTTTCCTATCTATTTATGTACTGTTCATTCTCAACTGCCTTAACCTCCATGCTTTCTTCTCATTTCATAGAAGTCACCTCGTGAATTCTGTTTTTTCTATTTTAATCATGTTTTTTCTGTTTTAATCATCAATAAAAATACATAGACATGATCAATTGTGATCATGACATCAAATGATCTAACTCATTATAATCCATTAGTAAACGTGTTGTGTTAGTAAATAATCTAATCTATCATGATCCATTACATATCTTTTACTGGACTGAATGGATTATGGGTTGATCCATAAACACCCACCCATTTGACAGCCATGGGCCATGGGCATGTATAAGAAGTCATTAACTACGAGTTCTTTCATTGTGCTACCTACCTGTAAGAACTACTTATATAATTGCAGTAACCAAAGGATTTCCGGGACATAAAAAGAACCAGAATAAGACAATATAGAAATACTGAAATGAACTCTCTCACCTGCTCTAACATGATTAAACATGGTCTTTATATTGGGTCTGAAAACAAGAAAATTAACATGTACTGTCCTCAAACAGAAGGGAAAGGTAAGAAAGTGAACATGACTCAGCAATATAGAGCTCTATAAGACTTCATCCCATATCAAACAGCATAGGCCAACAACCATCATTAGCATCACAGCAGCGTTCTAAGTACTTCTCTAAGAGAATATAAAGCACAATCACTGCCTTGACCTTGACTCTGCACGTCTGGCTTCGTCTGGGGTTGAAGGAAAGAGTTCAATGTAGCGTGTGCCAATCAGTTTGTTGTCCCTTCGCATAGCTCTCTTAGCCTCATCAGCAGAAATGAACTCGACAAAAGCCTCTCCGGTAGCTCTTCCATCATGCCGGAATCCAATTTGTACTTTATCTTCTCTCAGATCAAAATCTCCGAAGAATTTCACAATCTCTGACTTCTTGACTGAGTAAGGAAGGCCTCGTAACTTCAGTACCTCAGTGTAGTCCAACTTGTCCTTGTCAAGGGACCTTTTTGGACGAGACGGAGGTGTTGTTCCACGGTAATCATCATAACCCCCACCACCTCCGCCTTCGTAATGGTATTCAGAAGCTATAGCATTATAATAGTCCTGCTTTTTGCACTTGAAAACTTCAACATATCTCCTTCCCATGTTCTGCCGATCTCTCTGGAGAGCAAATTCAGCCTGCACAGGAGATGCAAAGACAACAAAAGCTTCTCCAGAAAATCGTCCGCCCTTGCTTACCAGGAATACATCCACAATGTCCAGCCCCGCGAAGAACTTGAAAATATCAATGTCGCTGCAGTCAAAGGGAAGGCCTCTGAGACGAACCACTGGAAACATAAAGGTCCCACCGCCTAAGCCATAAGATTGATAGCCACCGGAACCGCTGCTCACTGCGAAGTAGGGATTTGATTCCATCATTCTTGGTCTCTTTGAGCCGATCTCGTACCCGTCCGAAACCCCCCCGCTCCCCAACATTGCCCTTCAGTTATTCATACCCAGAAAAAAGGAAAAAACCCCCACTCAACCTTGTTAATAAAACCAAGCCCAACCCATTTTGTCCCTAAACCTAGTTCCAAATTCTCCTAAGAAGCAACCCACAGCTATAAAGTTTAAACACACAGCACATATGCATACATAAACTCAAAAGAAACAGTAACATAAAATCAAAACAGAATTTAGGAGCACAGAAAATCTAAAGTCAACATGTGAGAACCTAAAATTTCCCAGTGATCGGAGACACGTAAAAATAACAATACTAGGTAGAATAAACTAAGAAACAATCACGAGTTCCTAGTACAAAAAAAAACACTTCAGATATAACACAACATGCCCAAAAAATAACCGTAAGCATACCAGAACACAGCCCTGAGTCAAGGGAGAACCATCAAACATTGACATTATGATTGGCCTCAGCAAAAGCTATTCACAGGATGCCTGGTGCCTAACGACTAGATAAAGGAAGGTTTTATATGCCTCAAAAAGCTATTTGTCATCTCATTGGAAAACAAGGGATCCAAACTTCAGAGGATATAGGTTTCTCATGTTTGGGGGAAAAGCAAGTAGAGCAGAAGGGATAAATAGCTCGGTATATTAGAACAGTAACCAACATATATTATTAGTAAGTTCTAAGAGATTATAGAACAATCAACCAGAAAATCAGAACAAGAGTACCAAACTTCCCACAAATTCATGCAGGGAACTCCATTCTTCCTAAATGGTACTTATGCCAAATAATGTTTGACAACCTTATTCAAGAAACTTGATGTTGAAACCATGAACACAATCAAGCACGAATACTTCATTATCAGCATCCAAAGCAGAAACACGTCCCAACACATATTTCAGAAGAAAACAAATTCAACAATTGGTCCAATTGTAAGCAAAAAATATAGTTCTAAGCATATTTCAGACAATAAACAACAGCTCAATCGGCCTCTGAGCATCACAAACACACATACACACACAATTCGAGGAATTTTGGAAGAGATGAAAAAATCAACATAACTGCACACTATGCATCGGAAGTCAAATCCCAATTACTGTAATACCCTAGCAGATGTAGAGAAAGCGGAAGAACAAAAACAATAAAACCGAGGATCATCAACAATAATCAGATCGCAAATACACGTATTTCTGGGTTTAGAAGCTTACCCTCTCGATCCGTACATGACTGGAAGACGCTCTACCGATGCTCTTTCTCCGGAGGAAGGGAACAAAAGCCCTACCGAGTGACCTACACGCGCGATGAATTATACCGCCACTCGTTTTTGAAGGATAAAAAAAGCGTTTACGTGACCACCCGATGAAAAACATATGAAGGTATATTGCACCTGCCCCCTTCAAGTTTGCCTGAACTCAAAACTATACTATGTCAGGTAAACTGCACTCTCTCTCTCTCTCTCTCAATCAAGTTGGTTCACTTTTTTTTTTAGAATGATTTTTTAACATTTGCTCATTCCTCTTCTAACAAATTTTAAATAATTTTCAATCACTTAATTTATTTTTTACTCTTTCAATCAATTCCCCATCACTCGTTCAATATTTTCTAAAGAGTTGGTCTCCTGACAGGCTGTTTGTCTATAAGCTTATAGACATGTCACTTATTTTTTACCGCTGCATTTGTTAAATTAGGTACTCCCTCTGTCCCATGGGAACCTGCAGAGAGAGAAATCTCTTCTACAAAATTCCCCTGGGTGAAAAGACTTATATGCCCCTATCTTTTCTTCCTCTCTCCAATCATCCTCTCACCTGCACCGTGCTTCCATCTTCTCAGACTGTACCTTTGTCCTCTCTAACTCTCGCCTCCTTCCTCTCTGTCCCCCGCCGAGGCAGCGGTAAAATTAGGGTTGAGAGGAAAGAAAGCGGCAAAGAAAATAAGTGGTGGCGGAGGAGCAAACAAGTGGTGGTGGAGAAGAAAACAAGTGGTGGCAGAGGAGAAATTAGGGTTGACAGGGGAGGTGGTAGTGAAGCAACCAAGTGGTGGCGGAGGAGCAAACAAGTGGTGGCTGAGGTAGTAAATGAGGCGAAAGTCTATGAGTTGGCGGAGGGTAGGGTTCCGGCGGCAGTGGCCAGGTGAACGATGGTGGAGGGAGAGACGGTGGCTGGAGGTGGAGGGAGAGGCGGTGGCTGGAGGCGGAGGGAGGTAAGCTAGGGTTCGAGTGTGACTGTTACGTACAACGGTGTTTCCTTTTAGCTTTGGGATGGAAATCTTCAAGCGTGTTTACAGTTTGTAAATGTTATGTGTTTGTTTAGTGATTCTCTATTTTTTTAGCTGAATTTGTAGTGCGTTGGGTGGAGTTCTGGTAAGCTAGGTTCCGACGGTGGCTTCAGAGGCGGATGGGGTTAAATGGGAGGTTGCGCAAATGGGTTTTAAGGTGAAAGAGGAGAAGGCAAAGCTCGTGGCAAAGATGAAAGCAGGGGAGGGGAGTGGTGGCGGAGACACAGTATGTGGTGGAGGAGGTCGACGGCGGACGGTGGCAGCGGAGGAATGAATGTGGGTGGTGGGGAAATGAATGTTGGGCAGATGGGTAAAGTGGAGAATGTTTGTAAAATTTTTAAGTTGTAAGGCAATGTTGTCGTATGGCATGTGAAACTTTACTTAAAGGAGAAAGTGTGCAGATTTGACTGGGACACCCATAAAAAGGAAAGTGTGCAGATTCATCTGAGATGGAGGGAGTACAAAATTTTAAAAACATTTTTGAGTTAAGTGCTCATACAATCATATGTTTTAGTGGTTTGTTCTAATCTGATCCTGTGAAGTTGGAAAATGCTATTGTAACCCTTTATTTTGTTTGAATGTGCTAATATAACCCTGAAGGCCTGAATTTGGCCGAAAATACATGAAATGACTATTATACTCCTGTTTTTTTTTAATCAAAAAATGAAAGGACAATTATGCCCTCATTCATTTTTTTTCTTTTTTCCTCATTCTTTCCGCCCTGGTTCATTGGTGAAGAAAATTGGTTCATTTTCCATTCTTCTTCTTCTCGATTCTTATTCCTTCTTCTTCTCTGGATTCTGTTTTTCTTTTCCTTCTTCTTGATTATGATTCCCTCTGCTTCTCTCGATTCTCCACGTTTCGGCGCTTGGATGAGCGGCACCAAAAAATGGTGGCGGTGAGAATTGGGTCGTGGGGCTAGGGTTATGTGTTGGTGGTGAGAATCAGGCATCATTTTCATTCGCGTTCGGCTCACCAAAAATTGGATGGCGGTGAGGGGAGGTAGGTGAGGTGGTGTTGGCATCGACAAGAGCGGTGATGGCGAGGGGGAGGCGAAGTGGTGGGCGGTGAGGTAGGGTTTCGATTGGTGGTGACAGATTGCTTCTGGGTGGTGGGGCGATTGGTTTCTGGGTGGTGGCGATGGGAGGTGAGGTGGTGGGGCGGTGAGGTAGGGTTTCGATTCATGGTGACAAATTGCTTCTGGCTGGTGGGGTGGTGCAGGCGGCGACAAGAGCGGTGGTGGCAAGAAGGAGGTGAGGTAGGGTTTTGATTAGTGGTGACCGATTGCTTTTGGGTGGTGGGACGATTGGTTTATGGGGTTTCTAGGTGGTGGCAATTAGGAGGTGAGGTGGTGTAGAGGTGAGGTAGGGTTTCGAGAGGTGTTGGTGAGGGGAGGTAGGTGGTGAAGGATTCATCAGTCGGCGGCGGCAACCAGATTCCTACGCCAAACACCAGATTCCGATGGTGATGAAGCAGAACTCCAGATTCTGGCATCCCAACGGCGGTGGCCTGGCGTAGTGGCGGCTGCGGAGATGCGGAGCAGCAGTGGTTGTGTTATGGAGAATAAGAAGAACAATGGGTAATTTTATCTTTACATTTTTAGTTTTAAGACTAGGGTAATTCTAGTATTTTAATTTATGGTCAATGCCGAGAGATGCCAAGTCAATGCCAGAATAGTGTCAAAAGGTTATATCGGCACTTTTGATGCAAAAGATAGGGTTAAAATAGCACTTTCTAAAGGGTCATATTGACACATATAACCAAAACATTGGGTCATATAAGTATTTTGCCCAATATTTTTTTATGTCATATATTTTTATATTTCACCTTCAAATACATATTATTACTTGTTTTAACTTATAAAATACAATATTTAAATTTTATTTTAAAAATTATAATATTTAAGGTAAAAGCCCTTGAGAACTGTCCAAAAACTTATAGAATGGTCGCATTTCCTAAGACTTTCTCTTTTTTAAATCCAAGTGTCAATGCAAAGGAGTCAATCTTAGAGAACCAGAGGGAATATAAATTGAGTCTTGGGCCACGACTCGACCCAGATAATTCAGATTGTTCCAGATAATATTCTACTCCCTCTAGTTTCCTAACTTGGGGTAAGAAGGTCAATCCAATTCGGGTGGGTTTGGGTATGGGCTTGGTTGATTCCAACCAAAATTAACTTAAATTGACCTGTTTAAATAATTTTGCTCCATTTTATTTTTAAAAATAGCACATTTAAAAATATGGCAACGTTTTGGGAAAGATCGCATTTCCATAAGCCTATGGAAAGAAGGGGTTTAATCAGAATAATATAAGGTAAAATGTCTTAGTTGCAATATTAAAAATTTATTATAAAACATGTTATGGTTATAAAGTTAATAACCCGATTTATGCAACCCAACATTTTATCTTCATTTCTTCTAATTTACACTTTAAACCTTGTTATTTATATGACTTATGGAAAGACCATCTTGTCTTTCAAGAGATGGACTAAAAACTTATTCTATAAAAAATAATTTAATTTAATTTACATTAATCTACTCCATAAACAAATTTAACATTCTTAAATAAGAAAAAGTCTCAGGAAATGCGATTTTTTCATAAAGTTATCGAAAGTCCACAGTGGCTTTATCTTAAATGTTGTAATTTTTAATAAAATTCAAATATTTTATTTTAACGGTTAAAATAAGTAATAATATGTATTTGAATGTGAAAATATAAAAATATATAACATACAAAATATTTTCAAATTTTCAAAATTAGTATGTAATTTAACAAATGTAGTGTATAAGGTAAAAAATAAGTGACATGTCCAGGTCGCCTGTCAGGAGACTCTTTCCTTATATAATAACTCAAACTAATTAGTATGTGTGTGATGAACGATCTAAAATATTGATCATAATTATTAATATTATATTTTATTTGTAAACAAAAATTAATATTTTATTTTATTTACTATTACTTGATAAAATGTATTTTGCGTAAGGAATATTGTATTGCTGACAAGAATAAATAGAATACAATAAGGTGATAGAATAAGAGTAGAACTCTACCTTAGTCAACATGACTTATGTAGAATCAATTATAATCTAGTCAGAAATATGATTTACTCTAACACCCCCCTCAAGCGACGCGTCGGATGTTCAGTGACGCAAAGCTTGGACCAAAAAAACTCAAAGAGGGGACGAGAAAGTCATTTAGTGAAAATGTCAGCAATTTGAAGACCAGTGAAGACATGTGCAACACGCAGCTTGCCAGACGCGGCCAACTCACAAACAAAATGATAGCCGATGTCAATATGCTTGGCCCGCTTATGAGCAACCGGATTTTGAGCCAGAAAAATGGCACTACTATTGTCACATAACAACAACAGGGAGCTTGAAAGCGGAAGATGAAAGTCCCGAAGTAAATAAGTCAGCCAAACCATCTTCGAGGCAGCGTTGGCAAGGGCTCGATACTCGGACTCACTGCTGGACCGAGAGACTGTAGGTTGTTTCTTGGCACTCCAAGAAACAAGATTTCCACCAAGAAAGACTGCATACCCATACGTAGAACGATGAGTCTCAAGACAACGAGCCCAATCAGCATCCGAATACCCCAAGACCTCGGGAGTACTGGCCGAGCAAAAGGTGAGGCCAAAATGAAGAGTGCCTCGGACGTAGCGAAGAATCCGAGTGACTGCACCATAATGATCAGTGCGAGGATCCTGAAGAAACTGACTGACTGTGTTGACCGCAAATACCAGATCATGACGAGTAATCGTCAGATACTGAAAGGCACCAACAAGCGATCGATACAACGTTGGATTCTAAAATGGTGAACTGGTGGAACTGTGCAACTGCGAACCGGGAACAAAAGGGGTAGAAACCGGGACTGCATCGGACATACCCGCACGAGTGAGAATATCTCAAGCATACTTAGCCTGACCGAGAAGCAGGCCCGAGGAAGTAGGTGAAACTTCTAAGCCAAGAAAGTAATGGAGTGCACCAAAATTTTTACTATCAAACTCTCGATGTGTCCGATCAATAAACTTCCGAAGAAGCACATAGCCATTGCCCGTGAGAATAATATCATCAATATAGACCAGTAGATAGAGCAAGGACGAGCCTCGGGAGAGAACAAATAAGGAAGTGTCGGCAGAGCTGCACCGAAACCCGATTTGAGATAAATAGGTGTTGAACCGCTGGAACCATGCTCTAGGGGATTGCTTAAGACCATAAATGGCCTTTCGCAGGCGGCAGACATAAACTGGATGAAGAGAGTCCTTGTAACCGACCGGCTGTGCCATGTGGACCGGAGTATCAAGAATACAGTTCAAGAAGGCATTCTTGACATCCAATTGATGAAGAGGCCAGGATCGCATAGTGGTAATGGCAAGAACGGCTCGAACAGTAGAAGCCTTGACAACTGGACCAAAGGTATGATTAAAATCAAACCCCGGAATCTGAGAGAACCCTTCCGCAACAAGGCGAGCTTTGTAACGCTCAACCTTACCATCCACGCGATACTTCAGTCGATAAACCCACTTGGAGCCAACAACGTTGACACCAGAAGGACGTGGAACAAGGTCCCAAGTATGATGTCCTCGTAAGGCAACAATCTCTCCTTTCATTGCAACAACCCCAAGATGAATCCTTCAACGGCAAACGATAATCCGTAGGTTTGGTCTGAGCGAGAAGGGCGGCAAGGAGGCCATGAGCCACAAGACCAGAATAGTCTCGATGCGAGACAACACCCGTGGAAGATCAAGTGGCCATGGGATGAGTACGACACCGCGAATATGAGAAGGAACTGGAGAGGGCACCAGGGATTGAATATCATAGGTGGCCGAAGACGATGCAACAGAGGAAGAAGAGTTGACCACTGGCGACCGAGATGGGGTGGAGAGGTCAACAGTTGGCGGAACAACGTCCAGCGAGCAAGGGGAGTCAGGCATAGGAGACGGCTTATCAGAAGTCGAGAGGGGCAGACCAGAGCTACCATCAGCATCCCAAAAAATGGCAATATCCAAAGCCGAGAGAGGAGAGCCAGCTGTCGAGGGTAAAGACAAGGAAAAAGGAAAACAGCCTTCATCGAAGCGAGCATGGCGAGTGACAACGATTTTTCCAGTGGCAGGATCAAGACAACGAAAGCTCTTATAATGGCAGCTGTATCCGATAAAAACACAAGGAATGCTCCGCGGAGATAGCTTGTGATGAGCCATAGGACGAACATAAGGGAAGACTCGACAACCAAAAGGATGGAAGTTCGAGTAGGTCGGAGTACGATGATAGAGAAGTTCATACGGAGAAGTCCCTTGTAACACCGGAGTCGGAAGTCGATTAATGGTGTAAACCGCAGTAGCAAAGGCATCATCCCATCTCGACAGTGGCAGATAGGAATGAAAGAGCATAGTGAGTCTCATTTCAGCAACATGACTGTGCTTACGCTCGGCCCAACCATTTTGCTACGGAGTATAAGGGCACGAAACTTGGTGAATGCCTTTGTAGGCAAAATGGGAGCGTAAGCGCGTATTTGAGAATTTAGTGCCACCGTCACTCTGAAAAACCTTAATTTTGGACGTAAACTGATTTTCAACTAAAGCCTCGAACTGCAAGTAAGTGTCAACAAAATCGGATTTTCGACGCAAGGGAAAAACCATGTAAAGCGAGAAAAATCATCCACAAACAAGGCATAATAAGATAAACCATTTGAAGACAAAGCTGGGGAAGGCCCCCACAAATCACAGTGAATCAAATCCAAAATGTGCGCAACACGCTTATTATTCTCAAGAAAAGCTAACCGCTGCCCCTTTGCCATAACACATGAAGCACAAGTATACGGTTTGGGTAACAACGAATAGACAGACAAGAGACCAGGCTTCTCTAAATCATAGATGTTAGAGTAAATCATATTTCTGTTTAGATTATAATTGATTCTAGATTAGTCATGTTGACTAAGCTAGAGTTATACTCCTATTCTATCACCTTATTGTACTCTATTTATTCCTGTCAGCAATACAATATTCCTTACATTGTAAATGACGGTCATGAACAGAACCACTCTTACGGATACCGTGAGCATCGGCTCGAAGACGAAGAATTGTGGAAGTGCTGCTGATCTGAAAAGTAGCGCAAAAACTGTCCCAGATATCCTTGGTAGTCACACACGAGGTCGGAAGTTTGGAGAGGGCCTCAGGAGAAAGAGACGAGAACAACAAGCTACAGACCCACTGGTCCTCATCCATCCAGAGATCATAAGCCTCCTTAGCTATATTATAAACCGCCTGAGCAGCCGCACGATCAGGAGGAGGAGCGCGGAGAGCGGCGGCAAATGAGGAAGACGCTGAGCCAGCCGTCGGCAGAGGAGGGCGTGGAATCGACCCATCAAGATATCCAAAAAGCTTATGAGGACGAAGAACGTATTCAATCTGGTGTTTCCAGAGAAGAAAATTGGTCTTATTTAGTTTAATTTTTAGCATCTGGAGAAGAGTATTAAACGATAATTTCTCACTAGTCATGATGAGAAAGGAAGAAGAAGGCCGGCCGCTGGAAGAAGAAGAAGGAGAAGAGGCGGCCGAAAAAAAATTAGGGTTTAGAAGGTAAATCAGAACACTGCTCTGATACTATGATAAAATGTATTTTGCGTAAGGAATATTGTATTGCTGATATGAATAAATAGAGTACAATAAGGTGATAGAATAAGAGTAGAACTCTAGCTTAGTCAGCATGACTTATCTAGAATCAATTATAATCTAATCAGAATTACAATTTACTCTAACATTACTGATAAATTCTAAATATATTTTATATCTATATTAAAAAATTATGTACACCATTTGTGTAGGTCGCTAGTTATGCGACAAAGAATTTCGCTACCCAGTCTTCCTTCCCTATCAGTTCTATATACACATGTCACCTAAATGTGGCCTTCCTTTATTTATACTTTAATTTAGGATAATATGCAGATATAACCCTATATATTGTTTTAGTGCAAATATAACCATCAATTGTTTTAGTGCAAATATAACCCTACCTATTACACATAAGTGCAAATATAACCCTGAAGCTATTATTCCGGCATTGACTGGCTATTTCCGACCATTGACAGACCAAAAATGACCAAACTGCCCTTTTAACCGATTTTTAAAATCGGTGTTAATTTTAGCATTGTTAGTACCATTTTTAAAAATCGGTGTTAATTTTAGCATTGTTAGCACCGATTTTTAAAATCGGTGTTAATTTAGCACCATTTTTTTGTTAGCAATGATCTTTTAAACCGGTGTTAGTTTTAGCACCCATTTTTATGTTAACACCCATTTTCAAAAAATTGTTGCTAAAATTCTTACAACGATTAAAAAAATTCCTTCCTCTGAAAGCAGCTGCGGGCAATCGCTTCCAGAGGAAGGGAAAAAGACCCAAAATTAATAATTTAGGGCATTAATTTAATAATCAAGTTAACTTCACAAAATTGATAATATAGAAACAAAATTTTAAAAAAAATGTATCATACAAAATTAATAATCACAATAACCCATATTCCCCCATTGCTGCTTCACTTGAGAAATGAAGTTTTCTTCGGTTGCCAAGAACGCATACTCTATCACATTTGCTTATACTTCTTGATGCTCTGAGCCAATTGTAAGCCAAAAACAAAACATCATCAGAATATAGACATCTTACTGGCGCAGAAAACTCAACATCACGATTCAACATGTACACAGTAAAAAGTAAGTAATCTAGACAAAAGAGCTTCAACATTAATGGAAGAAAAACAATATTCTACAAGCACTTTACATCTAAGAAAAAAATTCTCCATCGTTAGCATAAATACGATAGAATCTACTACACCCTACCTCCATCAGAAGAGAATGGCCACTTTTGTATCTACAAAGAAATCAGAGGCCGAATGCTGGTCTTGATTGCTCTGAAAATAATGAACAATGTTTCCGGCTCATAACTCAAACATATCAATTTAGGTAGAATAAGCCGTCAGGAGACTCAGGACAGATACTTCTCTCATTTTAAAGATTTACTTGCACATGCATCCAAATTAGCCCAAACAAAACAGCTGAAACAACTTGACAAAGGTTGCTCATCACAAAATAATGCAATAAGTCATATTCACTATATAAGTCATAAGTCAAATAGGATAAATCTCGAGCATTACCAAATCTTGGAAGATACAAAATCTGTTTCATCAAGAGAAATTTAGAGTGTTATAAAACTGAAGGAATAGGAAACTGCTAAGATGGATGGAAATAAAACATTGAGAAATAGATAAAACAAGATCAACAACACCAAGTGCAACATGGGTTTTTAGAACATGATAAGATGCAGTACCTGACAGTACAAAATGATGATGAATCGTACATAATCTTGGGACCAGAGCAATCACCCCTAGGGACCAAAGTGCTTAAATTTTAACCAAATTTACCATTGACTTTACCTGAAAACCACCCATGGGGACCAAAGAAATCAATTTCAGAATGTTAATTGTTGCTTAAATGCGGTATTGGCCTTGGAGACCAAAAGAAGGTATTGCACAATATGTAAGGGACAAAAAAATCATTTTAACACTCTTTACATTATTTGTAAGGCATAACCACAGTAATTGCAAGTGAGTTCCAAGTCGTACAAAGCACCAGGTGATCATCTTCTACACTTTGAGCAGATAGATTTGTAGAATTGTTGTCCCTCATCAATGAAATGGACACCACCTTTCACCCAACAATTGTTCACCTAAAGTTTTTCATTAAAAAATCATCAAAGTAAAAGCTAATAGTTGATGAAAATATCTTACTTCATACCAATTTCTCCAATCTTAGAACCTGATTGATTTTCCATATATTTTCATCCACAGGTCGACAAATTTCTTGTTTTTCTTTCTTATAAAGCTCATTAATCATCACCCGGTCAACATAATTCTTGCTTTCAGCTAACCTAATAGAATTTAAAGTAAACGGGGGAAGAAAGCATGAGTATGAAATGTGAAAACTGAAAACTAAAACTGTCACATGTGTTTAAAAAATAAGATTAAAAACAATACCAAGGTCTCAAGGAACCAACTTGAATCATTGGTGGATTATAACAATCTTGGTGTTCACGCGAGCTTCAATACAATCACCTACACATAAGGAACAACAATCAACGAACAACTGATGTAATGCACGGTATACGTAGGTAAGAAAAGAACAATGACATGGTAGAACATAAAATCATCTTACCGAATTTGACACTAATCAAGAGCACTACGGGCCTAGTGTGGATAAGATAGATCAATTGGTCTATCTCACGAGCAGTGTAATTCTCCCAAAATGTGACAAGCACTTGTCGACATCTAGTACAATTAATAAGCAGAGATTAAAAAACGTACCCAACATTTGCACCTACTCTTAATTCGCGACAACAAATTCACAAACAATGGTATAGGTACTCTGTGAGTTCACTTGCCTCGGAGGAAACATGTGTATAAATGCAAAAGGCACACCTGAAATAAAATAAAAATTGCACTCAAACTTTGTTCAACTCTAAAAACATGTTTGGGAAAAAGGCAAGAATAATAACTCGCAGAAGGAATTATTTTCTTTCTCATGATTTGCTTTGATACTCCAAGCAGGAGTAACTTCAATCAATCAGAGATGGGAAAGCTCAAGAACTTATCCACTTGTTGGACATAACTCTTCATGTTAACAGTGAACTGGTATGGGTTTGTTCCAGATTGAATCCTGTTCTGCCCAACATGTGATACTCGACTGCTAGAGATATAAGAAGTTTCCATCGGGATCGATCAACGACCTAAAATTTTTAGATCCGGTTGTATATCGAAGCTTGCATAATTGTCTTCTGCAAGTATAATAAACAAAGAATAATAAAATCCATGAGAACTTAAATGCATTAAAAAATATAACTGAGTCTAACCTCTTTGTCAGCAAACATAAGAGTGTGAGGTTCTATTTGAAGTATTGATGGGAAGTAACATTACTTTTGCACACTTGTCGGTATTCTTGGGTGTTAAACTTCTCAGACCAACACACTTGTCCTCCATGGCTTTCAATACACTGAAAAAATAATCAATTAACATCGATCATGAAGACTGCAGAGCTAACTACAAATGTAAACAAAATACACACATGAAATAAATGAAATGCCTTTCTTAGTAAATATGAAATACTATAACTTTATAATGTAAAAAAAGGACCAACATATATTAACACTAAGAATGTCCAACAATAGTAATGCATGCATATCATAAGGATTACATATAGAGTTCAAAGATGTAAAAGTAAACAGGCAACACCATTGGCAGCAAACATAAAGCACAAAGTTTGAAACTTAAACCATCAGTATTAAGAATGCCCAACAATTGCAGTGCATGCATATCATAAGGAATACATATAGAGTTCAAACATGTAAAAGTAAACACGCAACACCATTGGCATCAAACATAATGCACAAAGTTTGAAACTTAAACCATCAGCATTAAGAATGTCCAACAACTGTAGTACATGCATAGCATAAGGATTACATATAGAGTTCAAACATGTAAAAGTAAACATGCAACAACATTGGTAGCAAACATAACTCACAAAGATTGAAACTTAAATCACATTATTCACTGTAAATTTCTTAATATTCTTGAAATCAAAAGAAACCAATGTACACTTTTAACACACAAGGATACAACACGCATCTACTCATGAGATATGACAACAAAAAAGGCAAGAATCTTTGCAAGATAACTTACGTATCGGCTTTGCTTCCATTGCTAGAAGATACCTACGGAGAAAAAAGGAAATAAAAAAATATTCATTGGCTCAGGAATTCAGTCAAACACATTGTAAACAAACTTTAAAAAGGTAATAAGGGACACGAGGGAATAGAAGTTTCGCTTTAAAAATGCTAAGACAAAAAACAAAATGTCAAGCAATTAGGTTACCTTTACAACTGCACAAGTAAATCTCCAAAAGTGCACAAAGATGAAGACATATATGACATCTGCTATATTATATAAAGAATATGGAAAGGTGAGGTTGTTAGTATGCAAGACACACGTAAAACACGCAGTGAAATGAGAGCATGTAGAACACCACAAAAACGACACGTGAAGGAAGTGATGAGTTTGCTGTGCATGGAATCTCCAGTGAAGAAAACGAAAAACAGAGACAATGAAGAAAACAGAAGGTTTGGTGTGTATTAACAGAGAATCTTCATAGTAGTGAGAGAGAGAGAGTAGGAGGAATTAAAGTGGAACACGCTTTGACAGTTCGCAATTTACAGTGGAAGCAACCACTGATTCAATGGAGAGAAGGAAAAGAAAACGGAAAACATATCAGCTAATAAAAGCAGAGAGAAGAAAAGAAATGGAAGCAAAAATGGAAGGAAACGAAAGCTAAAACGCAGCGCAAAAGAAACGGAAATAAAAACGGAAAGGCTACGGAGGACAAAACGCAGCGTTTTTAGCAAAAGTTTTTGTAAGCGAAGTTCACTGTAGTCTGTAGAACTTCCATTCTCTCTTTTATAATATACTACTCCCTACATTCCAATTATTTTTGCACTTATCACTATTTATTTACGTAAACTTTGTCAGTTAGAAAAGTAAATTTCATGTAATGCATAAAATAATATATTATCATATGGGATATCATTATAATTGTGATAACATCTATTTTTATAATATTATTTTTTTATCATTTTTAAATATGCACAATTAAAGATATTAAAGGTCAAAATTTGTTCTGGTCAATATGAAAATGTCAAAATTTGCAGAAATAGCTGGGGCGGAGGGAGTAGTTACTTGTAGCCAACTTTGGCTTTTCATAATTGGTTTAACTGTTAGTCGACATGTATAACATGAGACTTTCTCTTAAAATTGTAATATAGAATAACACTTCTATGTTCATGAGAAAGTCTCATGTTAGACCGTTAACGGTTAGATCAATATTGAAAAATCTCGGTCCAACAACTTTTTGGGTCAAATTATAATAATTTATATGTTGCGATACATTTTAATTTTTTTTTAAGTTATAAGAATTTCATTGCAATAAATAAAAATAAATATTAAATATCTCATTGGTTACATCAATAATAAAATGATTCGTCTCACAATTAATCGATATAAAACAATACTCCATGTATGCTCATTTATATATAGAAAGTTGTTAACATGAAATTTGTGATTATAATCTGTTATAGAGAAAGTCTCCCGTTAAACGGACTAACAGTTAGACTAAACATGAAAGGATATTGTTTCAATAATATACATGGTCAAATTATTATTATACATAAACAACAAAACACTTTGAAAGTTTTTTCAAATTTATAGAAATCTCATTGGAATAAAAAAAATCACTTTATTAGTTATATTAATTATAAAATAAGTCGGTTACAAACAAGCTTTGAGCCTGTTATGTTAGAAAAAAAAAGTAGAAAAAAAAAAGCTTACTGGTGTGTACAACCTTCGTCACACAATAAACTTTTACTTTCACTTTTAGTCCGTTCCACAAATAACTTTGTGTTTGTAAAATTTTCGTACTATGTAGCCATTCATTCTACCAAATTTACCCCCTTTAAGCCCAAATTTATTATTATTTATTATTTTTAGGGATAACTGTCATTATAGCCCTACCTACTTGAGTAAGTGCCAATATAACCCTATGATAATTTGTAGTGCAAAAATAGCCATAACTAGTTATTGAAAGTGCCAATACAACCCTCAGACCCCATCTTCGGCATTGACCTCAAATTTTTGGCGTTGACTCGATGTAAATTGACCAAAATACCCTTTGGGCTAACTCTAAAATTATGTGGACAATTTTACCCTCATAGTTCACCAAACCACCATCGGACCACCACCGCACTGCTGCCGGGCCACCATCGCACCGCTGCTGGACCACCACCGCACTGCTGCCAGACAACCACCGCATCGGACTACTATCAGCACATTTCTAATGTTTGTAGGGTTATATCAGCACATTCCTAATATTTGCAGGGTCATTCTGAAAACTTATAGGGTTATGTCAGCACATATTATAAATATTAAGTGTGTGGTACTCGGCTTGCCTTAACGGGCGATCACATCATCATATACACCATTATAACATCATAACATTATCTTATACAACATAAAATTTAACATCATGACACCTTCATTAATATTAAACACCATTATCACATATCATAGCCTAATTTCAAAACTTATCAACGTTAAAAATCCTAAGTCAAAGAACACAATAAAATAGCAATCACACAAAACACCAAAAGTCATTCAATAATCAATCGGACTAAACACAACAAACTAAACAATATATCATTAAAACTCTTATATTCTATAGTATGTGCTGATGTGGCCCTACAATTTTTACTAATGTGCTGATATAACCCTATAAATTTAGATTGTGTGCTGATATAACCCTACTTAATACGACGACGATGTAGCAGTGGTCCGGCGGCGATCCGGTGATATTGGAGTATTGATGAGTCTTGGGGTAATAACGTCATTTCCTTTTTTTAGTATTTTAATTTTTCCAGAAAGGCAAACATGTAATTTTACAAAATTTTGGCTAAAAGTTGTCGAAAAGGATTATATTGGCACTTTCACTGACTAGATAGGATTATAATGACACTTTCAAATATTGATATATTATATTCACTCATGTCAACTATGTATGGTTATAAAAACACGTTTCTCATATTTTTGACACTAGCATCATTCATGAAAAAGATTATAAAAGTAGAATTTTGTGATTAAAAAATGCTATTAGATTAGATTTCATGAAAGATTGAGTTAAGTAATTAGTCAGGAAAGAAACAATTGAATTTACTCCAAAAAGAAAATCAATTCTCTCTTAAGTTGAGAGCAACAGTATAATCATAAATCCTTTGGCAACACAAACAAGCTACAAACCTAATACTTTTTCATCAACCTTCATCACCAATTCCAGTCATCCGTCCAGCAAATCCACACACGCTCAGTTTAAACATACCAATCCAAACCAGAAACCTACACAAATATTCCATTACTAAGTTTTAGTCCTGGTTCGGATTCATAATATCAAATTCCCACAAAAACAAGTGGCCAAAATCAGATTTTCTTACAAACACAAAATTATCTACAACCAAACCTTTAGCCAACATCAGTTCTTTCAAAATGGATATCAAAGTTATACAAGTTCAAGAGAAGAATGACCAACAAAGTTCATGAGGATCATTGGTCTGAAGGGTCAAGAGAAGGATCCGTCAACTCGGAGGAAAGAAGGGATGTTCTCTTTGTGGACGAACTTATCAAAGAGGTTCAATTACCTCTAAGGAGGGGCTTCGTTTTCAGGACAGAGGAAACTGAATACCTCATAGGACGGGGGCTGCTAGCAGATTGCCTGGTGGGGTATTTTCTCAACTATCGTCACTTTGCACTTACAAGAATGCAACTCCTTCTTTCAAACTATTGGGGAGAAGGGGTCCATGTAATAGCAAAAAATGGGAATTTCTATGTCATTCAGTTCGATCAGAGATCCAAACTACTTGCAATACTGCACAATTGCCCTGTAAACATAGCTGGAGGTCTGATGGCCTTGCACAGATTAATTCCAGAAATGGTTTTATCACACATGCGGGTTACCAAGGTATTCATATGGGTACGTATCTATGGTTTACCGCAGGAATATTTTGGCAGGAACATAATCAGGAGATTTTCTAAAGTGGTAGGGGAAGCAGAAGAAGTGGAGTTCGGAGGACGACGACTGCAACATGCATAATATGTAGGTGTGCGAGTTTGGACACTGGTACAAAAATCGCTGGTTTTCGGTTTCTGGCTTAAGCTGAGGCGGGAAGGTATGGTATGAACTTCAATCGGTTATGAACGAGTTCACAAAATGTGTAGACGTTGTGGTGCCCTAGGGCATACCTATCCACAATGTCAATGGCAAGATATCCAGGCACTGAATCAACATATTGATGAAAGAGTTGCACTCCTCGAAGAAGACTTGCAACTCGATATCTCGGAGGATTTATACCCCCAAACATCAGGGTACATAGGAATATGCCGATGAGGAGGTTCATAAGGTTTCCTCAACACTATTTTCATACCAATGAACACAGGTTCTTACATATGCCGGAGGAGGCTTTCATTGATGGTTTTAAGTTTGTTGAGAAGATCTACCCCACCCTAGAGGAATTGAGAGAAGCATAACTGGAGTACAATCCTGAGAGTCCACAACAAAGAAACCAAATATATGAAGAACAAGAGAAGCCAACAGATATTGTGGTAGACTTGGTCCATTAAATGAGATCAATCACATATACACCCAGGGGCTAGCAAAGGTAAGAGACAGATTGCTCAGCCTCCCAGAGGTCCCATATTTCTAGGATGACTATTAGGAGGAAGCGGAAATTAACATAACGGATGGCCACTCATGTATAGAAACGCAGGATCTCAATCAGCAGTCCCCCTCACACTATTCTCAACAGCAATTGGTTACACATAACCAGGAGAATGGCACTATTAGAACAAGACATGTAGAAGGTGAAGATGGAGACTTAGTAACAGAGAAATACATAGTCAATGGTGGGAGAAGATACATTTTCGCCAAGGAAGAAGCTCCGGGACGATCTACCACAAATTTGGTTCAGCTTACTCAATTCAAATTGGCTGACGGAACAGTAACTGAGCCTTTCCTTACCAACGGGGTATTTTTGGAAGATCGGGTCTGTTTTGTTGACTCTGACCAGAGGGAAGGGCTAAATTTTGACCTGGCCATCACCATTAATTTTGGTGATGCTGGTGATGAGACTGATCTCATCATGAGTTTACAGAGTGCCATAAATGAAAGTGTACTGAAGGACGACAAGGAGAAGGAGAAAGACAAAACAGAGGATAATGGAAAGTGCAAGAGCAAATTTGTCAAATCAGCTCACATACCAAGCAAGTCAGAAAGGAGAAAAGCACGTATGAGGCGCCGTCAAAGTGGAATTCATATTAATGAGCCTAGCCACAATCCTCCACAACAGTACTCAAGTTCGGACTATGAACCTGATGATATTGACACAAAGGAGGCTTCAACAAGACAGATGGGAGAGTCAAGTGGTTTCCAACAAGATCAAAGGTTAGACACCAATGATGATGGGGATGAGTTAACTGGTAGGAAAAGAAAGGGTGAACAGAGCATTTATGCTGAAAAGAAGATGAAGGCATTCAAGGCTGATGGGATGGGCAGTGAATGCGAGAGGAAGTTAGTTGAGGCCAAAGGTGATGAGTTCAAGCTGACTACAGGGGTGATTCTTTTGGATAACAACAAAAACACAGGTACCTCAAATAACTTTCTACTGTTTTCTAATATGCCAACAATTTCTAAGTGTGCACAGTATAAACCAAACCATAGGAAACAGAATACAAAGACTGACTATTCAAGCCCACATCATTCAAACTCCCCAAGCCTACATTACCCAGTTCTGAATTAATATATACTACCCCCTCCATTACCCAAGAACCTGAAACTCATAACCAATCCCCAATTTCTCTAACCCCGGTCTTTTTCATAAGTCAGTTTTTGTACAATCATAGCAACACTAAAAATGGATTAAGTGAAGGGGGAGAAGATGATACCTTTCATTAGGATCATTCTGGAGATAGTAGCGACCAAGCTCATCTTCCAGGAATAGCTATCCAGGCAGAAAGTGAAGCAGGAACAAGTGGAACCAAGTTTCAATTGCTATCAGACTATGCATATCCAGACGATTCCAATTTGCTTGAATTTACCAAGTTCAGCGGAGCAGAGTTTCAACTCCATCCAAATATCCTTGCTCCACCACCTGTTTTGGCCATTAATAAAGGAAATTTTCCAACCGTAGAATCCTCAATGCAGTTACAAAAGGGTTTAGGAAGGGATTTCGATAGGTGGATATGGGGTTTTCATTGGAGGAGGATGTGGAGTTAACATAAAAATTGAGAGTGACTCGAGAAATACATGGGGTCCAAACAAAGTTTGGGAATCAAGATGGCTTCGGAGGTAGCACATCGGCCGGAAGAAAGAGGCAATGGATCGGAGTCTTCAGTGGTCAATCGCCAATTTGGTTCGCTCAAGGAAGTGTTGAAGTTAGAGGAAAAAATATAAAGGGATTATGTTTTCTTCCGTACCTTTGAACAATTATGGGTGTGGGCCTTCGGGTTTGGGCCAGCTAATGGTCTAGGAAGTTGTCTTGGAACCATTGTCACAAAGCTTAGTACAAAATACTTCACCAGTCCACGGACAAGAAGATTCAAGGATTATTTCTCGTATTTTTGGAAGGAGAGGGAAAGTCAAATTCACCCCTACAAAGTATACAGTTGCCACTCTAATCTTAATTTAGAATAACATGGAAAGAGTACGGAGCCTGAATATTGATGATAACATTCAACAGGCTTTGGTGGGGAATGGTAGGGGAGTAACAGTCTGGCCAAAATCTACCTCTACACAGGACTACACGAATCTTTCATTCAGGGATGATATGACACAAATGAACACAAGAAGGAAGGCTATCAACTGGGTAATGGAGAAATATATGCCAGTGGCGGAAGGCCTACGGGTCAAGAGAAAGAGACAACCGCAAGAGGAGATAGGAGGAATAGCATTCCACAAGAGAAGACGCACAGGGAACAGGAGGAGGATCTGCATCAGATGTTTTTAATGTTCCCAGAAATTGATCAATGTATTAGGAAGGAACATGGGGAGATGGTCATAGTTACAGCCAGAACTTTTGAGGCGGTAGTACAAACAATGATGCAAGGGGTTGATGGAAATTGTTGTGGTACTTTGGTGGTTGGTCCAAAACAACCACCCAGAGGTACATGAGTCTACTCTCTTGGAACTGCATATGCCTGTCACTGTGTCACATCCTCTGACAGTAAAATTCTTAAATCACAACATCAATCTTTGTAACCCCAATATTGTATTTTTAATGGAAGCAGAGGGAGGCTATAGTAAGGTTAGTGGCTAGGAACAACCTACGTTACTAGCTGGAAAGTAGTGAATTATGTAAGAGCAAGTGGTGGGCTTTGTGTAGCCTAGTCGGCAGAAATAGTAGTATCAGTAGTTAAATGTTGCCAAAAATTTTTATGCTGCATTATTACAACCGCCCAGGACGATGAATGGATGTTGATCCTTGTGTATGGGCACCCTGATAGAACACAGAGGAAACCAGTGTGTGATTCCCTGCATGACATATTACAGAATACAAACCTTCTGGTTCTCTTCACAGGTGATTTCAATCAGGTTTTATATCAGGAAGACAAATTTGGTGGAAGGACAGTCCATTCTCAGATACGAAGGATCTAAAAGGCCTGTTAAGGGAGGCAAACTTGAATGAGCTTAGACACAAGGGACAGTGGTTCACCTGGTCCAATGGTATAAGAGAGGGGGATCTGATCATGGAGCGTCTAGACCGTGGTTTTGCTAACGCTAATTGGTTTAGGATGCTCCAGAGGCACAATTTACATAATCATACCATTATGAGTCGGACCACGGACTCCTCACCATCAACACACATCAATAGCGGCGAATAATAGTGAGTCAAGTTTTAATAGGAAGCTAAAGGAGACCATAACAAGGCTACATAATTGGGCCAAGGAAAATGTGGGCAAGTTGGAATACAGAGTAAGGAGGGTCAAAGAACAGTTGGGGGTAAAGTAAAAACAGAAAGATGCTAATGGTATGCGCTGGAAAACAAAAGAACTAAAGGACCTTCTGACCATGCAGAATGATTATTGGAGACAAAGAGCAAAGGCGATGTGGCGCATAGAGGGTGATAAAAACACAAAACTATTTTACCAATGGTCGCAAAAAAGAAAAGGAAGAAACTACATATCACAGCTCAGGGATAACATGGGGGAATGGATATCCAAGCTAGAAGATTTACAGCACCTAGTCTACAACCATGTAAGCTATGTTTTTATCGTTGAATCTGTTATGCCCCGAGATGCTTTTAGAGACTCGAATGTGTAGGATATTCTAAATCTTATCACTAAGAGGGTAAACCAGTTTAAACATAGAAAACTAGAGTCTCCAGTAAGTCCACGGGAGATTAAAACATCAATTTTCCAAATGGGGAAATGGAAGGCCCCGGGTTCTGATGGTTTACCACCAGGTTTTTATCAACATTACTGGTCAGTGGTGGGCGATGAAGTCACAACAGTGGTACATAGGTTCTTTGAAACCTCAATCATGCCGAGTGAATGGAACCATACACAACTTGTCCTAATACCGAAAAATAAATGTCCGACAGAGCCAGCGGACCTAAGACCGATAAGTCTGTGTAATGTTACTTACAAGATCATCGCGAAGATCATTGCCAACAAAATCAAAAAAGTTTTGGGGTTTCTCATATCAGGAAATCAATAAGCTTTTGTGCAAGGAAGATCCATCATCGAAAACTCACTAATACCGCATGAGCTCATAGAATACATTCGTAAGAAAAAGACAGGAAAGCAAACAATGGCAACTATGAAAATTGATATTAGTAAGGCTTATGATCGGGTATCATGGGAGTTTCTGGAGAAAATGATGATACACATGGGTTTCCCCAGCAAATGGATTGGATGGGTCATGGAACGCGTCACAACAACTTCTTATTCTATTAAGCTAAATGGGTTAACGTCAACACCCTTCCAGCCTAAACAGGGAATCAGACAAGGATGCCCACTTTCACCATTCTTATTCATTCTATGCCAGGAAGCTCTCTCATCGATGATAGCCTCTAAAGCTTTTCAAGCAGTCTGTCCAGGAGTTAAGATATGACGATATGTACAACCTGTCTCACATCTTATGTTTGCAGATGATTGCATCCTATTTTTCAACATATCCGAAGAAGGTTCAAAAAAATTGGCGCAGACAATAAATCTTTTTGCCACTTATTCCGGACAAAGGATAAATTTTCAGAAGTCCGCATTACTAGTCAGCCCAAATACAAGGCCAACAACAAAGGAGCACCTAAGTAAGTCTTTCAAAGTTTTTGGGGATTTACTCGATGGAAATTTCTTAGGCCATGATATGAATTTTGCAGGGCCAAAAGTTAGATTATTCAATAAGCTCATCCAGAGAGTTAAAGCTAAGACTTCGATATGGAACACAGGGAATTTGTCCGTTATAGGAAGAGTCACTCTTATCAAACACGTATTAACATCAAAAACCCAATACACACTCAGTACATTCCGAATCCCATAAACCGTCGCTAAGAAAATTGATAGCCACCTAGCAAGATTTATCTGGGCAGGAGACATTGAGGGGAAGGGGATACATTGGAAATCCTGGGAATCAATCTGCCAATCAAAGCTGAAAGGAGGACTGGGGATGCGATCCACGGAGCAAATAAACCAAGCTCTATTAGAAAAGCTGGCGTGGAAGCTAGTCAGTGATAAGCAATCCTTTTTCTCTAAGCTATTCTAAATAAGTACCGCATAAACGAAGATTTCCAGAAAGTCATACTTAAGCAAGACGCAACGTGGGGATGAGGGGAAATCATATGGGGCCGAGATCTACTTAAAACAGGTCTCAAATAGCAAGTGATCAATGGAAAAGACATAAATATCTAGGACGAGTGGATCCCAAACCGCAACAATCCTATAAGGTATGACAGACAACTGCTACCACAAATTGGTTTCAAGGTGAGCGATTTCATTGATAATGCCAAACAATGGCGTGTGTCATTACTTCGACTATTCTTCAGCCAAGATATAATTAACGAGATCATAGGGATTCATTTATCTATTCAACCTTTTGGAGAAAAGGATTTCCAATATTGGGATAAAGAGTGCCTTGGAAAATATACAGTCAAAAGTGGTTATCATGAATCATGAAACTCAAGAGCTAGTTGTAAACCTTCGGCTTTAGTACCTGTTGGAAATAAGGAACCAGACCAACATCTTTGGAAGAGACTATGGAAGGGAAAGTAAAATTTCTGGTCTGGAGACTCATTCATAATGCGGCACCTACAGGACCTGCTCTGAGGAAAAGGAATATGGAGGTTTCGTCTATCTGCTAAATGTGTCACTCTCAAAGGGAAACAACAACTCATATGGTACTCGAATGTGAATTCTTGAGAAGAATCTGGCGATTATGAAGATTGGATTTTGACTTTCAGCAGGGGAATCCAACTCACCTTAGAGCTTGGTTGATAGCTTGGTTTAAGATAGCACCAGAGGTCGAAGACATCAACCTCACATACATCATTATATGGGCAATCTGGTGCGTCAGAAACAAAAAAAACAATTGATCAACATGAAGTAAGGATTGATATGGTCCAGGATATTATCAATGATCTGCAGGCGGAAGGGATAAACAAGGATACAAGGTCTCTGGGGGATCCCAATTCCAAGCAACTTGCTCACTACAAGCTAATCACCAAAAAAAGGCGGTAGTTGGTGAGATTCAGTTACTATGGCTCTCACAAGGAAATCACCTAGACCCAGTTTATACCAGTTGGACGTGCATTGGCACAGACGCAGCTTTCAGAGCTCAGGACGGGAAGGCATGAGCTGCTTGGTGGGCGATATGACAGGAGGGGGGGGACTTGTGGAATGGAGCGAGGAGCATCCAAGCTCTGTCCGGAGTCCAAGCCGAACTTACCGCAATCCACGAAGCAATGGCGAGTGCAAGTAACCGAGGCATTACACATATCTGTCTACGTACGGACTGTGAGATGGCTCTGAACCACATTAATAAATTCCCAAATGTACCACCAGCATTACAGGGACAAATTAAAAATATTATAATGTTAGCAATGATTTTTACTAAAATTCATATAATGAAGGTCCCAAGAGCGATGGTAATGAATGCTCACAATTTAGCTCGTTATGTAAAAAGTGGAGGCAGTGTAAATTAAAATATGTTAATGTTAATATAATGTCCTAATGTTTGTTTAAAAAAAAAAACTCCAAAAGAGATTTGTTTTTTTTTTTTTTCTAATTTAACTCCAAAAAATAATTAGAGATGACAACAAACAAAAAGGAAAGAAATAAATGCCATGACTGAAGAAAGACTGGAGTTGCCAAATGACAAAAGCACCCCCAGAACTCGCAAGCGCGGATTTCAATCGTTTCATTTACACATCTAGAATTCTTTAATAAGGGCCACAAGGATCTTCGCTGAACCGTCCTAACCTAAAGAGGGCTAATCTCGTCATTTAACATAAAGCCCACCACACGTGTGAGTGAATTACCCAAAACTCCTTGCATAATCCCACCCCTCCACGTCTGCAATCCGCTCCCCCAGTTTCTCATCCAACGGTCCAGATCTCGCCGCGAAGAAGCACAGAGAAAGCACAAAGCCAAGCACCCGTTACAAAGGCAAGGAGAGAGGCCTTCGCAGCCAATGAAAGCGAATCCCCCGGATCGCTGACGTGGCAAGAGATTTTTGAAATCCCGCCAAAACCAGACCGCGGACTTGAAAATGTCTCTCTGTTTCAATTTTTAGCCCTCTCTCATAAAATTCTCTCTCTATCCCTCCCCCTCAAACCCCTTCTTATCTCTCCATTTCGCAACGCACAATTCACTCACCACAACACCAAAGCAAAGCAGCATATCTCCTTATTCTCTCTCCACCTCAACACCCCAGGTACAACTCGTTGCCGACTCAGTCTGATCCCATCCGAGTTTGACCGATTTCCGAGCGATTCTCACTGGTTTTATCGCTTTTCTTGCAGGCATCGTCATGAAAGGAGCTAAATCCAAGGGCAAGGCCGACGCCAAGTGAGTTTTGCTGCGCTTCCTCCTCCTTTGCGATTTGTTGTTTAGATCTGATCTGTCACTCGCGTTTTGTAGTGGTTATTGATTTTGTTGTTTTTTTTATTTAGGCTTTCCGTGAAGAAGAGCGCGCCTAAGAAGGCGGCTCCCGTGAAGAAAGGAAAGGCTGCTAAGGACCCGAACAAGCCAAAGAGGCCTGCAAGCGCCTTCTTCGTCTTCATGTAAGCTTTATTAATCCCAACATGATTTTGTTTGAATTGGTGATTTTTTATGATAGGTTTTTTAAGTGTCTGTAAATTAAATTCTTCAGGGAGGAGTTCAGGAAGACTTTCAAGGAAAAGCACCCTAACAATAAATCTGTTGCCGCTGTGAGTAATTAATTTCCCTTACAGATCTGTAAGCTTTTGATTAATCTTGCCCCCACAGTTTATAACCCTAACTCCTTTATTGATTCAGGTGGGCAAGGCTGGGGGAGACAAGTGGAAGAGCTTGTCTGACGAGGTATGTATATGCCTAATCACGTGGTTTTGAATTCTTCGTATATAATAAATGAATTGATTAATGATACATTCGGGTTTTTTACTTTACTGATTGTTTTCCGGTGCAGGAAAAAGCTCCTTACCAAGCTAAGGCTGAGAAGAGGAAGGTGGAGTACGAGAAGGAGCTCCAGGCCTACAATAAGAGAGTAGTATGCAGCTTAACTTTTACTGTTGTTTTACCGTTCTCACTGTGCTACCTGGTAACGGTATATTGACTGTTGTTATTTTATTGTTTTATTGCCTCAACAGGCTGAGGGGCCTGCTGAGGACGAGGAGGAGTCCGACAAGTCGAGGTCTGAGGTCAACGACGACGAGGACGACGATGAGGGCAGCGCTGAGGTACGAGAACGCTAGAATTGAGTAATCTGTTATTGAATATAGTTTATAGGGTATTATATTTGTATTGATGAAATGGATGAACGTGTTTTTGTATATAGGAGGAAGACGATGATGAATAAATGAGGGTGTAGGACATGGGCGCCCTTCGCTTGGGTCCATTGTGAAGGCATGCGTCTGGGATAAATAGTTTTTCCTTTTGAATGGTAGTTTTGGGTAGTAGTTGGAAAAAGAAGAAAATCTGGCTAGTAGTTTCTGGATAATTAATTATGGGTCTGTACTCTATTTAATCCTTATGGCTGGAGACTTTACTTTTTTATCGTGGTAATATAAACTAGAATTTGGCCCAGTTCTCCATCTCGTTTGGTTTATGTTATTCCATTGAAATTTGGGGCCTTTATTTTCAAATCTGACCTGTTTTTGGCATCTGAGGTTATCTTCCAAGAACCAAATATGGAACGATTTTCATTGTCCTTTGGTTTTTCAGAACCAGTGATTTGCAGAATGCCTGAGAATTTCTAATTTTGGGAAAGATTCATTGTCAGTTGTTTTTTCTGAGGAAAATGGTATAGGGAAGATGTGAAATGGTGGGGCAGGGTGTTTGGGTCCCATGTGGCCTCCATTATATCGTGGAAATTAGCGTGCTTAAATTTTGAAGGATTATAGGCTGTTCCTATTCTCATTCGTTCCTAAGAGGAGTAGTTTTCTCGCAAACATCGACTTGCTTCTTGTACTATGCTTTAGTGACACCTAACTAATACCTTTTTGTTAAACCTAGTGAGTGCTTGTACTGTTTACTTGCATTCTATGGATTTCTACCTCGGTCAAAGTTCAAGAAACATTAGCTTGGTCCGTAACAAGCTTGTGTGATCGTTCCAATCATCTGAGTGCTACAAGAAGCACCACTGTCATGGGTTGGGAAGAAGCAAGTTTAATCCATGATTTTCGATCCCTCTCTTCAAGTGATTAGCTGTAGGAGCGCGAGATGTCCCCTATTTATTCGGTTTTTCAATTCTCAACTTAATTTTTCCTACTTATTCTTCCTATAGTATCCGAATTTAAATGTCAATTTAAAGGGTCATGCCCTTAGTAAACCAGAAGGAAGATATAAAGTTGAGCATGCTTTCCAACCTTTAATGCCACTACATTATCACCCTAAAGATATTTTCAGCCAAACATCTCTCTTTTGACATGTATTAATGTATATAATCAACCACATGACAAGGACATTCGCCCTGCTTTTATCATGGTTAGCAAAATGTACCTTTTTTGAGGTGTCAACACTTAAATACAACCAAATACCTTATCATTTTGCAGAAAGTGGAGAAATATTGAACAAAAACTAGTAAATATTCTTGACAACTTGACTTAATTGTTTTAGTCAAAAGGACGATAATGCCTAGTTATGAGTAAATTTAAATAAAGATACAGAAGAATAAATAAAAATAAAAACACAAGAAGATGATTAGTGGCAGAATGAACTCCCAAATAATATCAGAGTGCATGGATATTTTTCTCTGAAAAGAGAGTGCATGGATATTGAAAGTCCGAAATGGAGGAAATAGTTATGACAACCCAAAAAACCCCGAAACGACGTCGCTTCTCTGTAAACTGGCGCAATGCACTCACAAAGACCGTGAGTCTCTAGTTTAGGTTCAAAATGAGGTCAGTGACCCGTGGAGGGAGAGGAGTTTCGTCGGAGAATAGGAGAAATGGCAGCGACTGCTCCGGCGAGATGCCTTCTCGTCACCGGACCTCCGGTAAGTATTGCGTAATCTCCGATTCGCACATTAGTGCCAAAGTCTATGCGGAAATGATGTTAGTTTTGATGGCGGAATTGGCAGGGTGTCGGGAAGACAACGCTGATCGTGCGTGTGATAGAGAGCCTCAGGCAAGCTTACCCTAGCTTGAAGGTGCAAGGTTTCTACACTCGTAAGCTCTATATGCACATTTGCCAATTTGTGAGTGACAAGTTTGTGCCAATATCTGAAATATGTGCGAATTTAATTTGAAAAAGGTGAGATAAGAGAAGGAAATGAGAGAGTAGGGTTTGAGGTGCTTACTGTTGACGGCCGCACTGGTCCTCTTGCTTCCAACAGACTTTCGAGGTACTTAATTGCTTAAATTTGTTGTTAATGTTTCAAGTTTGGTTCATTGCTTGGTTGTTACTGCAGTTTGTGATAAGTCTTTCACTGAGGTAGGTTTCCAGTTGTTCCGCTGAGATGATTTTACTGTTGCAGTGTTTACTGTTGGCTTGAGGAGGTGCTTTATTTTCAGGATGAAAATGAATGCTAATGAGTTGATAAATGTGTACAGATTTGTGGTTTTTGTTGGAGACTTTATTAGTACTAAATAACTAATTTAAAAAGGAATCTATGGAGAGTTAATGTTATTGCTATCGTAATGTTGATATCTTAGATGGAAATTTTCATGACCTTAATCCTCGAATCTTTATAAATGCCGATTTAAGTTGAATCTGTTGAGAGAAAATGTAGTTGAGCTTTGTCTTCCACGTTTCACAATTTAGTGATCTTGGACCTTGATACTAATGAGTGTGAGACTCTATTTAGTTGATTTTATTTGAGATTTACAGATTTTGGTTGTTATTTCCTTTAGAAATAATCCATTGTTGACTTCAACAATGAATTATGTTGAATTTACTACTTACACTAGATTCTCTTCCACCAGAATTTAACGATCTTTGTTAATTCAACCGAAATGTTTCTCACCTCTTTTCACGGGTTTGTTAATCATGCTCATGAAGGGATACTGGAATAACTCACTGAGGTAGTTTTCTAAGAGGTCATGTAGCTAGTAATTAAAGCGCCTTGCCAAAAATCGGGTATGGAGTTACATCATATGAATTTTTCATGTCAAGGTTTGCTATGTGGCTGATTCAAACTCTTAATTTTCTTTGTTGGTCTGATAGGGTAAATGCCAACCTCACTAGTTTGGGATAGAGGATTAGTTGTTGTCAGATAATGAAAATCTTCAACTTGTATTAGTAGAGTGTCTTGAGTTTTTTTCATGTGTCATTCTTCCATATCTTGCTAAAGCTTTTATTTCCATGGCAGCGGTGAGTCTTTAAAATGGCCCATGGTGGGGAGATACAGAGTTGACGTGGCCTCCTTTGAGTCATTGGCTTTGCCAGAGTTGCAGGTTTGTTAACCAGCAGACCAACAATGATTGGCATCATTTACTGATTTTGTTTACAATCTGATCTGTTAATTGCTTTCTTTTCACAAGTTTTTGCTATTTAGCATTTAAAACTTAAGTTTGTTATCTCAGATTAAGGCAGACACGGATCTCTTTGTCATTGATGAAGTTGGGAAGATGGAGCTCTTCAGTTCTTTCTTTTATCCTGCTGTGCTAAGAGTTTTAGAATCTAAAATCCCACTCTTGGCATCTATCCCCCTCCCAAAATCTGGAATAGATGTACCTGGAGGTTTGTGCCTTTTTTAAATCATCCTTAAATTTCTTGTCCTTTTTTGGAAAATTGCATCCTTTCATGTTATATAAAAGGCAAGTGTTGAGTTGGAAACATTTTTTCTCCCACTCTTTATACTGAATGAACATGTTTAAAGAACACCCGTTTGGGGTGGGGGTGCATTTAGCTTGACCTGAATGTTTCCTTTTAAAGTTGCGAAAGAAGGATTTTTGAAATTGTTTAAAAAATGCTTTTAAAATGAAATGTGTGAGTGTATTGTGCTAGTGATTAGAACACGTGAACGGGACAAGTCACAAAAGTAGTTGTTAAATAGTCCGGCCTTTGTATTCTTTGACACACTTTCTAGGCTTTTGGCCTCAGATTTCTTCTCGCTCTGCACTGAAAAGGTCCTCACCTAATGAATTTCTCAATCAAGCTGCTTATGTGATGGCCTAACTGCTCAATCTACAACAATATAGGCTACCTAGTTGCTTTAGGTTATAACTCTCTAACTCTTCTAACCTTCACCCGATTAAATTAGGACATCTGAACAAAAGTAGACAGTTACACTTGGAGTTGGAGAGTTGACAACACTTTCATTAATTGTGCTCTTTATCCTCTATTAGGAAATAGAAAGGATTTGGCAATTTAGTTCAGTTTGTTTTAGAGTATCAGAATAGTTAATTATTGATAAGATTCCTGGTGGATGCTTGTTGAAGTTAGAGAAGACTTGTATTTATTTTTCTCACAAAAAAGAGAGCCATTTCACTCTCATTGGTTGAATCCTCGACAGTCTTTTAAAATCTTCAACCTTATAACTTTCAGCAGCTACATTTCTGGGCAAGTTTTCACATCAGATTTGCGTTTAGTAGTTTACCTCTTGTTTGGGAATTGGATCTTGGCTGGAGCACGCGAGTGGGCTCTTTTCTTTCACCTGTACGAGGCTGTAATGTTTGTGTCTTAGATACTTATTTTGTTCACATAAAAATGTAAAATTCATCTGCTATTGGTTTAGGCTGTTGAGATGCAGTTGTAGTGCTGATAAAAAAGGTTTTGCAACTTGAAAAGTCTGTATGGTCTGATGTGTTTCTCTTAAAATGCTAGAAAAGACTCACAACAACATAAGTTTAACTGTTTCTTTGGATTTCTCCTTTCCAGTTGCAAGGCTGAGAAATCATGCAGTATCAGCAGTTTTCACGCTGAGCAGAAGTAATAGGGATGCTATGAAAGACCAGATCCACTCCTCTTTGGCCGACTTACTGCAGAATACCAGAGGTATTCTTCTGCCAGCATGCACTTTAATTCTCGCAGACCTTTCAGTGTCTTACAGATCCTTTTTTTTTGGTAGATGTGTCTTCTGTCTCTAATGCATGAAGATCTACTTTTCTGGGTTCAGGGGAAATTATTATATGCCTACGATAGTAACTTACCATGGCTAAGACAAAATTAAGTCCACCCATGCCTTGGCTGTCTGAACTGTGAAGTGTGTATGAGATAGCTGGATTGCTTAAGTAACCTGGTTACTTTTTAGACTGGTTCATGCGTTTGTGCTAGGTTTTAAAAAGCGCAAAGTGCCATAAAGCGGTAACGGTAAAAATTATCGTTACCGAAGCACGAAGCACTAAGCGCAAGCGCGCGCTTTTCGGATAGAAGCGCATGCACAATATGATCTTGAAATATTTCATTAATGACACAATATAGCGAAACACAAATTTAGAATAATAATACAATCATAAAAGGCAAATAAAGTTTTCAACACAATACTAAATTCAAAGTTTTTAGGGTAGTAAGTAGAACTAAAAGGCTAAGATCAAAGGGTCTTTAAATTATTATGAAATCATTTAAGGCTATAAACTCTAGTCATCAGAAAAATCATCATCATCTCCACCAAAACTAAAAGTATCCTCGTGGGCCTCATCTCCATCCCTAAACTCCATGCCATATTCTATATCATTTCCAATATCTTCCTCAATCTCTTCTTCATCATCATCGACTATATTTATTCTTTGAGGCATTAAATTAGAAGAGGGCTTAGGAAGAAGACTCTTCCCTTTGTCCTTTCTCATGGAAGAAGATGGAGAAGATGAGCGGCCGTATAGGATGATTAAACTTGTTCCTTTCTTTTGTTTATTTTCCTAAATTAGTAGTAAACCTTAGAAGCTAATATTTAATCATAAAAAAGGAAACAAAAGAGAGAAACCACGCTGTCAGCCCAAAAGAGCGCTTTTTGGTCCGCTTTGCGCTTCGACAAAAGCGCGGAAAGGCGCGCGCTTTCTGGCTTCCTCTGCGCTCTGTGATACAAAGCGCTGTGCCTTGCGCTTAGCGCTTAAAGCATGCTATTTTGCACTTAAGCACGCTTTTTAAAACCCAGCGTCTATGACTAGGATAATATTTAGAAAGTTTTATGTTTCATGTAATCACTAGTATACACTTGTGTTTGCAATGGTAAGATTAGTTTCTAGTTTATCAAGTTTGTATTGGTATTTCTATCTACATTGCTTTTGGGTAGCCTAGGTTTGATGACCAGATTGTCTGGTTCCCACTTCCCAGTAATGAATGCTCAAAATGTTGTGAGGATAATAATTCGAGTTTTTCTCCTGGAGTGTTAAAGGAGTTTCTTGCAAATACTACCCGTCTACCACCCGACATAGGGAGGTCCATCGGATTTCATGTGGTATATCCCTTCTTTTGACAACTCCGTGTAATCTTTTACTCATAAATCCTTTAACCTTAATATTTAGGCTCCTGCTCACCATCTACTAAATACTTGACATCATCAATCAAAGTAGAGTAGTTTATGAATAAGTCATTCGTTCATCTAATCTGGTGGCCAATTTGCTTCTTGTGGTTTGGACTTTTGGACTTTGGAGGCCACCCTATAAGTTGTTTGTTGTGCTCCTGAAGCCCGTCAGAATTGCTATCCCTGGAAGTTAATTATTTACCATTTAATTTTTAAAAAATTAATAAATTAATATGACGTTCCACATGGTATTTTTAGAAATTGTAGATTAACATTGTAATCAAAGCGTCATGTTTTTTGTTGGTTTGTTTTGAGAATCGCCATTTTGCAACCAATGTTGAATATGGTTTAAATTGCAACTGTATAGTCTAATCTTCATTACATTTTGAAATTTATAATTAGCAGAATCTATAAATAAACTAATTGTATACCTTCCTGGATAATTTTTAGGCTGCAACACTCGTGGCCCAGCATATAGTTCTTACTTCTTATGTTAGTTTTAATTGTGTGCAGCTCCCACGAAAATGTGTTAGATACACTTAGATGTAAGATTAATTGTATTATTATAAACAAAACGAAAAACTCTATCCATCTGATTGTGGCACTTCACTTTTTTTTGAAACAAAAGTTTAGAGAGATGCTTGGTTTAAATCGAATTGAAAGTTGAAATAGAGTTGAAATAGTAGAATGAATGGCTAAAAGAACCTTCAAGTGTACTATTAGAGCATCTCCAGTGGAAGAGTCAGTTTTTAGGGGCTGTTTTGCCAAATGACATGTTTTAATTGGAACTTCAATATGATGTAAACAACGTAAATAAATTGACCGTCTTATTTGAATTTTTATCTCCAATGCTACCTTCACAAGAATAGCTTCGGTATGATGTGTGAATAAAATTTCAGTTGAGCCCATGCATATTTATGAATACATATTTACCTTTTCTTGGAAAAACAAGTGAGAGCCTCAATACGAGTTTCTTTACATAGAAGCTCTAATTAACCCCTCCAAAGAAAAGTGTACCATGTGACCACGTCATGTTGATGCTTTCATTTGATCCTTGCATTGGAAATGTTTGTATGGGTTGAGGATCTATCAATGTGACGTGGTAAGTTACTTTTAGCAAAGTGACTCTTGCATTGAACATCTTATGATAATAAATGAACATCTTAAAATGGTAAGTGTGCCATAATAAACTGAACGGAAGGAATAAAATAGCCAGTGGGACATGAGTCACACATGCATTGAACATCTTGATTTTGTAAAATCACTTTGAGAGTAAGGTAACAAACTGGTAATAATTTTGTGTTGAATTTTATTCTTGGTTCAGGAGCTTGTGCAAGAAACTCACATTTTAGATATGGTTATTACCTATTAAAATTCTGCACATGATGTCAAATTACATAAATACTCGTGCCAAAAACCAAAACATAAATACAGCAGTATGCACATTTGCATATATCACAGCATGAGTATTGTTCACCAAATTTTTGTACACTAGCATTCTGGATTATTTCGAAGTCCTGTACATAAAAATTACCTTTATAAGAAAACCCAAAACCCCAAAAAATTGGCATCAGGCTTAACGCGAAAGAGTAGGATTTTCAAGAATTTTGTTTCCTACTCAAGAATTTTGTTTGCCATTTTCTGCATATCGCAGGACATCTTTGGCCATTGAAGAGAATGATTTGGCAGTGTCCTGCATTTCTGCAGATTTCATGTTTATACCCTGCAGCTTCTTCAAGTTTTCACTCAACTTAGTTTTTGCAATGTTTGCAAAACCTGAACTCGTATCCTGCACGAAGATAACAACACAGAGGCATTTTAATTTACCCTGCATCTTCTTGTTAGGGTAAACTGAAAATTATCATCTCCTCCCTCATGTAGTAAAAAGCCAATTCCAGCTAATGCAGCAATATGATTCATACCTCGTAGCCATCAACGTCAAAAGGTGAAGCTAAATGTAAATGCCTATGATGAGTGATGAAGTGAAGTAACATTTGTTTTGTTCTTGGTTATTAATGAAAACACTGGACCGGGTAAAATGGTTACGATGAACTTGCAGACAAGTTCCAGCATGAATGAACTGCCAAAGATTTTTAAAGAAATGGTGCTTTTTTCTAATTTCACTTTCATATTCACTAATCACGGTATTTATGCAGGAAGCATGAAGTCTGAAGGTAAACCACAGGTGAAACACTGAACCAACTAAAGTAGCAACAACGGCAAGTGCGGCAAATGATTGATTTTTCGTTTTTTGGATAAAAAACGTACAAGTAATAACTTACAGCTGTTGTGTATCCATATTTCTTCTTTATCTGGTCAACAGAATCGACCTTCTCATCATGCACTACTACTGGTGATGCTTTCTCAGTTTTGACAGTCATATGCTTAAATTTACCTGATAGGATGTATGTAGCATAATGTAAGTTTCAAAAGGTGAATCAATAACAACATTTGTTGAGTTATTTCTTTCTGAAATGTTAATGCAAGTGTAACATTATAAAACTACCCTATGAAGTTGCAAACCTTTGATAGCCTGAAACTTTCCCGAGAAGTTTTGTTTGTTCAGTGCAGCCATTACACTGTTTCCTTTAGGTTTTTCATCGTGATCGTCAAGATCTATATCATCTGTTGAGGAAGAAAAAGATATCATAGAGGACAGATTAGATCACTGGAGAGCTGAGAAGTATAACATAGTACTTAATAAAAAATTGATATTGCTGAGCTATCAAAATTTTAATATTCCGAATAGAATAGTAGGTGGTACCTATGTCCAGATCAAGATCATCTTTGGTTGAACAGATCCTTTCTTCGTTTTCTGATTCTAAAGGGAAGTTAGGCGTCGAGAAGGTTATTGACAATGCTGCGATACTTGCTTTTGAATCTTCAATTTCAGGCTCACTCTTGGTCTTAGTTCCCTTCACATCTTTGATAACAGACCCAAATATACCCTACCAATTGAATATAAAAAAAGTAACAGAGAATTAGCCATAGAAAATTCGAAATATGTACACATTCATTTAAGTGTGTGAACTTCTGAACACTATACTATCAAGGAAGGTATACCTTCTTCTTTTCTTTGTGAATGGTTGGCGAAGACCCTTCTGCAACAACGAGGTCAGTTGAATGGACTTCAGAAGCGCAGTCCAGAAACCTAATGAAGGATCATATGAACAATAAGATGTCAGTTGAATTCTCAATTTTAAGGAATAAAAAGGGCAGGAAGCATGGCACTTGATACCTGTAGACATCTTCGAGTAATGCTGCAATAAAAAAGACTTCCTGATCACCCTCCACCTGTTTATTTCATTTAGGTCATTACTATATAAACATCATGCTGGCTCAAACTTTAGATATGATGATAAAACAAAGCCGAGTGAAGCAGCTTAGAGTCAAAGCTTTACCGAAATTATATCACCATGACTTGAGAAGGATACTGAATTACTCGAAATAGAGTTTTGCTTGGGAATTGCAGGTCTGAGGCCTCTCACAGCAGTTTCCTTCAAAAGGGACAGTTCTGGCAATGATCTGCAGTTTTACACAAGTATTGTTGAGAAACTGCAGTTTTATTCACAATAAAGTATGCTGATCTCTGTTTCAGTTTAGAAACTGAACAAAAAGATAAATGATGACAGCTTCCCATCCCTGGTGGAAAATAGCATCACCTGATCTCAATCTTCCCACTGGAAAATAGAAGAATAATCCCTGAGTCAGGGTTTCCAAGAACTGAAGCCCCACAGCAAGAAGAGGAATGAAACTTTTTCTTATATTGAACCTTCTTTACACCCTGGACAACATAATTGCCAAAGAGGGAAAGGAGGAAAAAAACATAAGGCCCAATAACTCAGAGAAATACATGATACATGTACCAGTGATGAAAACATACTCTACCTGTAAAACATGAACCAAGGAGTAGACATAGATGGCTTTCTCAGAGCAAACCACAACTTGTTTCAACGTAGTATTATCAGAACTCCCCACCATCATTTCTGCTTTATCTGATGAGTTAAGTACTCTACTAGCTATCTCTTGCCCATCTGTAACAATTTCAGAAGAGAAGAAGATGAAAACTAACTGATAAATGGACATAGTACGAACATGACCTTCATAATCATAATCAATACATACGAATATGGAGGGCTTACCCCAAATTTGCATAAAGAAAGCTCTAGATGGTTTCTTAGGTCGTATTGCAGTAGCATTTATCAAATTTCCTGTATCAGTCTCGAGGGCCATGATAGAAGAATCCTTAGTTGCAACAACTATAACATGCTTATCAAAACCATGCAATCTGCATGATTTGAATTGCAAAGAGATGATTCCTGTGGAGAGTTCACTTTCAAAATGTCTTTCATACAAAACAGCTAGTCCTCCTAGATCAATGAGTGAAACCTGTACAAAACAAAATATATATTAGCTTCTTGGTCAAATACTTGGAACAAATTATGCTGCTGGAGAAACTGCCAGAGAATCTTTTACTATACACTCTACAGAAGATGATAAAATTGTTGGACATTTTTAAGCATATCAAACACAACCAGAGGAAGGCCATACCTCGCGTATCCATAAACCAAATCAAGCTGTTGGGTTAGTACATTAAGTGCACGTCAAATTGTCAATATCAAGCAGTTTCTATGTTACATATAATTCCTATATATCACCCACTTTAGAAAATGCTAAGAAATAGCTTTGAGGACATTAGTTATTCCAGAATAAAAAATATCTAAACAAACATGACAATGTGAGAAAACCTTACATATCCTTGATCTGATCCAACCGCAAGATATTTAGCATCCGGGCTAACTTTTAAGGAAAGTACAGCACCCTTGACCTTCAAAAGTTTGATGCTGTGGATGAAGCTACTCTTCTTTGCAACTCCTGGCAATGAAATTACAAGATTTGCATAATTATTTGTTAGATGCAAACCCTTACCAGACTCCACATTAAGGTTGGCTAAAACTGGAATCCAGAATTTTCTACCTTGTATAGACAAGAAACTGACTTCTGGAGCAAAGAACTCCGATTTAAATTTGTAAATTCGGATCTGCATAAATGTTTCAAAATCAAGGCTTCAGAACTACATTATAATAAAACTAAATAAGTGAAATTCATGATCAAGAGCACTTCACCGTTCCACTTTGATCTCCTGAAATGAAGATTTGCAAGTCAGCTGTGCAATACAATGCTGTCAATGGTACACCACTTAAGGAAGTGTCACTGTCACTCTGGATATATACAATTAACACGATATCAGAAGAATGAGGAGATAATGTACCACAAGTTGCACACAGGAAAAAATGAAAAGAAAAGGAATTTGCTAATTAATGTATTCTGCTTGCATTATTGACATAATAGGATTTTTCGGACCTCAGCAAAACAAATGTTTGTTTATTGATGTCTATTTGGAATATATTATTATGTTATCGGGTGATACTAACTGTGCACAGTGTATAACTATGCACTGCACAATTAAAAAATTAGAACAAAATTAGCTTGTCTAGGTAACTGAGATAATATTGCAAGCATGTCTGTCATTCCTCTGCTTCCAGGAAACAAAACGAAATGAAAGAAGTCACTAATAAACCTATCTTCAAAATAATCTAAATATAATCAAAATAATTTAAAATATATTGAAACTATTACCTGCTGAGTCAATGATAAAATCGGATGAATAAGTGGGCAGGTAACATCCCAAAATTTTAAAGCCCCATTGCTGTGTCCAGTCACATACAAATTCTTGGCCTTTGAAACCCTAGCAGTTGATCCATCTTTTTGTGGTGCCGTGAATGGAAAGAATGCTATCCTTTCTTTCACGAGTGTATCGTAATCCTTGATATTTAGGAAGAAGTGAAGTTGTAATTGGTTAGGCCAGGTCCAAAGAAAGGGGAAAAAAGTAAAGTCAAGCAAATAAGTAGAATAGTGTTTACCTGATCCTTCAAGCAGGAAAAGTGCGGATTATCTGCTATGAACTTAGCAACAGTGATACTAGGATCAGCACATGGCAGCTTCACCGGTATTTCCTTTGGAAGTGATGGCGAGGACTTGGACTGGCTTTGTAATAGATATCTTTCAATTGAATAATCATCATAGCTGTACACGTGACCCGACTTTCCAAGCAAGAGAAGAGAATCACTCTTCTGTTTGGTTTGTAGATTAAAGCTTGATAGAATCTCCAAATCAACAGGGGGGTCTTGCGTGTGAAGCCCCAGTTTAATTGTTCGGGCTTCAATATTATCTGTCAGTAACACTACCTGTAAATTCAAAATTATTTATACCTACGAAAATGGAATGAAAGATGATCTTCAAATTTAATCATAAAACTCATAACCAACCGGAGCATCTTGAGAGGAAAAACTTGCTGGTCTTTAGTGATTCAGTCAGTAACTCTCTTTTTTTCCCAACTAGGGGGTTCAAAGAAATAAGTTCACATAAATATGAGATTCTAATAACTGAGATTACACTGATTTGAGTTTAAGTATTAAGTTAAAATAGAATACTCCCTCCGATTTAAGTTTGCAACACTTTCCATTTTCGTATGTTTTTCTAAGATTGTCACAATTCATTTTATTGCAAGAAGTGAATCATTCTCAACTACTCATTAAACGTTTTACTCTTCACTCAATTCTCTCCACATTTTGTTTGCAAAAGGAAAAAAAAACCTGAATCTAGTGTGTCAAACATGGTGATACGGAGGGAGTAGGAAACTTAAGGGTTTTGCATAGCTTCTTGATTGTGACCTCGCAGCGATGTCTATTAAGAAGGTATATTAGATGCACCAAGGCCCCTAGACAAGTCTTTCAATATCTAATGTGGTGGTATCACCACCCTTTAGAATCACTTTATGAAGCTATGGTTGAGCAGCTCTATTAGAGTTTAAAGCAAAATATTAGACATGTATGTAAGCGAAAACTATTTTTATGAACTGAGAGTAATACAAAAGTATAGAGTATATATAAGTTACCTGTAGCAAGTTTGTGGATGGATGGTCAGAGTCGCCCAGAACATATAGTCGACTTGCTTTTCCATCAGTACAAACCCACTTCAACTTGACAATAGGAATTTTATCCAACTTGTATCCAAGATTTAATTTACACAAAGGAGCATTCTGAGCAAGTGATTCATTCCCAATAGCTTCTCCAGCTTCTGAAATTACGCGAGATGGAATACTCCACATGAAAATCTCCCCAGTGCTATATCCAATAACTAATTTGCTTCCTGAAGGGCAAACCCATGTAGCTGCTGTTACTTTCCTTGTTTCAAGTGATATCGCTTGCATTGTCATTCCAGCTGTTGTGTAAATGGCTTTGCTTTCTTGAATGTCCCATAATGTCATAATACCATCAGCATAGATAATGAGAACCCTGCAGCAAGTTTCATTAAGAAAAGGGAAACAATCACACAATGGGAAGAGATCAAACTTACTAATCCAATTATTGTCATATTTTATATTTTAATTTATGCAGATTGATTTAAAAGAAGGATATCCAGAATATTGTGAGAAACAAGTATTGCTAGATGATGTTATTTAAAATATATCAATAATTGTGCACCTCTGAGTAAAGATGATTGCTGAAATTTTGAATCTTGTCAAAATATTACCTCTTACTTTCAGCTGTAGGTTGAGGTAATATATTGATCACAGCTATATCAGCAGCAACTTCACTAGAAAAGCCTACAGGAGAATCACTCATCGTGACGTTTGCCTACTAAGATATGCACAAGAGATTGCAAAGAAGGCGGAGGAGTAGAGTAGGAAGGGAAGAGCTATACTCATTTTTTCCATATTATAAATGTCTGTATATAGTGAAACATTCACATGTAAACAAGGACATGCATAAGGTATAGATACCATATGACAAAGATACGGCCCTCACCATGAGATGCCGAGAATGGTATGTGGTATTTCATCTGCTCAATGGTAGATGTGTCTTGATGAATCATGAAAACTGAAACATTACCAAGAGAATCTCCAACATACCTGACATTAATTAAATGATACAGTAAGCAAAACCCTCGAGGTTATTAGTGAAAATAATTTCTGATCCATGGAAAACACATAGAGTTGGATCAATTTCAGGAAACTTACATGTAAGGAGCATGAGACATGGAGGCACAAGAGGTGATTTCCTTTTTAAAGTCATGAACATGAGACAGGCATCTCCTTTCTAAATCCCAGACCTAGCACATTGTTTCAGCTAGTAAACTTTTTAATATATAGTTGGCTTTATAAGCCAAGTAAGACACAGAGAGAGTAAATCCAATCAGTTGAGAAACGATTTTTTTCTAGTTAATCCTGCTTCTTAGCAAATGATAACATATAAACCAACAGGTTACCTCTATGTGGTTGTTGGAAGTAATATTCACAAGGAATTGTTGGCTCTCAATGAACTGTAAGACATAAGCTACATATCAAACACAAGAACTAAAGAATGGATCCCGTGAGTTAAGTTAAAGGGGTTTCCAACTATGCATAGGATGAATACCTGAAGAAATTTACTAGGAAACATCTCACGAGATTCGAGTATGGCCTGACTGGTCCCTTTCCCAAATAATTTTATGCGGCCATCTCTACAGACATTTAGATAATAATCATGGTATGTTAATCCTCCACTTAGTCATCATCCGTTATTAATCTGAATGGTTATGTAAATTTGAATCTCAGAAATTTACCTAGTGGAAATGGCCAAACTTTTCTGAATGGAGTTATAAGCCAATAGATTAGCTCCAGAAGGGATGCCATAATGGAAAACCAAGCGAGGGGCCACATCATCAGGTTTCAGTCCCTCTGTGGTACCTCCAGGCTGCAACAGAAGCACAAAAGAAAGATGTTGTTACTTCAGAGTATGAAGAGAGTAAGGAATGCAGAGTATAAAATATCCATTGACAAAAATTCAATTTTATCGGTCCTATTTCTCGCACAAAGTTCACCTTCCTCAAAATCAAACTAAGCATTCTGACTTAGGAACTCTGAGCTGAGAACATACACCGTAAATCAAACCAGAACAACTAAGACACGAAAGGTGAAAGCATCAACATCAATATGAACCGAAGACTGCAACTTAGGACTAAGAATAATTAAGTTAACAGCTCAAGTATCTGCAAGTAAACATTAGGATTGAAGAGTGTGCATATAAGAAATTTTCTTTGTCAATCATAATAAGTATTAACCAAGTCAATTTGCTTTGTCAATTACTCCTTCCATCACAATTCTATTTGCACGATAATCATTATCACGTTGTTTAAAAAATATGTTTGACTGTTAATATATATTTACCTACGTATAGTAACTCAAATAAAAAGTTGATAGTTAGAAACTACTTGTTATGATGAATTCAACACTATCATATACTCCCTCCGTCCCATAATTAATGACACAATTGTTTTTTCCAAGTCAAATTTAAAAAACTTTGACCCTAAATAAAAATTAATATATACATAATAAAAATATCATGTGAGATATGGTTAAATTCATCTTAATGTCTATTTTCTAAATATCAATTTTATATGCGTAATTATTATATTTAGCTAGAGATATTAACATTCAAACATGATCATTGAAGACCGTGAAAAAATAATTGTGCCATTAATTATGGGATGGAGGGAGTATTCCCTAAGAGCATCCACAATGGTAATAGACTTAAGGAGCATTTCTTAAGTGTCACATCATGGATTATGATAAAAAATAGGTAAGAACCAATTACCAACAATAGAAAGCACTTCTTAAGCACTTTCTTTTCATTTCAAATTATAATTAATTAAAAATACAAAACAAGATGTCAATCATTGATTGGTTGACATTGCACAAATAAAGAGGTATCCACTCTTTAAATAAAGAACAACTCCTTATTAAGGAGTGGTTCTTCAGACTCCACAATGATCCTCCTTAAATAAGGAGCGCTCCTTATTAAGAGAAGTGAGTTTAAGGAGCTACCATTGTGAATGCTCTAAGTCCCAACATAAGATACACAAATTCTATTTCACGGTATTCAATAAACATGTTTGACTTGTTTAACTACGTATAATGACGACAAATAAAAAGTCGATATCTAGAAACTAATTATTACGAAGAATCCAACAACATTTCATACGATGATATTATTGTTTATATACAGTTAAATCTCGATAAATGAATGTTCGATAAATGAATAACCTCGACAAATGAATAATTTTTTCCGGTCCCGACTTGGGCTAAGGGGCTAAATGAATAACCTCGCTAAATGCATTAATGAATAATTTTCTTGAAATCCTTAAAGACCCTATGTAATTATAAATGAATAATCATCACATTTCATTAGATATATATATATATATATTAAAAAAGATTTTTTTTTTCAATCAACAATGTTCATACAATAAGTCATTCTTTTACAAAAAAGGAATCTATAATTTTTTGCTTTTTTTTTCCACCAAAATTCATCTCATCCTTGATTTTTCCTAGCGCAAACAAAACTTTAGGAGTATTCTGTTCGTGTTGTAGAAAGTAGTTTCGTAAGGTGATTACTGCTTGATATGCTTCTTTTGATGACACATTTGGTGTGACACTACTATCATCTGGTTCTGGATCATTCTCATCATTCAGTACAGACTCAATAATTTCATCGTCAGTAGGCAATTCCATAACGACATCATTCTCATTAGGATAGTTCAAAAGATGTTCGACGTCCATCACATTTCTATAGTGTAGGTTAGATACATTTTCTAAGACTCTAGATATTCCATACAGTATATACTATCTTATTAGTAGTCTCAAATACAATGTACATATGTACATTTTTGTACTTAGTCCACATACATACTGTAGTTTGTAGTGTAGGTTAGATACATTTTCTAAGACTCTAGATATTCCATACAGCACATACTATCTTATTAGTAGTCTCAAATACAATGTACATATGTACATTTTTGTACTTAGTCCACATACATACAGTTCATGTATTACTAATATAATTTCTTCAATACTATCTAAATGAATAAAAATTCATTTATCGATAAATGAATAATATATTCATTTATCGATAAATAAATAATCTCGCTAAACGAATATTTTTTCGTAGTCCCAAGAGTATTCATTTATAGAGGTTTAACTGTATATGTATAAAATCAAATATGTGGTGAAAGATAGACATTATTGATTGTCAAATAGTAAGTGCGCATCTTATAATGTGAGATACTAGATACATAACATAACTCGTCTTATTTCAAGATCAATATCTAAGCAGCCATGATCACAATTCTTTCTTATTCTTAACAACTTATCATTCACAGTTAATCAGGCAACAATCAAGTCAAAGGCATGATCATCATCCAAGGTGCTTAGTGATTCAAACTCTCTGTTTCATGAATCTGCATTTCCCCTCTTTTCATCCGACCCAAGGCCAAGGTGGGCCTGAATTGGAGTAAATGTGGCGGGGCCCTGAAACACTCCTGCCGGGTAAACTAAGATACAGTAACAATTTGCAGGTGGTGGTTGTCTGACCATCATTTCTCCACTGTCCATCACATGCCACATGACCAAGGAAACTTCTCTCCTCAATCTATTAATCTCTGTATCCTAACCCATTACTCTCTTTCACTATTACTGTAATAGTATGCATTTTTCATGATTTTTAAGAACGATAATAAATATTTTTAATCGAAAATTTGAGTGATAAATACATAATAAATCCATTGGAAATCATCTTGGCAAAATCAACTCATAGTCGATACAAATAATTAATATCTGTTTTATCTTAAGCTGTTCTCTGTCTGAGTAAATAATATCTTAAGCTGCCCTCTGTCTGAGTAAATATCACTTTCAATTTTAGTTTGTAATTTGTGTTTTTCTATAAAAAAATTTACATCATCTTATGATAAAGTTTAGATTAGTTTTAATCAATTCAATTTCCTTCATGTATTTTATTAATTCTTGTGCCAAACTAAGCGTGACATCCTAAACAAATGGAGGAATTGGGCAAAGCAAAGCCAAGCAAAATTAGGAAGAAGGCCTCTATTCAACTAATTTTGACAGAGCAATATCTCAATAATTGAGATAAAAGAAGGGAAAGTACTCCCTCCGTCCCAGTATACTCTGTACATAATTTTTTTTTGTCAAATATGCCAAACCTTGATCACATATTTCAATAGGTATATGAACAATAATTTTATCATATGAGATATGGTTAAATTCTTCGTAACATGTAGTTTATAAATATCAATTTTTTGTGTGTTATTATTATTCGTAACTACCCATATTTACAGTCAAACATGTTTATTGGAGACTGTGAAAAATTCTGTGCAGAATAGAATGAGACGGAGTATAAGAAAACATGCTATTCCATCCATTCACCAATTGAGATAAGATACAATTGCAGTCTAGTATTTGGTCAAGTTAAAAAATCGGCATACTTAAGGAAATCATAAACCCAATCCTTTTCCCTCTGTCCTAATAAAAAATTACCTACTTTATCTTTTCCTACCTACCGAACTTGCCTAGTACGTTCATTGACTAGCAGATTCGTTCATTTCATTTAGCAAATCTGTACAGTATTAGTCAATCCGCATAGATGGAAACAAGGAACACATAAGATTTACTAGTTCATTGACTAGCAGATTCGTCCATTTTAGCAAATCTGTACAGTATTAGTCAATCCGCATAGATGGAAACAAGGAACACATAAGATTCACCGCCTTAAATCTTGAAGTACCAAAATAACACGTCATTATAAGCAAGAAGGAATTTCGGAATATTTAAATCGTGATAAAAACATTAGAGAAACATATCATTTCGTGCTTCAAATTTTCTGCAGTTTTAGTAATATTTGAATTAATTTTTCCAATATCACAAGTAAAAAGTTGCAGTTTTGCAGAATGTAAAACAAATAACGAAGACTCTGGAAGCATACAAACATCATGTTTCAGATTCCCAACGCATTAACTACGGCCGACCGCCCTGCACAGACGGTGCTCTCTGCCTCTACTTTAAATATAATAATTTAATAGTAATACAAAAATAATTATTCAGAATCTCATCATAAATTTTCGATTAAAAAACATATTCCAGAATGAGCGAAATTGCCAGAATTCAAATCAACATATAATTACAGTGTGCAGCTTTGATACATTTATCCCAAAATTTTAACTGAGAAGAGTCATAAGGCAGGATTACCCCTACAGTCAACCTTCAAAACGACGTCAATGCTATCGGAATATTGAGTAAGTGCAAAATAGGGGGAATAAAGAAGGGAAAAGCAAATCGAATTTCAAGAAGAAAAAGTAAAATGCGTTTCAAAACATCTCGATAACAGCGAATCACACTCATTTCGCCGGAATTCAGAAAACGAACACACACTGCAGATCAAAGCACGAAAATCTACACAGAAACCGCTCAAAGAGCACAGGTAAACACGAAATTCCTGCCGTTTTCAAAATCGCAAATTCTAAAACGCCACATAGAACCGTAACTCCTCACAATCACTGAATTACCATTCAGCAACCGAAATTAGAACAGAAACGCGAAGTTGATGACTAACCTTCTTAGCAAAAGAAGCCTTCTCCACAAGCTTTTTAACGAACATCTCAACACAGAGATCCGACCAGCAGAGCCTAAGGAGCGGAATCAAACACAAGAGTTTTTCTGGCGAATCGAAAGGGAAAAAAACTCGCGCCTGTTATTAATTTTAATTTTGAGGGAGTGAACTTAAACTGTGAGCGAGAAATATAGAGCAGTACACTCTCATTAGGCGATTTGTTTGCTGGTGGGTCCATACACCATTTGATTTAGGTGCCTCCAGATGAAGACACGTGGGGGTCACTGAACGGCTGCGGTGATTGCGAGAAGGAAAGGCAATTGGACGGATGGATTTCATACCAACTGTCGGAAACGACAAGATTAAAAGGGGTAGTTAGTCGTTAAAGAAATTGCTGATTCTATTACTTTACTTTGTTTACATTGACCATCTCAATCTGATTAAGACTCTATGTTTGGATGCATCGTGATCGATTCATTTACATTGTTTGATCCCTTACTATTTGCCACATGGCGGTTTTGGTATATGAATTATGAGTTATTTTTATTCCATTCATAAATTAGGATTTTTAATAATTAAATGTTGGATGTTGATTAAGAATAAGTGCATGGCAAGGCTAGATTGAGTATTAGGACCTATAATTCTCTACGGTGGGAAATTATTCTTGTAATTCATGAATGAGAATACGTGATACTCCAGAAAATGTATGAGAAAGGTCTTCAAAATTAACGAGATTTGTGTGTGTAAAAAAAACACTCATGCGCTATGAAAGAATGTATTTCCCGTGATGAGGGGTCTCCTGATAGGCGGCTTATCCATAAGCTTATAGACATGCTACTTATTTCTTACCTTATGCACTGCATTTCTTAAATTACATACAAAATTTAAAATTTTTAAATTTTTTTTATATCATATATTTTTAAATTTTCACCTTCAAATATATATTATTACTTGTTTTAACTTATAAAATGCAATATTTAAGTTTTATAAAAAATTACAACATTTAAGTCAAATGCCCATGAGGACTGTCCATAAGCTTATGGAAAAACCGTCTGAGATTTTTCCTCCCGTAATGATTATGATATTATTGAATGAAATATATAAAGTACAAAGAGATGAACTATGACTAAAAATAAGCAACAAGATGAACATAAATTAAATCAAATCAAATTATCTAATTGACTTATTCTAACACCCTCTTAAAAGCGAAGCATCAGATGCCCGCCGATGCACAACTTGGATCTAAAGAACTCGAACGGCGGACGAGAGAACCCTTTGGTGAAGATGTTTGCAATCTAAAGAGAGGTTGGAACATGAGCAACGCGCAACTTGCCAAAGGCCACTAACTCACGAACAAAATGGTAGTCGATATCAATATACTTTGCCCTCTTGTGTGCCACTAGATTCTGCGCCAAAAAGATAGCACTATGGTTGTTGCATAACAGCAATGGTAGACCAAAGAGCGGAACACGAAGATCACAGAGCAAATGAGTAAGCCAAACAACCTCTGAAGCGTGTTGGCAAGAGCACGATACTCAGACTCAGTGCTGGAGTGAGAAACGGTGGGCTATTTCTTGGCACTCCAGAAGACCAAATTTCCACCAAGGAAAACAACATAGCCATAAGTGGACCGACGAGTCTCTAAACAGCGATCCCAGTCAGCATCAGAATACCCCAACACCTCAGGAGAACCGGAAGAACGGAAGCTAAGTCCAAAATGAAGGGTACCACGAACATAACGTAGAATCTGTGTGACCATAGTGAAATGGTCATCTCTGGGATCCTGAAGATACTGACTGACCATGTTGACTGAAAAAGCCAAATTCGGAAGAGTGATGGTGAGACATTGAAGTGCCCCAACAAGCGAACGATACATAGTCGGATTTTATGAACGGAGGACTGGTCGAACTATGCAGCTGAGAACCGGGCACAAATGGTGCAGCATCAGACATACCGACCCGAGTTAGAATATCTCAAGCATACTTCGCTTAACCAAGAAGTAACCCTAAAGAGGTAGGGGAAACTTCAAGGCCAAGAAAGTAATGAAGAGCACCAAGATCCTTGATCGCAAACTCTCTGTTTGTCTGATCAATGAACTATCGAAGAAGAGTCGAGTCGTTTCCCATAAGGATGATGTACTCCACATACACAAGAAGATACAGTAACGATGACCCTCTCGAGAGGAAAAATAAAGAACCATCCGCTAAGCTGCACTGAAACCCAAGCTTAGTCAAATAATTGCTGAAGTGCTGGAACCATGCCCAGAGAGCCTGCTTAAGACTATAAATGACCTTTCGCAAACGACATAAATAGTCCGGATGAACAGGGTCCTGATATCCAATGAGTTGCTTCATATAGACTGGAGTATTGGGAGCGCAATTTAGAAAAGCGTTCTTGACATCCAGCTGATGAGTGGCCAGGAGCGCATAGTGGCAATGGTGAGAACCGTCGAATAGTGGAGACTTTGACCACAAGACTAAAAGTGTGGTCAAAGTCAAAACCCAGAATCTACGAGAAACCCTGTGCCACAAGTCTAGATTTGTGATGATCAATAGTGCCATCTGGACGATACTTTAGTCTGTAAACCCATTTGGAGCCAACAATGTTAGCGTCCGAAGGGCAAGGCACCAAATCCCAGGTGCGCTGACCACGAAGAGCAAAAATCTCTTCATCTATAGCAGAAACCCAGGTCGGATCCTGAAGGGCAGTGCGATAATCTGTGGGCTCAGACTAAGCAAGTAAGGCAACAATAAGACCATGGGCAACAATATCTGAATAATCCCTATGTTGTATGACCCTAGTAGCCATCCAATAGGTACAATGTCGAGGAGAAGCCAGGGGAGTGGAGTCGGCTGAGGTAACTGGTGAAGGGGCGACCAAACTAGGCGGGGACTGGGCGGTCGGAGTGACCGTCGGAGATGCAGGTGGCGCTGGCTGATGAACTAGAGCTGGATCTATAGCACAAATGGAGCAAGGGGCCGAATGAGATAGAGTTGGCATGGGAGAAACTATAGATAAATGAAGTGCCAAGTTAGAATCAGGATCAAGAAATACAGAAACATCTAACACTGAAGGTGGAGAACCAGTCGCCGAAGGGATGGATGGGGCGAATGGAAAGCACGTCTCGTCAAAGCGAGCAGTAGTGCGATCGAGACACCAAAAACCTTTATATTGTGATCTGTAACCAATAAATACACATAAAATGCTGTGGGGAGATAGCTTTTGGTCGGCAAAAGGGCAAAAATTGGTGTATATAGGAGCCCGGCCATTAATAATTTCATATGGTGATCGTCCGCCAAGAACAGGAGTGGGCATCCGATTTATGGTATAAGTGGCTGCAGCAAAGGCGTTAGGATAGTGAGAGAGAGGAACATAAGAGTGATACAACATAGACAAACCTATCTCAACAATGTGGCAGTGCTTGCGCTCAGACCGACCATTCTTGTCAGGAGTATACGAGCAAGAAATCTGATGGTGAATGCCCTTTGTCTGAAAGTGAGAGTGTAAGCGACCATTTACGAACTCAGTCCCCCCATCACTCTGAAACACTTTAATGGTGGAAGAGAACTGGTTCTCCACAAAAGCCTCAAACTGGCGATAAACATCCCGAAAATCAGATTTGTGGTGCAGTGGGTAAAACCACGAGAGTCGGGAATGATCATCAAGAAAAATGGCATAGTAAGAGAAACCATCAACATATAAAAAAATAGGAGAGGGACCCCCACAAATCTTAATGAATCAGATAAGTACCCTAATAGCACGTTTATCATTTGTATGAAAAGATAAATGTTTCCCTCTACCTTTTTCACATGCATCACAAATGGTGGATTTAGGCAAAATCGATGAGACAGACAAGCAACTAGAAGCACGCAAACTAGAAATAACGGAATGCGAATCATGACCAAGTGTAGCATGCTAAGTTTTAAAAGATGCACGCGACGACTCCACAATGGACAATAAAGCAAATGCACCATAGTTTAAACTATAAAGACCATTTTCACTATGACCGTGACCCAAGATTTTACCAGTGATTTTATGCCAAATAATAAATGATGGATCATCAAAGCAGACAACAAAGTTTAAATTTTGTGTTAATTTGCTAATCGAAAGTAATTTTTTAGTGATGTTGAGCATAATAAGCACATCATAAAGACTCATACATTTAGAAATTTGGGAAGCACAAACATGAGTAATAGAGAGTGGAGAACCATTACTAACATAGACACAGACAGAACTATCATAAGGTGTCACATAATTAACAGTAGTGGAAGACGATGCTATATGTTTTGTAGTGCTAGAATCCATAATCCATTTGAGCCATCGAATCGTGAATGATGGGAAAGACCAATATATCTCGTGATATCACACGGTCAAGAACCAAATTGAGTCATGTCTCATAGGGCAAATCAGAAATCAGCAAAGGATGAATTTTTTGCCTAAAAATACCGTCCGACGCGTGAAGGAACGCGCCAAGAGAAGCTGCCGTGCGTGGATGTCACGCGCGAATGTGGAGACGCGCTATTCTCCCTGAAGGAGCGCGTGAATTTCACACGCGAAGGTCTGAACGCGCTGGTGTAGCTCCAGCGTGTGGATCTCACACGCCTTGTTGGTTCCTGAACGGAACGCCGGGCTTGAATTTAGTTGCTGCCGAAGAAAAATATGCCGGGAAGACTCATCGCTGCCGTAGAGAAACACGCCGAACAAAGGAGATCTTCGCTGCTGAAGAAGATGACCGAGAGATCGACGCCAGAAATTTTTGCTACCGAAGGGTTGACGCCGGTCTGCTTGTAGATGCGCCGATGGAGACCCGAAGAAAAGGGAACCAAAAAATTGTCGCCGGAGAATTGGAAAAAGGTCGAGGAAATTGGAGAGAGAAGCCGGAAAAGATTGCCGGAGGTTGTTGAAAAAGACTGTCGGAGGTGCAGAAAGTTGGTCGAAATCAGGCGGTTGACGCCGGAAAAAGAGAGGGAGGGAGGTGGAAAAAAATTAAAATAAAAATCAAGGGAATATGGTTTAGGTCCAGAATTTGCTCTGATACATAAAATGATATATTTCCCATATTAATTATAATATTATTGAATTAAATATATAGACTACAAAGAGATGAACAATAACTAAAATAACTTTGAGATAAATATAAATCAAATCAAATCATCTAATTAAGTTATTCTAACACATACCTATTTGCATTATGGGCGTACGAAATCCAGATTTTGGAAATATGATCATTGATTTTATTTTTGTTTTCTTACTAATTATGACTAGATTTAATGTTTATGTATGTACAGAGCCCAATATTCACTATAATTCGATACACACCTCATTATGAAAATTTAAATAATTTTTTATCAAAATTGTCTTTGCTCCATTTCAATTAATTTTGTTTCTTGATCACGGAAGGAAGAAATCTTATATCTGAAAAAATTCAATGTCCCAAATATCAAACAAAGCAAAATTATTAAAATTCAAAGCTTCAATTTTTATTCCAAAAATAAATGGTTATTACTTAAAATGCAACTTCTAAGTTTGGAAATTCACAAACCAATCATTTTGATGGCTCGGTATCTTCTAAGAACCGGTGAGGGATTTGACCCATTCCCAATTAGGGTTTATACGATCCGCTTTATCACTCACCGCCGCACCTCCGCACCTCCGCTCTCCATCCGACATCCCTGCTACACCTCCGCTCTCTACCCGGTGTCCCTGTCGCACCTCCGCTCTCCACCTGGTATCCCCACCACTCCTTCGCTCTCCACCTGGTACCCCGTTCTCTACCCGATGACCCCACCGCACCTCCGCTCTCAGGTGACCTGCCGTCTCTGCTCTCCATCCCGCCTTCCAGATCTATAAGTCTTTTGGAGGATGAGTAGCCAGAATTAGGGCGTGAAAGCGCATTGACTGCAAAAGTTTTTATTTATTACTCAACAGGTGGTTAGTTCCATGCCAGGGACATTATTGGGACAAGCCGCTGTGGTAACATCTGACTCATCGATACGATTATATGGTAGTGGACCATAATGCAAAATTCAGATTTAACATACCAACTCGTCCGTCGAGTGAATTTATTGAGAGAGCGAGAGAGCTCGACTAATGTTACATCTGTAACAGAGCGGAAAGAAAAGGTTATGGTTTTGAAATGAATACTTCACTGGTTTTCCAACCTTGCCTATATTGCTATATGAGAATTCCTATCTTTCAAAATTCTCTCTATCCGCGTAATCAGTCTGTAGGTTCGTTTGCTGCAACCCAAAAAACATTTGCACAAAATTTGAATTGCTTGAGTTGGAAGATGTTGGAAATGCAGGCAAAAGGGAATTTTAACACCATTACAAGTTGCGTTATTTTATGACCACAATGAGATGCATTTTGGCTGTTGGTCTCGTTTGATATTGGATGAGACATCTCCACTCCAGGTGACACTAGTGGAAAAGCCTTGATTAACGGCAACGATGAAAGTCTGTTGTTCCCGAGGAACCGTCTTTCATGAGGAGCCGAAAAAGGTTCCGACATTAGAAGTGGTTTCGGGTCCATTCAAAGGTGGTTCTTGAGGAACCGCCTTTGATGGACATCAATTTATGGCGGTTTCTACAATAGAACCGACTTTGATAGAGGTTCCGTTACTAGAAGTGTTTTTGGGTCCACCTTTAAAGGGCTTCACTTGGGCTGTATAAATAGAATTCCAAGCCCTAGGGTTTCTCTCCTCGTTTCTCCTCATTTTCACTAACTCCCTGCCACTCATCTCTCCGCTTCTCATCTCCCCGTCCCTCTATCCCTGAAAACCCTTTGCCCGTCACATCTTATTCTCCATTCACCGCTGCACCTTATCCTCCATTCACCGCCGCACCGCGCTGCGCCCTCCAGAGACGTCTCGATCGGCCGCCGTTGGAGAAGACTCGGCCACCGCTGGAATTGCTGGAGAACACTCAATCGACCATCTCCAGAGAAGCTTTGATTGGTCATTGTTGAAGAAGACTCGACAACCACCGTCTTTCTGTCTGCTCAAGTTTCATCTGCCACTGCTGTCCCTTATTCCGCTGCCGCTAGGAGATCCCTCCACCACCGATGGGTTGCCCTGCGCCACCACTGGAGCCACCAGAGAAGGAAACCTCGCCACTTCTCTCCGTTTGTTTAAGTACTTAATTGTTTGTTGTTATCTTTACATATCTCGTTTCTGTTTGTTGTTATTCTATGTTTACAGAAGGAACGCCCTCTCTATTTTACAGATATATGTTCTTGGGCTTGCCGCCAGAAACCTTTGGTACACCTTTTTTTGGGACGCCTGAAATTTTGGTTCTGAATTCAAAACCTATTTTGGTTCCTATTAAAGGCGGTTTCAAAATCGCCTTTGATTGATACGATGATCAAGGCAGTACCAGAGAAGGCACAAAAAAATTCCTTCTCTGGTCCAACAAAACCGTCGTTAATCCCCTCTTCCTACACTAATGTCAAAGCCAATTTGTTGGCTGAAAAGTTAAAAATCAAATACTAGCACAACAGTAATTCCTCTAGTCTTTTGAACCAGTTGATCTTGGAGGAAATCGACATGTACTTCTTTAGAGAAGAAAATTAACTATGATTTTTTTGGTCTTTTGTTCTCCTTATCTATGAATTTATGTCTTTCGTTCTCATTAGTAGCATTTTAATGTAGGACTAAATTTAATGTAAGACTAAATCACTCTTTTAACATTAAATGGTTGAATGAGAAATGAGGCTGTATTGGGTACAAAAAAAATCATTTTGATGGCTCATTTTTTACATTTCAATTGCCATCAAATTTTCTACTCTGGTACATTCAAATATGATGATGTTGTATGGAACCCCCTCATGCTATTTAATGGCTATCCTCATTCCGACCAACATATTCTTCTAATGAGCAATTTATGCCATTGGGTAGATTTCCTCCGTTCAGGCCGAACGATTGTAATTTCTGCTTGGAATAGGGTTTTAACATGAGGAGAGTTTCTAGTTATTACATGGGTGGGAGAAGTCATGGTAGCAGTTACAACAATCCCATGGTATTTTTAGCACCATTGTAGTTACAACAATCCCCTCACGGTATTTTTTAACAATCCCCAAAAATTTATTCAAACCTTCCATGGATTAATGAACTCTCTAGACTTCGATGGGAGGTTGACTTGTAAACTAGTGGGTAGTTACCTTCGAGGAAAAGCCCAGGAATGGTTCAACAAGCTACCAAGGGGTTCGTTGCAGTCATATAAATATTTGAGTAGGGCACTATTGAGTCAGTATTTCCAGAAGAAGAAGTTTACTAAGATGTTGAAAGATTTGTACCAGACAAAACAGAAGCAAGGGGAATCCACGACAGTCTTTTACCACAGATATGTCGATGACAGTCTGGGGGTGGTCGAAGGTAAAGAAAATGAGATCATCCAAGGTTATTTATTGGGGATGGAATATTTGGAGCTTTACAAGAAGCTAACGACGAAGACCCCAAAAACACTTCAAGATCTCCGAGAAGTTCCAGAGCAGCATTTGAAGGTTGAGGACAGAACTTGAAAGAAGAAAGAAGGGATAATTGCTAAGCATGCAAAGCTCAATGATTCCCAAGGTAAGAGCCTGATGGAAAGATCAAATTTTGAAAGGTACATACCAATGCGGCATTCCCCGGTGGACACATGGAGTTTCCACAGGGGAATTTTCAAGCCATCGCCTCCAATGAATGATGCCAACAGAGCCTTCACTGCTAGGAGAGCTACCAACAAGTTCCGCAACCACCACAAAGATTATGGCCACAACACAAATGAGTGTACTCACATTCAGATGGAGATTGATCGATGTGAGTGGGATGGTCTTCTAAAAAAATCCTTTTGTCAGACGTTCTGAGATGACCATTCAAAGTTAACAAATAAGCGGGGAAACAGGTGCCCCCCAAGAAAAACTTTAATACTAGAAACAGAGAGGATCGTGGCCTTCCGGGACAATAACAGGAGAGCCACGGGGAGCCAAAATGAAACCCTCCAGTGGAGAATCATAACATAAAACAAGGAAACCCCGTTGTGCACAGGATGATCAATTTCATGATCGGAGTCTTCGGTGAGAGATCTTTGAATGCAGTAATGAAAACATAGTCGCAGTGTGTCTCGGCAAGAGAGGCGGTGGGTAAGAGGTTTTGGCCTAATGAGATGATCACATTCTCAAGGGCGGATGCAGTTCCAAACCAAACCCCTCATGCTGACCCCATGGTTTTTTTAGCAATGATTGGGATTTCGTCGGTGAAAAGGGTGTTTGTTGATGATGGAAGTGGGGTTGAGATCATGTTTGTGAGTTGTTTTGATCAACTCGGAATTGGACGTCAGAACCTAAAAAAGTCAACTTCGATGTTGTCAGGTTATATGGGAAAATAGTGTACCCACTAGGAGAGATAACTTTGCATGTAAGGGTCGCCGATAGAAATATGAGGGTCACAGAATATTGTAGTTTCATAGTCATTGGTGCTTTTTATCCTTATAATGTGATATTGGGGAGACCTTGGATATGTCAGGCTTGAGCAGTGTGGTTGCCGTACCATTTAATGATGAAGTTCCCAACGGAGAATGGAGTGGCATCCATCCGTGGAGATCGGGCAGTGACTCAAAGTTGCAATTATGAAGCAGTAAAAGAAGCAGGGAGAATGATAAATGTGTCCTCAATACATGGGGAAGCTGGACCATCTGACACTAAACAACTTTCCATTCAAAGATTTGGAACGGTAGCTGTAGGAAGAATGATACCAGAAATGGTAAGACAGGAGCTGAAGGCTTTGTTGGATCGATATTACGATGTGTTTTCCTAGGATACATCAAGCTTGACAGGCATACCGTCACAATTGGCTGTCTACAAGATAAACATTAACCCTTCAATAAAGCCAGTTAAACAGAAAAGAAGGGTGTTTTCCCTTGAGAGGGTCGAGGCGATAAGGTTAGAAACTCCTCAAGGAGGATGCTATCGAAGATATATTCTACCCGGAATGGTTAGCCAACCCAGTCCTGGTCCCAAAACCAGATGGGACGTGGCACATGTGTATTGACTTCACATATCTAAACAAGTGTTGTCCGAAGGATAGTTACCCGTTGCATTCGATGGATCAGCTGGTGGAGGTGATAGCTGGGTACCGGATTTTAGCCTTTTTTGATGCTCATAAAGGCTATCACTAGATAATGATGGCCGATGAGGATAAGGAAAAAACCTTGTTCATAACGGACATGATACTTTCTGCTCTAAGAAAATTCCATTTGGGTTGAAGAATACTGGTGCTACTTACCAACTGCTGGTTGATAAACTTTTCAAAAGGTAGATTGGAAAGAGTCTGGAAATCTATGTTGATATTATGGTTTTGAAGAGTGTAACCTACGACCAGTTCCTGCGGGATTTAGAAGAAATGTTTGATGTGTTACAAGGGGAAAACTTAAAGTTAAACCCCTCGAAGTGTGTGATTGGAGTTGGTGCGGGAAAGTTTCTAGGTTTCATGGTCTCAGAGAGAAAAATTGATGTTAACCCAGAAAAGGTGGAAGCGTTGATGAATATGAAAAGTCCACAGAATGTGAAGGAAGTTCAGAAGTTGACAAGGTCTTTAGCAGTGTTAACTCAATTCTTATCAAAGGGAGGAGAAAAAAATATACCCTTCTTTGATGTGCTTTTTAAGGCTAAAAAGTTTGAATGGACAAAAATTGTGAAAAATATTTTGCAACATTGAAAGAGCACCTTAGGACTTTGGCTACGTTGATGAAACATGAGAAAGGAGAGGTTTTATATCTTTATATGTTTGCCTCAGCCTTGGCTATTAGTGATGTACTGGTAAAGGAAAAAGAGAAGCAACAACATCCTATATACTTCATTAGCAGAGACTTGCAAGCCCCAGAAATAAGGTGTGCTGCTATCGAAAGGCTAATTTTGGCACTGGTTCACGCAGCTCGAAGGATACAACCATATTTCCAGGGTCACACTATAGTCTTGTTTACCAATTATCCTATTAGGCAGATACTTCCGAAGCCTGAATCTTCTGGGAGGATGATGAAATGAGACATAAAATTGGGAGAACACGATATACAATACCACCCCAAGGTCGCGATCAAGGGTCAGGCCTTGGCAGATTTCATTGTGGAGACCACAAACGTGATTGAGGAAGAATGTACGACTGAAGTTAGAGAAGTGTGTAGGTTATTCGTGGATGGATCATCTCATTCAGGGGAAAGTGGAGCATGGGCACTTCTCACTAGCCTCGATGGCATTGATTACCCCTATTCTCTGCATTTCAAGTTTAGGGTCACAAACAATGAGGCAGAGTACAAATCTTTGATCATTCGACTGGAGAGAGAGATGAAAGTGGAAGATGTGGAAATATTCAGTGATTCCCTGATCGTGGTCAATCAGTTTAATGGAGAGTATGAGGCCTAGAAGTTAGTTTACAACGCAACTTGGTGGTGGTAAAACTCCTGTTGAAATGCTTTCGATCATATACCCTTTCTTAGATGCTGAGGGAAGAAAACCACAAGGCAGAAGCCACAGAAACAGGTGCTGTTCGAAACCTTGTACAAACAAAGTTTCGAGGAACTTATTGTAATGGAAGTTGATGAAGGAGAGACATGGATGACTCCAATAGTCAGATAACTCAAAAATGAAATGCTACCAGAAAACCCCATCGAAGCGAGGAAGATTCGACTCAAGGCACCCAAGTATGTGATACACGATGAGACCTTGTATCGTAGGGGATACTTGCAGCCCCTGCTTTGATGCGTCACACCTTGCGATGCACATTACTTGATGCAAGAAGTCCACGAAGTATTTTTTGCAGTCACCAGGAAGCTCGTTTCATAGCTAGAAGGATGATTTTTGCTAGGAACTATTGGCCGACAATGTTCAATAATGCCAACCGGTATATCCAGGCTTGCAACCAATGCCAAAAACATGCGCCTATAGCTACGACAGAATTGATTAACATGCACATCCCATGGCCATTCGAAAAATGGAGGATTGACTTGGTAGAACCTTTTCTAGAGGCGCCATGAAGGTTTAAGTATTTGATAGTGGCAGTCGATTACTTTACCAAATGGGTCGAGGCAGATCCGTTGGTGAACATCAAGGGGGAATATGTTATCTCATATGGTTGGAAGAACAACATTTGTTGTTTTAGCATTCCAAAGACATTCATTACGGATAATGGAGCACATTTCACGAATGATCCTTTCAAGAGCTGGTGTGAGGGTTTCAAGATCCAGCTGAATGTAACATCAGTGTATCATCCGCAAGCAAACGGTCTGGTCGAAGTTACCAACCACACCCTTGTGAATGGAATCTGAACAAGGCTCAAAGAAGCTAGGGGATATTGGGTTATTGAACTGCCCAGTGTGTTGTGGGCTTATCAAATGGTGGAATCCTCTACCACGAGGATACACCTTATAGGCTAGTCTATGGCTCAGAAGCCGCGATCCTAGCAGAAATTGGTGTACCAAGTCCCAGAATGATGGAAGCTAGTGACAACAACAACGAAGATAATCGTCGCTTAGATATGGAACTTGTGGAAGAAAGGCGGGCCTTGGCGTCTATTCACAAGGACAAAGTAAAAGAGAAGGTCAAGCGGTACTATGATCGAAGGGTGAAGAAAGTGCATTTTACCGTGGGGGATCTTATAATGAAGAAAAAAATGAGAAAAGTTGCCAAAAACCTAAGGGAAAGCTAGCTCCAAACTGGGAAGGACCTTATCAAGTTCTTAAAACTCATCCAGGAGGAAGTTATACGTTGGGCACGATGGATGGGGACAACATACCAAGAAGATGGAATATAGTTAATCTTCAAAAGTATCATCAGCTCTGAAGATTGACTGGCTTAGTCATAGCAAGGTTGCCAAGTGGCTGATTTTACTACATGTAATTATTCCCAGATTTGTATGCTCTGCGCAGCAACTGGTTGACTTAATGAAAATTTTGACACCATGAAAAATTCAGTGCAAATACTCGCTTTTAAGCGATCGAATCATTTGCTCTTAAGCAATAGAATAATTAGCTTTTGGGCGATCAAAATATTCGTTCTTAAGCGATAATTCACTCTTAAGTGATCAAAATGTTCGCTCTTAAGCTATAAAATAATTTGCTCTTAAGCGATCAAAATGTTTGCTCTTAAGCAATAAAATAATTCACTCTTAAGAAATCGAAATGTTTGCTCTTTAGTGAAAAAAATAATTCACTCTTAAGCAATCAGAATGTTTGATCTTAAGTGATGAAATAATTCACTCTTAAGCGATCAAAATGTTCGCTATTAAGTGATGAAATAATTCTCTCTTAAGCGATCAAAAGGTTCGCTCTTAAGCTATAATATAATTTGCTCTTCAGCAATCAAAATGTTCGCTCTTAAGCGATAAAGTAATTTGCTTTTAAGCGATCGAAATATTTGCTCTTAAGAAATCAAAATGTTCACTCTGTAACGATAAAACACTTCACTTTGAAGCAATCAAATAACTCGCTTTTAAGTGATCGAATCATTCGCTCTTAGGTGATAAAATTTTTTGCTTTTAAGCAAATTTGCTTAAGCGATCAAAATACTCATTTTTAAGCGATCAAATCATTCACTCTTAAGCGATAAGTAAATTTTCTTTTAAGCAATAAACATACTCGCTTTTAGGCAATCAAAATATTCGCCTTTAAGCGATCGCTATACTTGCTCTTAAGTGATAAATAAGTTTTCTTTTTAAGAAATTGAGATATTCGCTCTTAAGCAATAAATAAGTTTTCTTTTTAGAGATCGAGATATTCTCTCTTAAGGACCAAACAAATATTGCTTTTAAGCAATCAACTGATTAGCAGGATTCACTCATATGATTAACAACTGCAACAATAACATACAAAAAAATTTGTAGTTTTATCAGAAGTTACAAAATATAACACTATTTACACACAATTAGTCGGACCATCAAATATCCTCTGATTTCAGCCCAGTGGCAATTGTAAATAAACAATTAAATTCACTCTTTGAAGCCTCAAGGATAGGATTAGTATGTCACCTTCGACGAGGGATTAAATCTCCAGGAGATGGGAAATCCTTCTCTTTGCTGAAATTATAGATTGGCGAGACATGCTCGTCATTATCAGGGATTACTATTGGAGTTTCTTCCACAGGTTCAGTTGGGAAAGATCGGCTTGAAGAATTGATAGGTGGAGTCTTATTCCTAGGCTGGGATTTGTTTTTAGGCTGAGTCTTCTTTTTGGAGGACCTTTTCAAACGTTTCCCCTTCAAAGGGATCGTTGGTGGAGAATTCCTGTTTGAGGGACTTGCTTGCTGAGAATTGGCATCAGCCTTCGAACGAAGGCATCAAACACCGCATAGTGGTCGGGATCTTTATCTAAACTATTTTTCATCATAGCCATCTCAATATCATACAGGAATCTAAGAATATCACCAATATGGCCCATATCGAGAACCTCGAAGGCTGTCAGAGAAAAGTTGAATAGTAGCAGTTTTTTCTGACACTTGGCTTAAGAGCTAGGAATTTTGGCTTACGAGCTCATCGTAAAACTGATGGTTGTCATCAATGACCTTTTGCAACCCAGAAATTTCCTCTCTAAGACGCATACTCTGCTTTACCATCTCACCAATTTGAGACTTAAGTCTCTTTATCTCATCCCGGTAATGCCTGCTATCCCCCACTTATTCAAAGTGCGATATAACCTGGCATTGATAAGACATTTGTACAGATTAGAGCATTTTCTCATCATCTCTCGCAATGCATTTTGATGATCCATTTCAGTAGCACTACATGCATCGTCTACTGCAGCAAGAGCAACAACCATTCAACCAGTTTTAGGGTCTCTCTGTGCTTTACTGAGAAGCTCCCTGATTGAAGGATGACTGCCATCGTGACATAATGGCAAGTCCTTATTAGCTTCGAATAAATCCTTTCTTAATCGGGTCAGCTCAGTAAGAGTTTTTGAAAACTCAACCCTAACCCTAGCAAGCTCTTGAGTAGATTTTCCAGCCCATCTCTAGCGCATTCTATAAAGAATAAGGAGCAATAGTCAAAGATTTGAACTAAAACATTTGATAAAAAACACTTAAAATAGTTCCAAACTATGGTCATTCGATAATGGTTCCAAAATATAATCCAAAGAAAAAGGGACAGGAACTCATACATCCCCCCTCAGGCCCTAAGCTATGATTATAATCTTAGTTCGTTGCAGCATCTTGTTCATATCAAGCATTACGAGCATTGTCCATATGGCTAGCATGGTTATCATTGCCCTTTGAAGGTTCGACCTGTGAAACATGGGCTAGGATGGCAAGATTTCGAAGTTCCTCGGCTGTGAAAAACTTCTTCTCCTTCTTGATGAGGTTGAGAAGTTGAAACTTGAAGCCACCGAGGCTAGAAGCTTAGCCCCACCTCACTTTAATCTTTACCTTAGCCTCATTGTTGATATACTCCTCAAGAGCCCCCACCTGTTCAGTGGTGAGGTGCTCAGACATCCAACTAATGATCTCAGTTTGACCCCACCGATTTGATGTGTTGAAAAGTTTAAGAAAGAGATCATATAGATCTCGAGCATTAGCCTATCAGCAAAGCTTTTGAGCAATGCAAGCTGAGATTCAGGCAAGCACTTTTTGACAGGGGCCTTTTCATTTCCTTTGACTTTCTCAAGTCCTCCCGCAGCTTGTCCATCTCCTTCTTCATTTTCGCACGCTTGACCTGTCGAGCGGCCTCAACTGCTACCTCGATAGGACCTTGCAAGAGGGGAAGAACTTGGTTGGAGAATATGCCAATGGCAGATTTCCAGGTCGATCAAACGACTGCCACAACCTGTATAAACAAAAGAGCAGTGAATGAGGCTTAACGAACAAAGAATGTACATATATGTAGGAAAACAAATAGCAACATACAAAGGCTCGTCGCTTAAATCCCCAAGATACCCCAAGGGAAAATCATCCTTGTTGGTTTCGTCGCGGGGGTTGTTACGATCAAGCTCGATGAAGACACCAACATCTACATATCTTTGCCTCTTCGAGGGGCTCTCTTGTACGAGAGGCCTTGGCTGAGTTTGTACCGGACTAGGTTGTCTAATATGCACCATCGATTAAGGGTTCACATCCTGTTTGAGGGCATTGACAAAGTTGTCTGAACTGCTCACTGCATAAAAGAAAGAATGGGTTATGAATCTTGAAGAGGAAAAATAAAAACAAACTTCGAAGAAAAGCATCCTAAAAACCTTCGGAGGTATCCGAAGAGGTTATCCCTTTGACAAGCGTCCCCTGGGAAGGAGCTTGAGACCGAAGAGGACGCGAACATAACAGTCGATCATCACTTCTTTTTCATTTATTATTAAAGTTTATAGCCCCTCCCGAGCTAGTCTCTTCGAAGGCTCGACAATCAGCCAAAGCATAGATGACCTCGTAAACCCACTCAGGCCAAACGAAATGCTTCGTCCCTTTGGTATCTGAAGGCTCGAGGTTTCGAAGACATTCTACGTCCTCACGCATTCCCTCTAGAAACTACGTACTTTTCTTTCCTTGTTTTGATGACCACGTCAGGGTTTCATCGAGGGGCCAGATAAACTCTGGAACAGTCTAAGGTCAAGGCTTTATCTTTCCACCCCAAATTATTAGAAGGAGGAACAATGAACCTCCACCCCGATAGCCTATTGTCTAAGGTAAAGGTCCCCTTAACATCCCAATTACTAATCAGGGAATAAACGGCTCGAAACAGTTCATATCGATGGCTCACATTCACCTCCTTACACCAAACCATAAAGGTCATTATGATCACAATCACGTTAGGGTGCAGTTGGATAGACTAACACTGAACTCTTCTAGTAGGTTCAATAAAAGAGAAGGAAAAAGGGAAGCTTAGTCCAACCCTAATTTGCTTACTATAGGTCATGGCTCTTTCCATGGGTAAAGAAACATGAACCTCCTTCAAGGGCTTTCAGTTGGGAATTTAAAGGAATGTGCTGATAAGGGGGAACTTCTTTGATAAGTTTTTGTACCTCCTTAGGAAAAACCTACTTCACAGAACCATCCCCATTGCACCGTCTTCCCGCTATTAACTCATCCACGCGCCTTTACAGGAATTTCAAAATTCAAATCATTTGAGAAAATCTAAGTGCTCATCCGACAAGAGCTAAGTCCCAATAGGCAGAAGTTCACGAAGTCTAAGAAACCTTCGAAGGTGACCATAACTATTGCGAATCAAATCATAAGCTATCAACGGGTGATACCTTCGATACCTAGGTTTGAACTTCGATGGAACACACTTTTGAAGGAAGGAAGATCACTTAATTTTTCTCGGGGCTTTTGCTGACGTAGTAGAATTAGAATCTCTATGGGCTAACACTCCCAACACTTTGAGAAAGGCCTAAGACCCAAGGTATGTTCAAGTGGGCTCATAGTCGGGTCTCTCACTAAGGGAAGAAGGAAACTAGGTCATAAACCAATGATATTAGAGTTTTAGGAAGATATAAATAAGGAGGCATGTTTTCTATTTTTGGAAATACTCTATTGTCTATGTTTACTCTAATCTAGCCACTCACTGGTGATTGACTTGACCGTCGGATAATTTTCACCCGGAATTGCTCCGGATTTTAATTTTCTTTGCAGATTACAGATTCACTAATCATGATCGAGATCGAGATCGAGTTTGGATCGAGATCGAGTTTGGATCGAGATCGAGATCGAGTTTGGATCGAGGTTCTAGATACGCATCAGGTTAACTTAAGTAGAGTCGTTGGCAGAATTGTTCAGCATTAGGCTGGGCCCGTTCATGATTTTCTTCACGTGTGGATTGAAATATTCCTACAGCCTAAGAAGAGAAATGATAAGGTATCCTTTTGGATCTGGGCAATGGGCTAAATTCTGTTGCTTCTGGAACCATTTGTTGTAAGATTTTGTCAAAACTCTTGTGAATAAGATTGTAGTTTCACCAGCCACACAATTATGGTAAAACTCATAATAATATCTCTGTACCATGCTTATTTTTTCAAGGTACATATTTAAAAATGAGACATAAAATCTACCATTATTTTATTCCTTTTCTTTTTACGTGTTAAATACGTTATGATTGTGAAATTCATTTGCCAATAAGCTTAGGAGACTGCGAAGTAAAAAAGTCAATAGAATCCCAACTTTTCATGTGATATCAAAAGATATTATGAAAGTAAATTATGAATAAAATGATAAAAATACTCAAATGAGATATACAAGTAATTTCCTAAGTATTACTAGTATAGGAATGAACTATTAAAGGCGGTTGTATCGGCACTTTAAAGTCACTTTTGAGGTGCCTTTGCTATCCCTGCCTTTAATCAACAAGAAAATAAGGCGGTTTTGAGAACCACCTTTAAAATTGTAATTAAAGGCTATCAAAAACCTTCTTTAATTTATACTCTGAAACCGCCTTTAATTTGTTTCCAAACTCGAAAACTCCAGGCTTTCCCTCGTGCCTTTGAAACAATTCTGAACTCGGAAACTCTTGGCTTTCCCCATGTCGTTGAAACAATTTTGAACTCGGAAACTACATATCTTTTCCAAACTCCGAAAGTATTTATCGTTTCCGAATGAAAGTTGAATCTACCCTTTATAAAATGATGAACTATTTCCAAGCTATTGTCTACTTTCCGGCCTCAAACGGTATTGTTTCTGAGGAGCAAATTTTCAGCTAATTTGTTTCAAAGTTCTTAAAATGTATTTCCGAATTCGGAATATTTTTCGCGTCCAAGTTTTTCGAGTTCGTAAAACCTTTTCTTTCCTATGCTAATTGAGCATGATAGGGCCTACCCAGTTTCCGAATTCGGAAACCTTTTCTTATCTTATGGCAAAAGTTTGTTTCTTTAATATTACCAGCATAAGAACAACCTCAATACATAGCCACAATTCCAAAATAATACACGATAGTATATTGCACATAAACAAAAATCTATAGATAATGTCCAACATGCAATAATCTATAGATAGGAATAGAAATTGCTACAAATCTATTCCGACATTTCTAAGGTTCTTTTTTAACCTAACTTGAGTTTCCCTACAAATGTTAGGATTTCCCAGTGTGTGTGACTGATTGAGAATTAGATGGCTAGCCAATAAATTTCGCGCATTGTTGATATTTTCTTGCGAGTAGGGTTTCCAATCATCTTTGAAAATCTAAAAATAACAATATAGTAATAATGATTTTGTGAAGGCTATTTAGAAACATTACCACCATGCATTTGTACAATTACCTTGTCAGGTTCAAGTATATGTTCTTGGACTTTGTCTATGCACTCAGACGCGTATAACATGACATAATATCCGCACTCCCAAGTTTGAGCTTGTTTCATGTACTATATGTAAGGAACATAAATTATCAAGACTATATTGCACTAAATATTTCAGCATAGTATGTTGGAAATGAACATACTGGTAGACCTACCTTGATTTTGACCACATGAAATGAACAATTTGTTTGATCACTATTTTCATTCATTGCAGATTCCAAAATCTCAATGAATACATCGGACGGTTGGATGGGGGAGGGGATCCATCCAATACACTCACTTCTCTGCGGGTACTATCAATATTAGTCTCCAATGGTCCCTGAAAAATAAGATTGATTATTTGAAATTTGTGGAAACAATGTTGGTCAAGTAATTGAATGTAGTAAATAACTCTCAGTGTATGACGCAACGAAAATCGTCTTATCCTTTCGGCTTACGTATTTGCGAATTTAGTCGATCCTATCTTGTTTTGTACAACCAATTTATTGTATCATCACCGAGCACATGTATCCAATCCATCATTTCTTTTAATTACTTGTAAAATACTTTTATTTGTACAAATTCTTTATAATAGCGGTTAGAGAAATTTAAATCAAAATTTGAAATTAAATGAATAAAAAAACTCGCAGGGTGTAGATCGGCATGATCGCTTGATTAACTTGCTCACATATGCATAAGTCTTCAAAATCACTCCATAACGCCATGATTTCACGTTTTCATCCGAATACACATTCATTTCCTGAGAATGTGAATGTGGCATTTTGATCATGGTGTTGTAGCAAATTATGAAGGACACGTACGAAGCTAGGTAAGTCTTGAGGGACGTTAGATCTTGCCAATGGAGGTCTAACCCTAGTTGGTACTGTTGGCACAATTTTGGCCCTATATTTGACCTCTTTTGGTGTTGTCATCACCGGTTTTGGCGAGGGAGGCATTGTTTCCTTCAAATGTTCATCCTTGATTGGATCGGCGTATACTAGTCTACGGGGCCAAGTAAGGAACATTCCATGGAAATGCCCAACTTTCTTGTATTCTCCGTCTAGGAGTGGAAAATGGGCGCTCATCACCAAGGGATTCTCCAAGGAAACCCTCGAAAGACCTTTCGCAATTGGTATGGAGTCATGAAGTTTTAGTAACTCATACAAAACTCCATCTGCTACATGTAGTGGCTTACCATCTACGCCTTGATCAATGTATAGTTCACACGAACATGATCTCTAAAACAGAGGTAAAATATATATTAAATATAAAACTTTAATCAAAGCAACATAATTTTAAAAATGATCGTTCGCACCTTTTTCAATTGCTAGGTGGCATTGTTGAGGTTGTCGGGCTTAAAAAATTGTCTATCAATTTTTTGATTCTCCACTATTGCCCCATGATTTACCTCAACATCCTCGGGAGAATGTCGTGAACCCCTAGATGGCGGTGTCCAATCGGGTATAGTCCTCTAAATTGTCTGGAAGAACTAGCCCGGTGTGTTGGACCAACCTCTGAATTATAATTTCTTGTTGCTCGATTCGTTTGTTTTGGACTTAGCCTTTTTTTGCGATGAATGGACTCTTGAGGGTTTCGCTCCATCGTAGGACCATAACACCCCAAATGCATACCAGTGTGTCACAAAATTACCCATTCCCTTACCCTGGCCCAGGTGGTCCGATTTTTCCATGGCTTCACAAAGGATGTCATGTTTATCCTTTGGAATAAATTCCTCCTGCAGTTGATAATTTTTTTTACTTTGCCTAAGTGAAAACATAAATAGATAAACCTTTGTTAATTTGATATAACATGTATATATTTCAATTTAATAAAGTATTTTCCTAAAAATTTACGTACTACTCTTTCCGCAAGTAGTTTCTCTTCGGGCTTGACATATTTGCTCTTCTTGTTTTGTCGTCCTTTGAGAAATAGATCGCACCTCTCGATGTCTTCCACACAAATCAGTTGCACAAATGACCTTGCTTCATCTTCCGTCATCCCCCGCGCTATTGCCACTGGCACATCCTCTTCTAAACGTTCCTTGACTAGCTCGATTGCCACCTTGCAATGACCCCACGACTCAATCGGTAAGGAATTTTATTCTCCCTGGCAACACGTTGTTTTACTTACCTTGTACCCTAGGCGAGATGTTAGGTTATTGAAATGTCTATAGTGTTAACTATAACCTAAGATTTGAGGTTATTTAAAGGTTTTTTATCTTCATATTTGGGTAATTTTTTATATTGTTTTAGTTACGTTTTCACTATCTCCAATGCCCTTTTTTTGTGGAACTCCCAGCTTCAGGTTGAATGTGCGTATAAGTTACCCATGGTCGATCACCTCTCTTATCGCTAAATATGTAATATCTGGACAAAGTGTATTTATGTTCATGCCAATTCTTTGACATCATGCACATAGCTTTCTTTCTCAAAGCAGCAACATCTTGTGCTTCGATTTCAAAAGACATCTACGGGGATTACAAAACAAAGTGGTTTGAGGATAGGGAGTATGTATGACCATAAATTCAAGAAGAAGTATGTAGGAAAAATGATTCACTAGAGGTACCTTGCATTCCCTTCACTACGTATCCTTGTATTCGTTTGGGACATCATGCCAAGTATCGTACTTGATAGCTACTCTTGTTCTACCAACCTTAGCCACCCAACTAGACCATTTCTCACGTTGCTCCAATATGCAATTGCCATTTTTGTCAAAAACCGACGACGTTAACTTTCTCCTAGCCATTCTACGTTCTGATGCTCTACAATGAGTTTGGTGTTTCCTACATCTTCCACATCATCGTCATCATCCCATGTCGTGTCCATTTTTTGTGGGTTGACATTACCGGACAATGACAAATCATCACGAGTCCGTTTCCTAGTTTCCATTTTCAATGCTACATACCCAAATATGAAGATAAAAATGCCTTAATCTCATAATGTAATAAGTTACTAACATTTATAGGAAAATATGCACTAAACCTTAGGAAAATGAACAAATTTGATAGAAGTTAAATTCACCACTATAGTTTACCGGAAAAAAATGGGTATTTGAACAAAAATGTATCGCCACGAACCTCCAAGGCAACAAAACCCTAATTGTATACACAACTTATCATTAATTGCCAAACCTCACTAAAAACAGAAATCATAACATTCCCAAAATCCAAATCCTAAGTAGCAATGAGCATGAAAATTTTGTGATAGTTCATTCATGATAGTAAGTAATAAACCCTAACTATTTATTGAATAGTACATTTGCCCTATGTAATTAAAATAGAATGAATAACAATTGACAAAATCCAAACCCTAGGTAGCAAGATCCCAAAAATACAAAGTGCTTCCATATTTATGATAGAAAACAATAAACTCTAGCTACATATTGAAGAGTGCATTTACCTTTTTGAGCAATCAAAGGGTATGAAATTCTCCTTCACATGTTATACCTACATGAAACCAAAAACCTTGTTGAGATTTGAAAATTTAAGTGTGAAATTTGATTTGAAGAGATGTTGACCCACCTCAAATCATCAAACTGTGAAATGGAAGATTAGAAGATGGAAATGAGTGATGAAATAGGTTTGGAAGGGTTTTTGGTGGGGAGGAATAGAGGTTTGGCAGGGTTTTCAAATGAGAGTAAATGTCATTTCAAAACCCTTTATTCTTTTTTTTCCATAAGTAAGGGTTTCCGAGTTTGGAAATTATATTCTGAACTCGTAAATGCTTCCACTTTTATATCTGTAGGAGCGGAGCTATTTCCAAAATTGGAAATCCTTTTTCCCCTAAAAATAACAAAAAAAAAAATGGACAGATTGAAAAGCCCCAATTCAAATGCTCACAACCTCTCAAATCCAAACCCTCATATCCAATCTCGGCACACCAAAACCCTACACCTAAATTTCTCCCCCACAATGACTAAGAAAAGTGCAGCCGCTAAGTCAAAGGCTAGTGATCGGAGCCATCGTCCTTTCACTCATTTGGATGCCTCTACGGAGTTTTTTAGTGGCGAATCCGAGGAAAGGTATGTTGCCTTCTTGAAGAGAGAAGTTATCAATATTAAGGCTCTATTAGCGTCGGACATTGAGCCCTTAAGTTTGGGATATTTGCTTGCACATTTTAAAACCCAACATTTAGAGAAATTGTATGTATGGATGAGCCGATTTATTTTGACGAAGCAATTCAATTTTATACAAATTTGGGTCAAAATAGAAACAATAGGGATATGAATAGGGTAAATGGGAAAGATGTACTTGTTACTACGTATACAATTGACGCAACCTTAGAATGCCCTTACACCACCACTGAGAAATTAAGGCCCGATGACCCCAACAGTCCACTCAACATTTATCACACTCATGTTTGTCCGGGAATTAGCGATACTCATTCTCTTTGTCCCATTGCCATGGCTAAGAAATATTTTAAGAGGGTGGGAACCTGTGCCGGTGAGGCGGAGAGTTTTGACATAGGTATTTTAACTTGGGAACAACGTCTCATGTATAAGAGGATATGTCTTAATGTTTTTCCCACTAGAGGCCATACTTGCGAGCCTACTATAGCTAACCCCATAATGTTTTACTACATCATGGAGGGTAGAAAGGTTAACCCTAGTTTTTCCATCATCTCATTCATGTTGAAGGCCGCGCAAACGAAGAAGAAAGATCTTCCCTACAGTGGTTTGATAACGTATATGTTGAAGAAAGCGGGCATCATTCCTCAAGATAAGCCACTTCGTCAAGAGTACTACGACAAGAGTTGGTTCCAACACAAAGGCCTACATTTTTACTTCGAGGGCAAATGGTCACTCTGTCCTATATCCGGTCAGAAAGCTAAAATTGCCAAAAGGACCCGTGAAGCGAAAACAGATAGAGAAGAGACATCGAGCTCACATAAGTGTTGCGTGGTTTGATTAAATTCATAATTACTTATAGAACTTCAATGTCGATATCACTTATATTAATTTCTAATATCAATCTTATCACAGGTACTGACAGCAGATGGAAAGCTAGATTGAGCAAGTACTTCAATTGTATGCGTGTGAACATGACCGAGACGCGTGACATGTTGACCCGCACTCATTCTCAATAGGTCGCCTTGATGGAAGATCAAGGCCTCCATTTAGAATTGAGCGAGGATGACGAGCCGATCTTCTCAGAAAGTGAAGATGAGGATGAGGATGGCAATGAGAGTGATCATGGTGCAGACGGTGGGGTAGGGGGTGGGGGAGAACTTGAGGCGATTAGAATATATGAATGTATTAGATATTGAAGGTTTTTGAGATCTATTGTTATGGAATGCCCAAATTTTGTACAATTTCTAGTTTTATGCTACAATGTTAAATCAGAGACTTTTGCGCTACAATGTTTTTATTGATGTCTTGGGTTAGATTGTACATGGAAGGTTAAGGTGTGTTAGTTAAAAAGTTTTCATTTTTGAAAATCACCAAAAGGAAAGAACTATTTCCAATCTCGGAAATATATGTCATCTTTGCAGAAATAAAGAGCAGTAACATTTCCGAGATCGTAAACTATTAAGGCTTAGAAAATTTCATAAAGAAGGAAAACTTTCTGAACTCGGAAATGTGGTTTCCGAGCTCATGTCCCTATTCTGGGCCTAAGCTAGTGAAACTGCTTATTTCTTTTAATGGACAAAATGTTTCCAAACTCGGAAATATATGTCTCTTCTAGGCAATCTAAGACACGAAACATTTTCGAGCTCGGAAAAAATACATCGTTAGAATTATAAACTCATGATTCACTTTTCTAGGGAGGAAATATACTTACGAGCTCATAAAATATGACGTGCCCTAACCTTTCATAGGGAGGTACAGTTTTCGAGCTCGGAAAGATAGTTTTTGAGCTAGTGTCCCGTTTCTGGGCCTAAGTTGGTGAAGCTGCTTGTTTTTTTAAGGGAAAACAAGTTTCCATACTTGGAAACTAATCTTCGCACATATATTAAGAAGATGACATACACTTTCCAAAGTTGGAAAGTATGCCCTATTTTTTTATAAAAAAAATAGGAGATCGTATTCATTTCAAACAAAATCCCCAAATCCACAAACCCTACTCCATTTGCGAACTCGTAATCACCCTTCTATCTCCATATTCTAACAAATACCACCAAAATATTCTTCCACAGCTACAGGAGGTTCCAAACGTGGCAGTTCTAGGCCTAGTTCATCTGGCAACAACCAAGGATATGATGCTACAAGGTTTCTATCCCAATTTGCTCAAAATAGGTATGATGCTTTTCGTGAGAAAGGGAAGTTATTGGATACATATCTTGTTGACTTTGATTCCTACTTAGATATAGGGTTAGATGCTCCCCTTAAACCTTTTAGTGAGCAATATGTAAAGAGTATGCTATCGTGCAATGAAAAAGCATATTTCGATTTAGTTTGTCAATTTTATGCTAATTTGTGCGAAATTGAGAATGAAGATTATGCTACTAGGGTTGGGGGTATTGAAATCCCACTTAGCGATTGGATTATTAATAAGGTAATAGAATACCCATACTTGCACCCGACAAATGTTTATCCGGATAGTAATGATGGACCTTTAGATGATTGCTACCATCGTGAGATATGGCCTCAAAGTTAACCCTCCACACATTGACCCAGTTGAGTGTAGTGTGAGGTACTTTGGGCGCCAGAGGTTGAGTTTAGGAAAACCCGAGACATTCAATGTCAAACTTTTGCCCATGGACCAACGTATTACATATGAGATCATAAATATGAGTTTGGTCCCCTTGGGTACACACTTAACCAAGCCTAATTATGAAACCCTTATGTTTTTCTATTTAATCATAGAGGGTAGGAAAATCAACCCAGGGGTATTCATTTTTAGGCATATGTTGCATTTTGCAACGTCGACTAAGGTCTTGACTCGGCTGCCTTATGGCAGTTAATTACTCAATTTTTTAGAAGCATTGAGGGGTTGACTATAAAAGGGGAGGAAAAACCCCGAAGTATTATGACAAGACGTACTTCGAGTTAGTGTTGCGCGATGGGAAATGGTATCATAAGCCGGGGGGGGGGGGGGCTAGAGCAGAGCCGAGCAAGAGGCCACGTATTGAGGAAGGTTAGTTACAAATATATATTTTTGTATATGTTGTTTATCATTAACTCATTATTTACATAATTAATCTCTTGGTCGGTATATAAACTTTGTAGGGCAAGAAAAGTCTTACCTGAGAGGTTTCAAAGACTGCTACAAATGGATGCGCAAGGAATTTTGTGCTATGAAGGCAAAAATTCGACCCATGGAAAAGACAGCTAGCTTATGAGCGATATCTCGCATCAAGCTCTCGAGACAGAATCAACCAATCGACATCAATTACCACCATTGAAGAACATGAAGACTGAGATTTGTAGACTTGATTAGGTTGATGTTATTTGACTTTATTGTAGCCTTTTGAAGATTCAAGTATGTGAATTTTTCGAATGATTTATACTTTCCATGTACTAAATTATTATGAACTCTAAGTTGTTAATGTTCAAGTTTTTATCCTGAAATGGTTTTTTCACTGAATTTTCATCGAATGAATGAATAATGTTACAAGGACTTGTTAATCACAAACTTACTACTTATGCTTCCTTTTCTTGATCACGACCTTCTTTGTCTTATACTTCCTATGTGTAATCTTCCCCTTACTATCGATCCACATCCCTTCATCATGGTCATCGCGACCTAAGAAACTCTGAAAACTACGATCATTCTCCTCGAGCAATATGACTTCTTCAGACCCACAACTCACAGTTTGAGATCCAAATCCAATCACCTCCTCTAACTCATTTTCTTTGACAAAAGTTTGTTTCCCTTCAACAACAATCTCCCACCTAGGATCAACATGATCCTTCACATAGAAAAACTGGTGTGCTTGAGATGCCAATATGAAAAGATCGTTCTTCCATCCAACACGGCTTCTATCGATAAGGGTGAAGTCAAATCATCGATGCACTGCCCATTGTTAATATTAACCCACTGACATATAAAAACTGGGACACGCATACTGACATAGTCAAATTCCTAAATTTCTGAGATTGTGCCAAAGTATCACTTTGAAGTATACATACGATTTTCATCACCACCACTTCCAACTGCAATGCTTTAGAGACAAGGGACACTCCACTGTTTTGAGTGACACTCTTATCATCCATTGATTTTGTTGCAAATGTAAAACCATTGATGTCATAGCCTTTGTAGGAAAGAACAACCCCTAATGGTCTCCGAGCCAACCATTTAACCGTCGCTCGATGTTTGGTGATATGCACGTGTTCCCGTAACTATGGTGCAAATATCGAAGTGTGCAATTGAAGTACCTGAGTCTTATTGAAATTGGGGTGCCTCACTCGTATGACATCCATATGAATCTTGATATACGGAACTACGTCCTGGTGGTTGTGGAGAACATAAAGATGGGCGGCACATAAATCTTCCGCACTAGGGGTAAATAATTTTCCCCGTCTAACCACTACGCCTTCCAACCTCCCCTCATGTTTACCGATTGGAACCCCAACAGAGTAAATTTGGTTCATATAATCAGTGCAAAACTCAATGTCCTCTTCTGTCACGTATCATTGCACAATACTAGCATCTGGCCTGTACCAATTTTTCACAAAGTGCTTGCAGATTTTCATGTATCTCTCAAATGGGTACATCCATCTTAGAAATACCGGACCACATTACTTTATCTCACACACCAAATGGACAATCAAGTGGACCATAATGTCAAAATAAGAGGGAGGGAAATACATTTCCATACGGCACATAACTTCAACAATCATAACTTGCAACCGATCCAACTTGCAACAAAGCTTTCTAGTGCACAATCTTACGTGAGAAGGAAATGAAGCATGAATGACAATGACATTCAATTCCTGCATTAGGTTGTGACAATTGTGTGACTTCAACCCATCCAACCTCAACTCCTCGACGGACACACAACTGCTTATATTGGATGAGTAGGCACTGGGCACTTTCACACTGCTAAGGGTCTCACAAAAATATTTCTTCTCCAATTGCAACATTGAATAGCAAGTTGGGGGCAAATAACAATCATCACCCGTAGTCGCTGGTGCAAGATTATCCCGAATACCCAACTTAACCAAATCTAGCCTAGCCTTCAATCCGTCCTTTGTTTTCCCAGTGGTATTTAACAACGTCCCTACCAAAGAATCACAAACATTCTGCTTGATGTGCATGACACCAAGGAAATGTCTAACTTCCAAATGCTGCCAACATGGTAGCTTGAAGAAGATTGAGCACTTTTTCAAACTTCTTTCAACGGCAGCTTTAATTTTCTTCTTCCCAAAGTCATTGGAAAAATTCTTAACACTCTCATAAATCTATATACCTGACCGTGGCACCGGTACAACTCGTGCATCTATTTTCCCGTTGAAACATTTTTGGGCAAATTGTCATGGGTGCCCCTCGGGAAGAAACTGCATGTGCCCCTGGTAAATTGTCTTACACCCGTGTTTTAATTGACAATAATCAATGTCCTTTTCACACACTATACATGCAAAGTGTCCTTTCACATAACACCCATATAAATTCCCATATGCAAAAAAATTATTAATTGTGCAAAATAACATCGCCTTGAGAGTGAAGAATTCATCAACATCAAGCACTCTAACATCATCATTAAAAAAGTTAACAAATCATCCCCTGAGGAGCAAGATATACATCAATATCATTACCAGGTTGCTTCAGACCTGATATCATCAAAAATAGCAACACATACTTACGTTTCATGCCCAACCAAGACGGGAGGTTGTATATTACCAAAAGGATTCATATCGTCTGTACACAACCCTAACCTCAAATACCAAGAATCTTTGCCAAACTCAGGGTACATATCATCGACTTTCTTCCATTGCTCCCCATCCAAAGTATGTCTTATGACATCATCCGCCGGTCGGTCTCTATCCACGTGCCAACGCAACAACTTGGCATCTTCCTTACAAGCATACAACTTCTTCAATCGGGAATGATCGGGAGGTACCATAAAACTTTTGCCGGTGTCCTTTTTTCAATTTCAATGGAACTTCCGCACCCATCGCAATTGCGCCTCTCTTCAATTTGTACCAAGACTCACCAAATACCCAACAAGTTTCTCAATTTTTATCTAATTCCCCTCTATACAACATACATTCGTTCGGGCATGCATGAATTGTTTGCAATTCCAATCCTATCAGGAATAGTATTTTTTGCAACATATAATCTATCGCACATTAAATTTCCCTCTGGAAGCAAATCCCTAAACAACTCCAGAGCCTATGTCATCGACTTGTCTATCCATCCAAACTTTGCCTTCAACTTTATTATCTGCTGAGTTGCATTCAGAAATGATATTTTTAAACCATTGTATAAAGGTGTCCCTTTGTCGTCAATCAAAGCTTGTAAAGACTCTGGTTTACCTTTGAATTCCCTCGCAATATCTTCAACCATTTCGTCAAACTCGGCGTTACCATCTAATTCATCAACCTCCGTCGTGTTCTCCAATTCATTGGAAGGAGAGGCTTCTCCAACTTCCCCATGCCATACCCAACGAGTGTAGCTCGCTTGGAACCCTCTCATTATAAGGTGTTCCCGCTCCCTTAATATGCATCGTTTTTACAATCCTTACAAGGGCATCTTGCCTGCGAAGAACCATTTTTAGAAGCATGTTCAAACGCAAATGAAACAAATGATTCAACCAATGGCATGTACTCTGGTGATTTCCTACGATCATTAACCAATAGTTCATCTCGATCCATTCTCTAAAAGTCAATTAATATGCAACACATGAGGATCCATTCACCAATAAGCATAAACCTAGTTAATGTCAAAACCTTATTGTAAATATGGATACATAAGAAGCATCAAATACACATTCAATTATTTCATGAAATTGAAAAACAAGATAGTTTGGATTAAATTAACACTCTCCAATCCGATTTGATGATTTCTCAAGCACCACAATGGGTAATGAACAGTTGGTGTTGAATGAATGAGTTTATTCTTCAAAGTTGTAGGGTTTAGTGGCATTTAATGGAAATGACCTTATTTTTTTATGTACACAGGGTCATTTCTGAACTCGAAAATCTTGTCCCCCAATTTCTAAGACAAGATTGATAACATTCCAAATTCGGAAAGAGGCCACTACGCATTTCCGCATTTGGAAAACGTTTCTATTCTTTCCAGTGCCCACATAATGGGGTTTACGATTTTGAAAATACAATCATTCCCCATTTTCAATTTTGTGAAATATCAAATTTAAAGGCGGTTAGACATAACCGCCTTTAATTAAAGATGGTTAAAAAAATGCCTTAAAACATAAAAAAAACCGCCTTTAAAATTTGTTAGGGGACACGATTGGAACTTTCCAAAATTGAAAATCCATATTAAAGGAGGTTTTACTTGTGCTGCCTTCCTTTGCTACTTTTAGTAGAGGTCTCTCTACTAGTGTATGTCCCAACTGTCTTTGTATTTTTTTTAAAAAATTTCTCAAGTCATGTTTGACCACTGATAACTTTATTTATGTATGCTAATGATATAAGGAGTATAAAAATTTGATATTTATAATGATACAAAAAATGTGATAGTATTTTACATGATAATATTAACACTCATAAACTAACTAATATCTATTATCTGTCAAGAATGGAAGTTCATTGTTTTACGGGTTTTAGATTTTTTGAAAATGGTTTGTTTGATTCTCATTTTTTTGTTCCCGTGATGAGAATTTTTGTCTGGTTTTACTATGCGATTTATCTGTTTGTTATACTTGATTCTTTATTGAGAGTTCATTTGATATATATGTGTATGCAGAGCTATTAGCTATAGTATTCAATTGTAGATTTTTGTATTTTAAAAAAATGTCAGACAAATTTTCTATTTGTGAATGTTTTCATCTCCATTCAGAGTTCATGCGGTATTTGTGCATGTAGAGTTCATTGCTAGCTATTTCTTATGGATTTCAATTATTGTGAAAAATGTTTCCTAATAATGTTTTTGGTGTTTCCACAATAAAATCTTTACCTGGTATGCTTAGAGGAGTTCTTGGACAGGATAACTATGCTATAGCTTGATCTTTATCTTTTCTTGATTAATCTGTTCATTTTGATTGGAGGTGACGATGGTAGCGATTGATGAGAGTGAATGCAGTCATTACGCATTGGAATGAACCCTTTTGATCCTCTGTGACTCGGCTGCAGTTATCGATTCACAGCTGTTATTTCTTGTTGTACAGTCTATTTCAGACTCATTGAGAGTGTTTCTTTTGAAATGGTTTCATGTACGGACATTTGATGCAATATTTCCTCATCTTTGCTGGTAAAGATGATTCATTTCATGTTAAAAGGGCTATTTTTTTCCAAGAAAAAGAATCCATTGGAGAATGTTATTATAATGTATGTTAGATCTAGGATAAGAAGTTGACCATCATTTGTATCCTTAGGAGAATATGACAAAGCAAGGACTGCTAAAACTGGAGCTGAATGAGCAACCCAAAGAGGAACAAAAATTGGAAATATGATTGCATGAGTTTGCTAAGATAAAGGATTATGTGGAAAGAGCAAAAGGAGAAGAAATGAGATGGAGCAGGTTGGTTTATGGTTAGATGAGTTCATTAATCATTTATCTCCGTTGTTGGATTATGGACTTACTGTGAAATTCTCATGTTGTGCTGTGTTCATTTTATTATCGTTGCATATATTTTAACAACATAGTTCGTAAAGTTTAGCCAATAAAAGGATGCATTATCTTAGCTTTATATTGGGTTTTATTGGTAAGCTTTTATGCTTTATTTAGCCATATTCATTCTTGTTGTAGTTTTAATCTATCTTCTTCCCTGAATATGCTGGAAGCAACCATGTTCTAACCTTTGCTGCAGGTGAGCTTGCTGATTGGTCGCCAGAGCTTAAGCTTTCACTTTTCCAAATTGGTGTAATGGTGTCAGTCTTTAAATTGCAGCTTCCATTATTATGCCAGCCTGGTTGGATAATTTTGTCATCAAATTATAGATCACTGTCTATCTTGATGATATTGTTTTTACTAATGTTTTCTGAACATCAGTCGATCTGAAGAACTTTGAGCTCAAATTACACTGAAATGATTCGTTGGTATACACTGAAAAAAGATTGACTGATGTTCAGAAAACAGGAGGTGTCCATCGGATGGAACTTTCTTCAAGGGGACTAATTACCCGACAGCATATATTAAATAAACTAAATAAATGTTGAAGTTTCTTTAACTATTTGATGGAACTTTGCTGATTTTTTTCGTAAATAAGAAAAAAGAATGTGTTGAGCTCCTTGGCAGGATCTCCCTCTATTGCTGGTTGAACTCATTTGTGTGTACTTCTGTGGTCTAGGTTTGTCACTCACTCTTTTTGTTTAAAGTTATCTCTGTAAAAGCTCCATTTTAGTTCACGCCTGAATCCTGTTGTCTGGTGATGTCTTGGATACTTTGAAAGTGCTGCTAGGAGGGCTTGGTAGGCTTTCAGCATCTATGAAGAAGTTGGAGAAAGCGCTAAAGATACTGAAATACAAGGTATATTTTCTTGAGTTGAGATTCATATAGACATATAGTTTTTTCACTTTTCTGCTCCATACATCAATGCATTTCGTTTATTTGATTTTGTAGAATGAGCAATATCGTGCTAAACTACAAAAGTCAAATGACCGATCCCTAGCCTTGATTAAAGCTGGAATGGAATTGATTGCTGCTGTTGGCTCCCATGAAAGTCACTCCCCGTGTAATTGGAGCTGTTGGATTCGCCGGCTCTCTGATATATTTCTACCAGGTTAGAACTACATATATTTGGTTACTTTACAAATTATCCAATGATTACAAGATTCTTAACCTGGCGTATTAGTGAAATATTTTTGAAAGAACCAAAAACAAGATGATGTGAATATGTTGTCTATTTACGCTATTGGATTTTCACTATTGTTTATGCATATTTTACTGGTTTTACTAAGCAATTTAATGTGACTCTCTGTTTCCAATGTGCAGTTGCTACCTTCAAAGCCGAAGGCCAGGGCTTCTTGAAGTACCACACTTTCTAAATCTGTAGCAATCTATGCCGAATAATTACTGTTTCTACTTAGAGTTGAAGGCATACTACTTATAAATGGATGCAACGAAGCAACACAAGGCAACAAGATTTCAAAAAATAATATTGTTTAGAGTTTCAGTTTCCCTCCTTTTTGTATGCTACGAGAATATTGTTTTCAATTGTTTTCACCGATTGGTCATTTTATGTTTAGCGTTAAGTTTTTGTTTCTTTTAGTTTTGGATGAGCATTCTTATAGCATATACAAACAAACTTGGGAGATTTTGTACCGAGCAAAGAGGCATAAAGGTATCCACTTTTAACTGAAATTCACATTTTGGTATAATGTACCTGCATGTTTAATTCTAGCAAAGGTTGTATTCATTGAAAATACATTAAAAATATATAGTTTAAATGCATAGAAGGCTTCATAGGTATTGATGCTCCTCTTTGTGCTGAATTTTGACTATTAATGTGAATACCTTGCTTTGCTCAATAAGTGGTATGGCCAGAATTTTTCTCCTGGAGAAGGAAGAAAAGATGCTTCCAATCAAGAAGGGAGACACCCTTGTCATCCTATTCTCAGCTGTTTTGTGGTGGTTTAACAAGGAAGACACTGAGCTTCTTATTCTCTTGTTGGGATGAGCATGGAGGTCGGAAACAACAACACTGCATTCTTCTTCATCTACAATCCTGAAGGGGTAGTAAGATATTGTTTCTTTCAGTTGTTGATTTCAATGCTTGATTATGTATGTATAATTTCTCCGCATCATGTCAATTTGATTTATTCTGATTTCAATGTGAATAAAATTTGGGCTGGTCTGACCTCACTACTATGTGTGTTTGATATTTCTTTACGTTATCATCTGAGATGTCTACGTTATTTTATCTTGTGTTGGTTCATGTTTAATTGATATAATAATTACAAATTAATGAGATCATAGGAGTGTCAGAGAGAAGTCGGATAATAAGGTTATTTTTTTCTTGATTTAAAAAAGGTTATTTGATCAAAAGTTATACAGGGGAATGATTGGGAGTCTATTGTATTTAACAGCAAGTAGACCAGATATATGTCTCAGCATTGGAATATGTGCAAGATTTCAGGTTGATCCAAAAGAGTCTCATCTCACGACAGTCAAAAGAGTTATTCGATATGTAAGTGGGACTTCTGAGTATGATGTCTGGTATTCTAAGAATCAAGATTCTTAGTTGATTGGGTATAGTGATTCTGATTGGACTGGTAATGCTGATGATCGAAAAAGCACTACATGAGGATGTTTCTTTATTGACACGAATATGGTTTCTTGGTATAGTAAGAAACAAAATTCTATCTCCTTATCTACTGCAGAAGCTGAATATCTTGCTGCTGAAAGTTGTTGTGCACAATTATTATGGATGAAACAAATGATGAACGACTATGGAATTCATCAAGGCCCCTTGAAGATTTTATGTGACAACACAAGTGCTATTGATATCTCGAAAAATCCAGTCCAGCACTCGAGAACCAAACATATTGACATAAGACATCACTTTTTAGAGATCTTGTTGAAAGGAAGGAAGTGGAGGTAGTCTATGTTCCAACACACGAGCAATTTGTTGATATCTTTACAAAGTCGTTGGACACTGCCATTTTTGAAAATATCAAACAACACTTAGGTGTTTGTCAAATTTGAGGTAATCCTTGCCTTTAGTTCGATGTAAATATTTATTTTGTTTATTATTTTCTGTTGGAAAAAATTCAGAAAAACAAAAAAATATGAAAAGAAGAAAAGATGTGCAAAAATAGAAGTTATGATATGTTGGAAGTTGTTTTTGATGTGATATCTCGAGTTGACAAGAGGGAAAAGAGTCATCATTACTATCTTGGGAAACCAAAAAGGGTTTCACGGCAAAAGAGGAGGAGAGTTGAAGAGTTTGTGTTGGATTCAAAATTGTCCAAATCCCTTCGAATCCCTCTCTTTTTGGCCACTCTCCCATTCATCTTGGCATTCTTCGAAGTCTTGCTGCAAAATTTTCCCAAGATCCTTCTCCCACAGCAACTTCGTGCCAAAAAATGTCAAACCCCAATTCTCCCACTTTTGAAGAAGAAAATCAAGAATCTCTGCAACATCAGGCAGATGCAACCATGGAACAAATGGAGGATAATGTTGAGGAAGTCTTGCCCAAAGATAACAGTCAATGTGAAGAGAATGTTGAGGGTGATATTGGTATTGAGCCGAATGAAGAAGGTAATGACCATGTTTTGGGTGATGGAGAACAGAACGGACGCCCCAGTACCAAAGGAAAGGGTCCGTTTCAAAAGGTAACTAACCCCGATCCTCCAATTATTGAAATTCATGGGATGTAATTCAAGACTATAGATGATATATTTGGATGGTTAGAAACTAATAGATTGATAGTAGACTTGACACAGATTAAAAGTGTAAAGGGTGAATTTCTGAGTGTCAATGTCAAGGAATTTGGGACCGAGAATATTGGAGAATTTTTGTGTTGTTATTAGAGAAATCATTGATGAGGATGCTATAAGACTAGAAGTGATTCGTTCTACTGACAGATTGCCTGTAGGATTTTGTGATTTGAGGGCAGCTCAGAGAATGGAAGAGCTGAGGAAACCAATAATTATTGACGTCTCTGACAGTGAGGAAGAGGAACATACTGCCTATGTTCCAACACAGCAGGCTAAGGATGAAAGCAGTGTGGAGATGGATATAGATGATGATATGGGAGGAGAAGACCAGGTTAATATAACTGGCGATGCACATGATGACAAGAAAGGAGCTCACAGTGAAGAACCAGTCGCAGAACCAAGTATATCAGAAGAAGTGCAGACTGCTGAAACTGAAGAAACAGAGGATACTTAGTATGTTCCAACACAGGAACACTCTAAGATGAATTATTCAAGTGATGAAGTGTTGGATGAATTCATACAGTCAGTCAAGGGAAAGAGAAAGATGGCTTCACCAGAAGATTCTCCACCAACAAAAAGGGCCAAAAAGAGTCAGGAATCTACCAAGAGGAAAGTGCTTCCTCCCCTCCCTGTAAGCGATGCACTTTCTTTCTCATATTTTGATTTAAAATGTGAAGAAAGGGGAGAAGTTTTTGCTGAGAGGAAGTTTATTCCTGAGAGACCTATAGACTTGGAGGTATACAGGAAGAGTGGTTTTTCAGATTTTCTGAATTTGATAGGGATGAAGAGGGCGGCCACTGTCCAACTGCAGTATAATAGGCAAGTTGTTATCAAGCTGTATGCCAACCTGAGGGTTGAAAATCTGGAAGTTGAATCTCCCTGGTTTGGAAGGGTGTATGTGCGAGGGAAGATTATGGATCTCTCAGCTACCAGAATAAATAAGGTTTTGGGGCTGCAAACACCAGAGTTTGAGGGGGTATTTCTTGAGAATTTAGGGGTATCAGATGATCAAATACTGGAGACAATCTCAGGAGGGTATAAGGCTAAGTGGCCTGAAGCAGGGTGTTCACAAGCTTCATGCTTATCATCAAGGTTCTTTGGCCTGTATCAGATAGCAGTTAACTGTTGGATGCCATCCTCGAACATGACTGCCCTGGCGAGAGAAATGCCCAAGTTACTGTTCTGTGTTGGAACACAGAAGTTAGTCAATCTTGGACTATTTATTCAGCAGAATCTGGTAAGGCAAGCCACAACTCCCAAAGCAAAACATGCCATTGTCTATCCCAGTTTGATTTCAGCACTGGCTAAGAGTGCTAAGGTAAAGGGAAAGGCAAAAGATATGGTTATTGACACGGAATTTCTGAGGCCGAACGAAAAGACATTCGGTTGAGGCATGTGCATGATCTACCATGGACTCCTTCTGGGTCTACTTCTTCATCGACTGAAAAGAAGGCTAAACTGGTGGTTCTGAATGCGAGATGGGTGCAATAGCCATTCAAATGGCAGCGCTAGAGGAAGAAAATGCAAAACTGGAGGAAGAGAAAGCGCAGTTGGATGCCTGCTCCTGAACGGGATTTCTTCTCTATGCTCCAACATAGATGTCACAGTCAGGGGGAGCCTACTTGCTGCTTATGTTTTTTTAATTACCTTCAGCATATTTCTGGCTCCAGGGGGAGAATTTTGGATTTTGGATTGAATTCGGATGTAATCTAAATTTTTATTTTTGGATGGTATTCCTGGATTTCTAGTATTCGGTTTTCGGTATTCATATTTTGATTGAATTCTGGTATTCAATTTTTTATCTGATTCAGAATTGTGCATATTATGCATATGTTCCAACAAAGGTGGAGTTGGGAAGACCTATGTGTATGATGACAAATTTTTCGTTGTGCGATTAATGGCCAAAAAGTTTTGGGTCCACAAAATACCAAATGGGAAGATTTTAAAGTCAAGAGATGTGCATTGAATATTTAATTGACAGTTTGTGTGAACATATTTGGAAAAAAAACCTTTCCATGTTGGAACATGCGAAACAACATATTTACGCCAAGAAGATTTACAAAAAAAGGAGACAGAATATTATGGTATTTGTGAGTTATGGAAATCTAAATATCTGCTATATATTTGGCGTATAGAAGCATAGTTGATTTATGGAAACTCCCTATAAATATGGAGTTGATATTATTGAATATATGCGAGATATTGTGATAAGGAAAATCCTTTATTTTTTGGATTTGGATATGCTTCAAGAAGCATATATGGAATAGGAATATTATGGAGATAATCATGGAGAGTTCCGATCTGCTCATGGCTATAAAAGGGGACAACCACGACTGCATTGATTACGGTTTTAATCAGAGAAAATCTGCACACAGATTTTCAATCTTTCGAGAGAATTGCAAAGAGCCAGAATTCTATGTTCCAACAAACATGACCTGCCGTTCAAAGTTCATAATCATACACTTAATTCCTTGGGAGAAGGAGATCCAGCGTTGATGAGTTTCGAGGTCAGAGGGAGTCTGATCAAGGCGGATCGGTAGCTAGGGGAGCTAGCAAATTTCACACGTCATAGTTAGTAAAGATAAGTATTTTGTATGATGTACTTTGTACTGTATCTTTCTAATTAGTGGATATATTCTGAACTGGGCCAGACTCCATAGATGTAGGTGGATTTCACCGAACTGTGTAACCAAGTCTTGCATCGTTAATACTTTAATTTATTACATACTTGATTAGATAATACTTGATTAGATAGATCATATTGAAACATACTAATAGAAATTAAAAAAAAAATCGGTAAAATCAAATTTCACGAACCGTTCCCACTGCTTTTCTGTCAGGCTTCCACTGTTTTTCCCACTATACATTACGAAAACAAGCAAGATTAAATAAGGTGAGGAAATATTATACACTGAGACATAATTTCACACAATTTACAGCTTCCAGTAGTTTAATTTATTTTATTATAAACGCTCGGTTTTAATTATTTCTGAAATAAAATCGACTTAAATATGAACTTTGTCAGGTTAGTTACATGAACATTTGTAAATATGAATTTTGTATTTATCAGGCTAGTTATATGAACTTTGTTGAGCATAAAAAATGCTAAATATTATTGCTTAAAAAAATTAAATAAGTAAATGAGTGTGTCTCTTGAAAGACGGTCTTTCCATAAGTCATGGAAAGACCAAGGTTTAAAGTGTAATTAGATAAAATTAAGATAAAATTTTCGGGTTGCATGAACCGGGTTATAAATTTTATAACTACTACATGTTGCATACTAAAATTTTAATGTTGCAACTAAAACCTTTTACCTTTTATTATTTGAATTAAACTCCGTCTTTCCATAAGCCTATTATCAGACCGTCTTTCCCAAGACTTTGCCAAAGTAAATTTCATTTTAATTATTTTATGTAAATTAGTTTTTTTTAATAAATCCACCTTTGATGGTGGGGGGTTAGGCAGACCCCCACCCATTTATTAAATAAAAGAAGGATACAAAGAAAGAGGGGGGCTTAATACCGTACCTCTGGGGATTCACGTGATGATCTTATAATCTAAACATAAATCTATTACTAACCTGAAGATCAACATAGAAAAGTTCGTGGCCTAAAGTTACATGATTAATTGATTACATTAACCTAACATGAGGAGTTCCTTCGGCATCAAGTTTGACATGTGCAGACACTAAGTTGGGCAAATCTGTCAAACCGAAAAGATTGTTTACCTGTTTGGAGCTGGCTAGTTTTGCGAGGGAGTCCGCAGCTCCATTAGCTTCTCTGAAAGCGTAATGCATTGAATAGTTCATTCTTTTGAGAAGATTCCAAATTGCTTTGATCATGGGCAAAATCTTCCATGGTATCTTAAGTTGTTGTTGGAGCATCCCGAGCAGGACTCTTGAGTCAGTTTCTATGTCAATGACAGTGATCCCTCTGTCACGGGCGAGTTGAATACCATGCAGCAGTGCTATGGTTTTGGCCTGCAAAATAGTTTCAGCTGGAATGGATTTTGACAGAGCAACTATTACATGACCAGAATGGTTCCTGATTATACATCCAATGCCTGCAGTACCATTGTTAGTGAAGGAGCTATCAGTATTTAGTTTGTAATTATGAGGCAGTAGCCATTTAATGATTCTGATAGATCTATGTTTCACTGGTTTGTGGTACAACATCTTCGGTGTATTAGAGATATCTCATTTGCAATCTAGTTTGAAAGCCAGGAGGGTGTCATTGAAGTGATAAAGAATTCGTTTGAAAATGATCTATATGTTTGCCTTTGTACCCTCGAATAAATATGAGCATCTGGCACACCACAGGTACCAGTTCACAACACAAGGTATGATACGGATCAATTTTACGGATGGGCCAGTAGTGGAGGTTACATTCCAATAGAAGTAGATTCTATCCCAAAGAAGTTCGAAAGAGCTATTTGGCAAGTTGAAAGTAGAATTCACTCTTCTCCAAATATGGTCTACTTTTGTGCAAGAGTTGAAACAGTGGTGAATTGTTTCGGATTCGGTAAAACAGAAGCAGCATTGTGGGGGTAGTTGGAAATGGAAGTCCTCTAGGACATCTTGAAAAGCAACAAGTCTATTTAAAAGTTTCCAATTAAATATACTGAGCTTCCTCAGTAGTAATTTAGACCAAAGATGGGAGTAGGATGGAATTATCATTTTCTTGGATCAGAGCAGCTCATAAGCTGATTTAACGGAGAAGATTCCTTAGTTGCTTGGTTTCTAGATTAGGGAGTCTTCATAACCTGGGGATAGAGAGTAGACTAGGTCCAGGTTTTGTAAGATTTGGTCTGGTAGATGATTCCTTAGCTGGCCATAGTAGAATGGCTTATTTTGTAGAAATTCAGCCACTGTTAGGTCGTGAGATGGGGGGGTCTGAGGGATCAGTTAAATGATCAGTTAGTGGACCCATAGAGGTCCAGTCTGAGCTCCAAAAAGAACCCGTCCGGATCCTAGGATGGTTTTGGTGTTGCTAAGCGCTGTGTGATTAATCTCTTTGCTAAGCGCTGTGTGATTAATCTCTTTGCTAAGCGCTGTGTGATTAATCTCTTTATTTTATGTAAATTAGTTTGTTTGAATAACAAATTTAAATCTCAGAATTATTACCGTTTGCTGCTTTTTTAATTTGAAGTAACAAATAATGTATAAAGGTAATAATTTTTAAAATTTGAAATTTACAAATGCATTACCCCGTTTCTTTAATAGTTGCACACTTTCTAATTTGAGGTGTTTCTTTTATATTGGCAATTTCTATTTATGGCAAGTTTAAGGTTATTACATCCACTCATTTTACTTTTTCTTCTTTCAATTCAATTTTATCCACTCATTTAGCATCTCCTAAATTCTAACATAAAAAATGATGTGCCACTATTAGAGAAACAGAGGGAGTATTAAATTTCACATTTCAAATTCTTTGGGTAGGAAAATTTAATATGAAATTTTGAATAAAGGTAACAGTATGAAATTTTAAAAAGTAAAATTCAATTAAAAAATTACAAATGCATTATTAAATTTCACATTTCCAAAATAATATATAGCGGTAATAGTATGAAATTTTAAAAAGTGAAATTCAATTCAAAATTACAAATGCATTATTAATTTTCACATTACAATATTTGGGTAGGCAAATTTATTTAAATTAAATATTTAAGGTATATTTAATGAGTATGATAGAGAAAATCCAGTGGGATCCATGAAATGGTTGAATTTTTTTTTCAACCATTGTGGTGAGGAAAGTTGATTGATTTCTTTGTGATTTTAGTTGCTGAGGTGGAGGAGAAGATTGAATATTTAATAAACTGAACCTGCAAAAATAGTTGTTAAGAAGTTTCACCATTGCACATGCTCTTACTCTACTTTCGTAATGAATGAGATTCACTCACTTATACATGTTATCGGGTCTTATATGTAATTTAATTCAGTTCAATTCATTTCAATATAATTTGATTTGATGAAATTTAATTTGATTTAATTATATTAATCATATTTTTTTAGACACTTATTTTAAATTAAATTCAATTTAATTCAGCAAAAATAAACTCCAAAGGAACAGGGCCTAAAGGCGTTCAATGTTTCAGTCTCTACCTTCCCACCTTCACTTAAATCACGTATAAATATACTCGCACCTCCGGTCTACTAACAATACACACGCTTTATTTGGTCCACTAATAATAACATCTACCCTTTTGGTAGAATTTAGATTATTTTTATCAATTAAATTTATTTTTTATACTCCCAAGTCAATCTTCCCCATTCATTTTACTTTTTCAAAAGAATTGTGCCAAATTGAAGGGAGCCATTTTTAGTTAACCGGAGAAAGTACATCAATTATAAAATGACTCTGTCTAACGGTGGGTCAATCTAAAATAAGAATTTGTGTTATATTTACTTTTACATGACTACAAAGCACATGGGGGCATGTTTAAATAAATACTCCCTTTGTTCTCTTAACATTGACCCATTTTTCATCGTTGTATGTTGTTCTAAAATCATCACATTTTCTTTTATGGTAAAAGGTGAATCAATATTCTCAATGTTTATACTCTTCAATCAATTCTCTCCATACATTTTAATTTGTAAGAAGAATATCTAAGTTTGATGTGCAAAACATAATGAAACAGAAAAATATGTACATAGTTTTAATATGAGAAAATGTACCCAACATGGTACTCAATTATAATTAAAATTTACAGTTTGGTACTCTACTTTAAAAATTGTTCTTGAAAGGTATCCATATTTTCATTAATGTCCGAAAAATGTGATTTTCGTACAAGGCGAGTACAATTATGGTACAATTTTGATCCAAATTGATACAGAATTTTGGCTGAAAGGTACTCTTTTGACATATAAATGAAAATGAATACTTTTAAAGGAAGAATTAAAAAGTTGGATACTAAACTATGATTTTTGATTAAATACAAAGATTTGGGTGAGACCGTCTCACCCAAACTTATGGTGAGATCAGGGGTCTCTAAGAATATTAAATAGTTTCAGGGACTTAAAAACAATAGTATATAAGATATATAATTTAGGAATTATTTAGTTTTCTTTTCATATTCTCTCGCTCACAAAATTGGAAAATCAAAACCGCCAAAAACCCTCCCCAAACTCCCTCTGTCAAATCCAATTTCAACTACTCGATTTCAGTTTATAATCGCAATTTCGAAGTCTACATTGCGCCAGAGTGTCTTTTGCGGTCCGATAGAGGTAAGATTTTATCTTTTTTTTTGGATTTTGTGGTCTGATAGAGGTAAGATTTGGGGCCTTTTGCTTTCTTCAAGTTTTCGATTGTTTTTTTGTTGATTCCGCCATTTATCTTCGTAAATCTGGCCATGTATGTGTTATTTTGGCCTTATATTGTGTGTTTTCGATTTGTGTTTCTCTATTTTGTAGATATAATGAAATCGAAGGAAGGTATCGCTAGTGAAGGTGACTTGAATATTGATGACGGTGTTCCTACCTCATCATCTGTTGAATCAAAAGGTGATTTTCTTCTTTTGGTTAATTTTGCATTGTTTTTCTTTGATTTTTCTGTTTTATTGTTGATTGATTTGATGTGTACTTCATTCTTATTGATGATGCTCTATTTTTTCTGTTGATTTTGCTCTGTTTGCTAAACTTTTAGTTGTTGCTCTGTTTTTTTGTTTTTATGTTGTGGTTTTTGGTATGAAACAGTGTATAATGGAGTAGTTAGGTTATTTATGTGTTTAGTTAGTCTATTTACGTGTTTAGTTCAGGCTTCGTTGTGGTTCTATTGTGGTTGTATTTACAAGGAAGCGGGTCTTGTGTGCAAAGAAAAAGAAACAGAGGGTGTTGTAGTAAACTAAGTCACATATTTTTTTCTTTTTATATTTTCCCTTTCATCACCATTTTTTCTCTTTTCAGAGCGAATGTTGTGCTTTTCAACCGTCTATTTCACTGCAATTTCTCGCTAAAATAGTTGATTTTCAATCGGAGATTTGGTTAATCTAGAGGATTTCTGATTTCTTAATGCGACATAGGTTTACGGCGTCAAATCGGGAGTAATTTAGAGAAATACTTAATTTCTATCGTGGATGAAGGTTTGAAGGTTAGTAATTTGGTTCAAAGGCTGATAAACTTGTGAATCAAGTGCCGAAACTTTCTACTTACTGTTGTTTGTGTTCACTATTTTATTTTGTGATTTTGCAGCTTCAATTGTGGATTTCAATTTGGTTTCTCGTAGATAGCATAGCTTCTACGCAGCAAATTCATTGATCAAATAGTTTCCTTCCTGAATGGTGACGGATTTGGCACAATCAGTCTCCAAAAGTTCACCTTCTTCTAAATATATAATGTTCTTGTCCCACTTTACAAAAGGTAAATACTAGATATCAATAACAATCAAAGAGATGTTATTCTTGTTTTGGTATGTCATATTTAGTTACCAAGCATACATAGCACAATCACCAATCCACTGGATAAAAGTTTCGATTTTATAATATGAAAATCAATATTGTGTTTGTACTTCTCATTTTGTCTTTTATTTACTTATATAATTTCTTTGTTTTTAATGTACATTATATAATATGGAGTTAATCCTAAATAGAATCAATCACGGTATTTGATTGATTCTATAGTATCTCCTAGTATCTTGATTGATATTGATTTTATATTGTACATATATGGAATAGGTTCATTGAATCTGTACCATCTGTAAACTCTATATTCTATCAGTATATTCACAAAGATTTAGATTTTTTGAATACAGAAATGACTTAGCAAACACAGCTCACAAGATTTTCTGGACCCAAGTAAGTTGGCATTACTTGCCACTGATTTGGCACTAGTTTATTGTCCTTATCATAAATGTTGAATGCAGTACGTTGGATTTTCTCAAGGTTTCTGATATATTAGGACCAGTAGACATGACGACTTTATGTTTTATTTTTTCCAGTTTTGTTGTATCAGTTTTCTTGTTTTACTCAACCAACATCTACGAGAATCTTCATTTGTTTTACTAAACCCATGTCTCTTGTTAAGTTGACATTATTCTTTCCAATGAAGTGAGCATTGGTGTCTAGGTTGGAATCAGATACTAAGCTGAAGTCTCTGCCCTTCTTTCCATGGAAGTAGAAGGTGAGTCCATCTGCCCAACAAATCTCCCCAGTTTCAACATTTTATAAAGGAATCTAGTTAGATTTTATGATTATAATTTATTCTTATGTTTATACTATTAGTTTGAATATTTAATTTATTGGTTTATCTCTTTTTAAAATATAAATAGATAAGGGTGATGTTGTTGCTGAGGGCAGTGTAATTCAAATTGGTAATTTTTAGTATAATTTGTTCATCTTTTTGTATTATTAGTTTAGGTATTTTGCATGTTTATTTGTTATATTATATAGTTGTTGTGTCCGTGATGAATAATCCATGTTTCAACATGTGAAAAATATTCTGGTTAGATTTTATAATTACAATTCTTCTTATATTTATATTGTTATGTTGGTCTTTTGCTTAATGCACGTGAGCATATGCTGATTATGCGTAAATTGGGTCATTAGTCAGGTATTCGACCACTGAACAAGGAGAGTATGAAACAAATTTTGAAGATGAAAAGTGATGTATTTCTTCCGTTTTCAAAAAAGCATTCCAATGGAAAAGTCAGTTTTAAGATTAACTATGTTTTAAGATTAATTTTCTCATGATTGTCAAGCGTAGCATTGAAGTTGTTACTGCTGATATGTATGATTTGTTGGGGAAGGTTAAAGGTGATGTTACTGTTAATTGAGATTTCAACCATAAAACTAAAATTTTCAAATGTAAATTTCATATTACCTTGATTATTTCACCTTCGGAGATCTTAGAAGCTTTGAAATATGGCGTTCTTCAATATTTCCGTCGCAAAATTCAATCGCAAAATCCGATTTTATCAGATTTGAGAAAATTTGTAGAATTCGATCTCAGAGCTTGATCGCAAAACTGAACTGGAGATTTGTAGAGCTTTGATCGGCGATTTCAGAGCTTGAATCCGATGCATAGTAGCATGAATTCTGGATGAGTTTGAAGAGGAAATAAATTCCTTGATTTTTGGGAGGAAAGAGATCTGACATTTATTTGGGAGAAGAGAGAAAATCGGGTTGGTCCATTTTTGTTATAACCTGATTTTAACCCACTTTTCAGCCTACTTTCTAGTATTTACAATTCGATCCCTTTTTGAGCTCCCTTGCTATTTATTGCAGTTTGACCTCTGATCTCACCATTTAATATGATGAGACGGTCTCACGAGAGTTTGTCTCTTGATTAAAATAGTATCATTTCAGATATATATTTTTTTTAATACAGATGAAAAGCTAAAATTAACTTTTGGGGAATATATATTTTTAAAAAGGATAACAAAAAACTAATAATTGTAGGACCTAGTTAAGGGAATACACTTATCAAATTGTAGTTCCATGCACATGATGGCACGCATTTTACATCATTTGATAAGGTTTGCTTTTGCAATTACAGAGCCCCCACCAGGTATCTTCATGAGTTGTATGAGTTCAATTCTTATATACACCACATAGTCAAGGTATTTTTATTATTTTAAATCTAATTTTACTATATTTAAATGAATTATAACGATTAAAGTAATCTAAATTATACATAAATATAACATACAGTATATATTATTATACAATGCATACCTTACCTGAAATGCACAATTAGATATTTTAAAATGTATATTTATTTATGGTGCATGATACCATATTCATGACATCTCGGGACATCGTGTAATTTGTTTTATAGACTAGCCTTTGTTTTCTCTAACCTTTTCGTTGGAGACTATGTCTTGAGAAAGTTATTTTTTCCTTAAACCATAAATTGGTATTCCCTCTGTCCCAACTATTTATGTAATTTAACTATTCATTTAGTTAAAATTACTTAACTTTAACTTCAAATTTGAATCGATAAATAAGTTAGGATTTGTCATATTTGATCTTGTTAGATTCGTAATGACATGAATTTTTACAATATCAACTTTTTATAACTTGTATTTACACACAATTGTAGATATCAATGATCAAACTTTTTTTTGAGTTAACTGACGAAAGTCAACTTATGCAGAATTGGTTGGGACGGAGGGAGTATCACTTTACATTTTAGTTTAAAGAATGTACTTTGTAATGCCACATTTTTTATGTGAGATTATATATATATATACACACATTTAAATATAATTTATTATTGAGTCCGTCTCTTAAAAGAAGGTCTTTCCATAAGTTATGGAAAGACCAAGATTTAAAGTGCAAATTAGAAGAAATGAAGATAAAATCATCGGGTTGCATGAATCGGGTTATAAACTTTATAACTACTACACGTTGCATACTAAAATTTTAATATTGCAACTAAAACCTTTTATCTTTTATTATTCTAAATAAACCCCGTCTTTCCATAAGTATATGGAAAGCTGGTCTTTTCCAAGACTTTGCCTTTATTATGATCTTAAATTTGAAATATAATATTCAAATTTGAAAATATAATATCTAAGATAAAATGTATTATGTATACTTCCTCCGCTGTGTTGCATTTGACAAACTTTTATATTTTGATGGTTTCACTAATTTTATTTTTTTAATAAAAATTTAATTCAATTCACTTATTTCATTCACTATAAATCCAAGTTATACGGAGAAGTAGGGAAAGTATTTGCTACTCCCTCCGTCCCTGTTCAAATTGCACACTTATTTTTTTTACATAAACTATTAAAGTGTGACCACATATTTAAATAGATATATGAACTGCAATATTATCGTACATGGTATTATTGAATTCGTTATAACAAGTAGTTCTAAATATCAACTTGCTAACAGCCAATCATTGTTTTAAAACTATCGTACGTAATAATGATTATGGTAATAATGATTGTGGTGCAATTTAAGATGAGACGAATGAAGCATATATTATTAAAAAGATCATCTTATAAAAGATGTACTCCATGGATATCACCCACGCAAAAGAGAGAATATTTAGATCCATTGGTAAACTTAGAATACAAGTGGGGATCCGGGGATGAGAATAATGGCAACTACTTTTATAAACTTTGATATGTTTGGGTCCTCAATGCATGTGTTTGAAGGGTCTACTAGTTGTTGCCTTAATTGTTGTTTAGCTTATACAGTATTTAACCCAATTTCTCCTCAATTTGTGGTCAAATGTGTGTGCATGCAAATATACACAAATTTCCATTATCCTTTTCTTTTACGGTGTGATTATAAATTAATATGGTTGCACACATGAGATCGCTTATCTGTAAGCGTATTTGATCACACTGTCAATAATTCCTTGCGATCTTTAATGATCATTCCACGTTACGCTAACTGTTTTGACCAAACACCAGATTTGCTCACACTCGTTACACAGCTCAGCTATACCTTACTTCACTAATTAAGCAAAGTAAAAGAAGCTTGATCCTCATTTTAATCTACAGTATAGTACTCGTGCCAGTTGTTTTTGTACTTTTGATTTTTCCACGCTATTCAAAACACATGTTTCACCATTAAAATCTTTGCCTACGTATAATAACGATAATAAAACTTTTATATTTAAAAACTGTTCTTTCCGTCTCACTTTAAACTTCCTAATTACTTTTTCACGGTATTCAATGAGCATGTTTGACCGTAAATATCTCTAGCTACATATAATAATTACGTACATAAAATTGATATTTAGAAAATAGACATTAACATGAATATAACAAAATCTCATATGATATATTTATTATGTATAGATTAATTCATATTTACCGTCTAAGTTTACAAAGTTTGATTTCCAAAAAGCAATTAGGAAGTTTAAAGTGGGACGGAGGGAGTACTTGTTCAGACGATTTGAACAATGTCATATACGAAAGTATTGTTGTTCATACATCTATTATTAAGGAACGTAGATATTACTTGTAATTGTAATTAGATTGTATTTCCTTTTCCTAGATTGTACAAGTATTATGTGCCACTATATAATGTACCCTGAGATCATGAATACAAACACACATTATTACCATTATTTTCTACATGGTATCAAAGCCTAAAATCATGAACCCTAAACAAAATTTTCCCTGCTTTCGTCGAGCTCCAGTTGCCGCCGCCAATTAGCCGTGCGTCAACCTCATGCGCCGCTGTTCTGCCGCCGTTGCTCGCCAAATCTTCGTCCACCGTTCGCCACAGTGCTCCGCCAGCCGTCCGCGATTGAAACGTCATCCCTGCCCATATCCGTATGCGCATCGTCTTCCACACGCCGACACTGAACCTCACCCATCGCTGCATCTAGTTCACGCACTGCTGCATCCCGATCTCTGATCCGCCGCTGCCTCTACTTGGTTGCCGTTGATCTTGATTTTGAATTATGTCGACTTTCGAAACTACTCCCGATGCCGCTCAATAGGCTTGCATCGCTGCTGAATCTGAGGCTACTAAGCTTCAGGACATGAATGGCTATGAGGTAATTGCGACTTTACTAAAACAGTTGCAATCTGGCCCTAAATTAATGGTACATGTTGGTCGTTTGTCGGCTGACCCCTACTTCATTGGCTTTTCTGTTGGACCTGGTTTGGTTATTGCACCCACCATCCTGAAGGGTCAAGATAATTACCTTGAATGGTCTAATGAGATTTGTTGTGCTATGCTTGCTAAGCATAAGATTGAGTTCATTGATGGATCCATTACTAAACCTCAAGATGATCATTATGATGCTGCCGAGTGGCTTGCTGTTAATGCTACTCTTATCTGGTAGATTTTTCAAACCCTGGATCCAGCATTGCGAGCTTCTACGAGTTCTTTTGCCACAATTAAGGAATTGTGGGATGACCTTAAGGCCCATTTTACTCTTGGTGATGGTATGGAAATTCTATAGATGCAGGAAGACATTCAGAACTGTAGGCAGAATGACCATCCCATTGCTAATTACTTTGGCAATCTGAAGAAGCTGTTTGGGGACTACAACTCTGTACAACCTTCTTTAGTTTGCGACTGTGAAGATACCAAACTGTTGTGCAATTGTAATCTTGCTGCACGCACCTCCCTAGAGAGAGAGAGAGAAGGATTTGATCTATCAATTCATCTCTGGTCTCGATGAAGGCTATAACACCTTGCGATCCCATATCATGAACATTGATCTGCTGCTATCAGTCAACCATGTGTATACGCTTGTCGTCCAGGAGGAGAATCATTGAGCTGTCATTCAGTCTCGCGAGCCTTTTTCTGAATCCATGGCATATGTCGCACGATGCCTACTACCTTCAAATTATTTGACAACTGTCCTCACTTTAGTTGATCGCAAGAATCTCGTATGTATGCATTTTCATCGCAAGGTTCATGACAAGAAGACGGCGCCAACCTCCCAGCCAACCGGCACCAGCCTCGAGGTTCTTGCCGTCGCGGCCCCTCCATTTCCGCCGCTATGTCGTCGGTACTTCCGTATCGCCGCTAGGCTTTGCGGCAGTGGATTTCAACGGCAGTGCCCCTACCCGCTCTGTCTGATGGCCAATGGAGCATGACCATGTATTTATTTAATCAGTTCAACTCTCTTTCTAACCATGGGTCATGTAAGTCTACTATGTCTTGGATTCTTGATTCGGGAGCCTCATATCATATGACTGGTGACAATGGTTCTCTTACTAATATTACTACCACTATCAATACTGTGAGTATTATACTGCCTGATGGATTTATGTTGTCTACTATGCAATATGGTTCTATCTGCTTTGGTGATGTCACCATCAATCATGTGTTATACATTCCTACTTTGCGATGCAACTTATTATCTTGTTCTAGATTGTTATCTGCATTAAACTGTCTAGCTTTGTTTACTGAAAATTATTGCATTTTACAGAAAATCAGTACGAGGACTCTGATTAGCATGGGTGAACAACAAGGGGGGTTTATTTTCTTCATCTGCTGGATACTCGTGTTTGTCCTCCTGTCCTGCAGTATTTTTCGACAGTTGCTTCCGTGTCTTCTTCTCATTTATGGCATCAACGTCCGGGACATCCTTCCTCTACGGTGTTGTCTTCTATTTATTTTATTAATTTTAGCACAAATAAGACTTCTGCTCCTTGCTATGTATGTTATCGGACAAAATAAACTAGACATAGTTTTTCTTTGAGTTTTTCAAATGCTACTGCATTGTTTGAATTAATACATTGTGATGTTTGGGGTCCTTATAGCACACCATCTTCTAGTGGTGCATTTTATTTTATAAAAATAGTTAATAATTATTCCCGAGCTGTTTGGATTTATTTACTACTAGCTAAGCCAGATGTAGCTTCTAGATTTATGGAGTTTTGTGCTTCAGTCAAGAACCACTTTGGGTGATATGTTCTGTGCATCTAGGCTGGCAGTAACACTGAATTTTTGCCTTTGCGATCCTACTTTGTTAAATCTGGGATTATTTTTTAGGCATCTATGGATGATACACCACATCAGAATGACAGTGTTGAACATAAGCATCTCCATTTGCTAATTTTGGTGAATGCCTTGCGTTTTCAAGCTAATCTGCCAGTTATTTTTGGGGAGAATGTGTTATTATTGCTGCTTACCTAATTAACCGGACACTGACGAAATATCTCAATGGTCGTACTTCCTTTGAGATACCACATGGACGAGCTCCAAATTACACACCTTTGAATGTATTTGATGCTTGTGTTTTGCTGTTTACATTCCCATATACAGTGACAAGTTTGCACCAAGAAGTCTGCGATGTTTGTTTCTTGGTTATCCTGCCGAAAAGAAAGGCAACTGCATTTATGACCTGGAATCCCGTACTTTCTTCAATAGTCGGGATGCCAATTTTTTTGAAGACCACTTCCCCTATGCGGAAGCTCCGACATCAGCCTCATCAGTGGATCTTGGCGGCGCCACCACCTCACCACTAGTACCACCTCCGCCATCGCTGAGGCCGTTCTCGTCAATCGCCGCCACGCCTTTACTTTCGGTAGCTGCTCTAACTTTACAGCCAGATCCGCCGACCATCCTAGATCCCCGACCCACTTTTTTGGTCTTGCCAGATGAAGCGCAACTTGGGATGCCACTACCGCACATGCTTCACGCGTCGTCGGCATCTGGCGATCATGCGTCGCTAGCATCGGCCGCTTTTTCTGCTCTGCCGCCTTACGTAGCGTCTCCAGCTCCAGATAGCTCTGTCCGCAGCCTGCTGCTACCCGCTCCAACGCCAGCTTCTCTAGTTACTCCGGTGTCGCCTCCGGCCGCCGAGCTGCATCTTCTCCAACAGAGTGTGCACAATCATCGACCTTCCCCATACCTGGAAGATTATGAATGTGATGATTATATCTGTGCTCTTACTACAGAAGACCCCCCTACTGCTATGATCACTCATGCACCATCACTTTCTTAGGTGTTCTCCATCCTCTTACTAATTATGTAAATTGTGATAAATTTTCTAGTACGCATTCTAGATTTTTGGGTGCAGTAACTTCTAGTGCAGATCCCACTACCTATTCTGAGGCGTCAAAGCATGTTCATTAGCGAGATGCAATAACTGAAGAGCTTACTGCGATTGAGCGCAATCAGACTTGGACAATGTCTTATCTATTTCTGGACATGACTAGAATTGGTTGCAAATGGGTTTTCCGTACAAAGTTCAAATCTGATGGTACCATTGAACATCATAAGGTATGCCTAGTGGTTCTCGGGAATCTCCAGGTTGAAGGTATTGACTATACTGAGACATTTGCTTGCGTTGCGAAGATAAGTTTAGTTTGTCTATTCTTGTCGGTTGCAGTTATTTGTGGTTGGAAACTGCATAAGATGGATGTGCATAATGCTTTCCTGCATGGCGATCTGCATGAAGAGGTTTTCAGGCTATCCTGCACCACCTGGACAAGTATGTCACCTTCAGAAATCTCTTTATGGTCTTCGTCAGGCTCATGGCAATTGGTTTGCGAAACTAGCTCATACTTTACGTGCATTTGGCTTTGTTCAGAGTAAAGCAGACTACTCTCTATTTGCTTTTTCCTGCAGTTCAGTATCTTTGCATGTACTGGTTTACGTTGATGATTTGGTTATTGCTGGTAGTTCTTCACCGCTTGTCTCTGAATTCAAGAAATACTTGAGCCTTGTTTTCACATGAAAGATCATGGTTCGCTTAAGTATTTCTTGGGTATAGAGATTAATAGAAGACTGGAGGGGATGTTTCTTTCACAGCGGAAATATGCCCTAGACATTTTATATGATACAGGTTTATCTGCATCCAAAACGACTGATTTTCCAGTGGAGCAACAACACATCTAGCGCGTGTTGAGGGTCCGCTTTACCATGATCTAAGTAGTATCGGCTCTGGTTGGGCGCCCGATATACCTTACTATCACACGTCCTGAGCTTAGTTATTCTGTTCATACAGTTGCTCAATTCATGAATTCTCCTTGTGTTCCTCACTGGCAAGCTGCAGTTCGCGTGTTGCACTACTTGAAGAGCCATCCTGGTCAAGGTTTATTTCTCTCTTCCCATAGTGCGTTACAGTTAACTGCTTACGATGATTCTGATTGGGCTGCTTGCCCTATTACCCGGCATTCTCTTTCCGGATACTTTGTGATGATTGGCGATTCTCCGATTTCCTGGAAGACTAAGAAGCAACCTACGGTTTTGTCGGTCTTCTGCTAAAGCGGAGTATCGTGCTATGGTTGTTACATGTTTTGAGTTGTTATGGCTTAAGTCTTTGCTTAAAGACTTGGGGGTTAAGCATACTACTCCTATGCGTTTATTTTGTGACAGTCAATCTGCTCTTCATATTGCGGAAAATTCGGTGTTCCATGAACGTACGAAGCATATTGAAGTTGATTATCATTTTGTCCGAGATCTTATGCAGTCTGGCACTATTGTTACTCATCATATCCGCACAGATGATCAACCTACAGACTTATTCACCAAATCTATCGGACGTAACCAGTTTCATTCATTACTTGGCAAGTTGGTCATTTATGATCCACATGCTCCAACTTGAGGAGAAGCATTAAGGAATGTAGATATTATTTGTAATTGTAATTAGATTATATTTATTTTTCCTAGCATGTACAAGTATTTTATATCACTATATAATGTAACTCGAGACATGAATACAAACACACATTATTACCCTTATTTTTTACGTCTATTTAAATATAGAGTCAAATTTTAATAGATAATAGTCTCGAAAAAACAAAAGTACAACTACAGTACTAACTAATTACTTAAAAATTACACGGATTAATTTGTTTACGAAATCTATGAACCTAATCGCTATCATTCCACGCGTCCCTTTATCTATTTGATACTCCCTCTGGTTCTCCTATAATAACCCCGGTTTTTTTATAAGGGTTCATTTTCTATTTTTTGATGGTTTTTTTATCTTGGCTCATTTTATATTTAGTAAATTCTAGATTGTTTTTAATCACCCAATCTCCTTTTTATTCTCCCAATTCAATCTCCACCACACATTTTATTTTCTAAAAAAAATTGTACCATTTTGAATGAGGTCATATATAAAGGACCAAAGGGAGTATTTTTTCATCTCAATTACTCACTGCACTTTAAAATTTTTAATTATTTTTTAAGGTATTCAATGAGTATGTTTGACCATAAATATTTTTAGTTACATATAATAACTATGCATATAAATTTAATATTTAGAAAACAGATATTAAGATGAATTTAACAAGATCCCACATAATATTTTTATTATGTATATATTAATTTTTATTTATGATCAAAATTTACAAAGTTTAACTTTTAAAAATTAATTAAAATTTAAAATGGGACAAAAGTATACTATAATAATGGATCCACAAAAGTTGCAGAGTTCGAAGCAGTACATCATCATCACTATTCATGTGATTCGGGTACACTATATACTTCCTCTGTCCCAGGTCAAATTGCACAGAATCTTTTTCACACTCATCAAGAAAATTTATCTAATCGTTCATATGTTTAACTACGTATAATAACGTCAAACAAAAACTTACTTTTGATAAACTACTTATTATGACGAATCCAACAATACCACATACGATAATATTATTGCTTATATATCTATTCAAATATGTGGTCAAAGTTTAATATAGAATAATGTCAAATAGTAAATGTGCAGTTTGAGTTGGGACGGAGGGAGTATGATATTTCCAATAAATAAATAAGGTGATAATTGTTAATTGTTTAAATTACACCCCACTTTCTAGTTTTTAGATAGAGTAGTTAACAATAAATTCAATTTTGCCGGTTTATTTCATGGCAAAGTATTGGAAACAAACGTCTTTTTAATATAAATGGAAAGATAAAGTTTAATTAGAATAATAAAAGGTAAAATATTTTAGTTGCAATATTAAAAATTTATTATGCAACATGTAGTAGTTATAAAGTTTATAATCCGATTCATGCAACCTAAAAATTTTATCTTCATTTTTTTTTAATCTGCACTTTAAACCTTGGTATTTTCATGTCTTATGGAAATACCGTCTTTCAAGAGACGTACTCTTATTTCATTCACCTAATTTTCAAAAATAAAACAAAAGCTTCATCCACTAATATGTAACTCATTGATAAAAAATACAAACAGGAAAGAGTAATTGGTGAAAGAACAATTGATTTATGTAATTTACCCTTTTTGTTACCGTTTGAAGATGCTAGAAAATACGGAGTAAAGTGCAACTGAAATTAATAAATGAAAAGCATAAATACGGCTAAGGGAAACCATATTTTGGGAAATCACCTAATCGCAGACTAACGAAATTCTGCGTGTATGCCCATTTTGAGTTCATCACTTCCTAGGATAATCTCTTCTGATAAAATACCATAAAGTTGTGCCCCCTCATTTGACCAAGTTACTTTGTTCAGGAGTAACACTACACGAGACCAATAAATGATTGAATAAAGTTTTAAAAATTTGCAGAAAGTATTTTATGTTATTTTTTATCTTTAAATAATTTGGACCTATCATTTCTTCACAAGATTAAATTAGATCATCTCACTTAATTCTTTGTTGGGATAAGTGTCAATATAACCCTATCTATCTCAGTAAGTTCCAATATAACCATATGATAATTTTTAGTGGAAATATAACCTTACTAGTTAATGAAAGTGTCAATATAACCCTAAGACCCCATTTCTGACATTGACCTCAATTATCCGGCATTAACTTTATATAAATTGACCAAAATACCCTTTGGGCTAACTCAGAAATTAGGTGGACAAATTTATCCTCATAGTTCGCCGGACCACCGCCGGAACAGGTAGGGTTATATCAGCACATTATGCAATCTTATTGGGTTATATCAACACATTGCTAATATTTGTAGGGTTATATCAACACATTTCTAATGTTTGTAGGATTATATCAGCACATCCTTAAAACTTATAGGGTTATATTGACACTTTCACTAACTAAATAGGGTTATATTGGGTCTTTCAAATATTGAAAGGTTATATTGGCACTTATGTCAACTAGATAGGGTTATAAAAGCATTTTTTCTTCTTTGTTTTTATTTGGACTATGATATCAGAAAAGGTCTAATTTCAATCTTATAATTTTAGCTTTTATTAACAAATTAACTTTTGTTTAATTTCGCGGGACATGAGTTAATATCTTGATTACGATATTACAGTTTATAATGGATCTCAAGTATATAAGAATACATATGATTAACTTGATTAACACATAATTTAGATATTTAGATAACCAACAGGCTGCTTCATATAGACTGGAGTGTCTAGAACACCATTAAGAAAGGCGTTCTTGACATCAAGCTCATGAAGTGGCCAAGAACACATGGTGGTAATCGCAAGAAATGTCCGAACAGTGGAGGCCTTGACCACATGAATGAATGTATGGTCAAAGTCAAAGCCCAGAATCTGCGAAAAACCCTGCGCCACAAGTCTGGCTTTGTGGAGCTCAATAGTACCATTTGGGCCATACTTGAGCCGATATACCCATTTGGAGCCAATGATGTTAGCATCTGAAGTCTGCGGCACCAAGTCCCAAGTGCGCTAACTACGAAGAGCAGCCATCTCATCGTCCACAACTGAAACCCAGGCTGGATCCTAAAGGGCCGAGCGATAATCAGTGGGCTTTGTCTGAGAAAGAAGTGCATCAGTAAGACCATGCACAATAATGTCTGAATAATCTCACCATTGAATGGCACCAGTGGCTGACCGATTGGCCATCCGATGAGTATGAGACGAAGGCGGCAAGGTTGAAGAAGTTGGACCAACGGATGATGCCGAAGAAGGGGCGGCCGAGACTGGCTGAGGCACCGTGACCGACGTGTGAGAAGGCAGGACCAACGGCAGAGAAGCCAATTTTGGGTCCGTCGTGCAAATGGTGCATAGCGGCAAGGGAGATGATGTCGAAACGGCCCCAAAGTCACCATCAGGATCAATAAAAGTAGATACATCAAGAATGGATGATGGAAAGTATGTCTCATCAAATCGAGCATGACGAGTGATGTAGACTTTGCATGTAGAAGAATCTAGATACCGAAAACCTTTGTACTGTGAACTCTAACCAATGGAGACACAAGGAATGTTGCGGGGAGATAATTTGTGATCCGCATATGGTCGAACAAATGGAAAGACTCGGCACTCGAAAGGATGAAAATTTGAGTAACTGGGGTCACGACCATATAGAAGCCCATAAGGAGAAGGGTCATGCAGTACATGAGCAGGTAGTTGGTTGATCGTGTATGCAACTACGACAAATGCATCATCCTAGTAAGAAATAAGCAGATGTGAATGAAAGAGCATAGTAAGACCCTTCTCGGCAACATGCCTATGTTTGCGCTCTGCATGACCATTCTGTCACGGAGTGCAAGGACAAGATATCTGATGGGGAATTCCTTTAGTGGGAAAATGGGCCCATAGACGAGTGTTCAGAAACTCCGTACCACCATCACTATGAAAAACCTTAATTTTGGATGAGAACAGATTCTCCACAAATGCCTCAAATTGTAAGTAAGCATAAAAAAATCCGACTCGCGACGAAGTGGATAAAGGCAAGTGAAACGATAATAATCATCCAAAAATAAAGCATAGTACAAAAAACCATTCGACGATAAAACATGGGAAGGTCCCCACAAGTCACAATAAATCAAATCCAGTACATGCGTAGCATGTTTATCTCTCAACAAAAGCCAACCGTGACCTTTCGCCATGACACAGGGGGCGCATGTAACAGATTTGGGCAACAAAGAAGACAAAGAAACTAGACCAGACTTCTGCAAACTATAAATAACTATTGTCGGTGCATAACCCAAGCAAGCATGCCAAAGCTTGTAAGATGCCCGTCCTTTATTCTGCTGTAAATGCAAGAAAAATGCTGAATCGCCTCTATCCAAAACATAGAGACCACTCTCATTGTGGCCCTTGCCCACGACTGCCTTGGAAACTTTGTTCTGAATGACAAAGTTCCGATCAACAAAGATGACAAAAACATTTAAATCTCTGGTCAGTTTACTAATTGACAACTACTTTTTAATAATATCAGGAATAACCAGAACATCATACATGAATAAATCATTAGAAATCTTAGTATCACCAACATGAGAGATTTTAATAGAAGCACCATTACCAACCGAGACATGAGAATTACCAGAATATGGAGCGAAATACTCTAAGCCAATGGCGGAGGATGCCATATGACTGGTGGCACCGAAGTCAATATACTAATATGAACATTGTGCAGTAGGCTCTAACTGCAGAGATGACTGAAAACTTTCAGCCAGGTGAGTGGAGTCTGTACAACAAGTTGTCACCTGAGAACCAGTCTGAGCAAGCAAGGGGGAGAAGAGGGAGCCGCCGGGAAAAAAAAAAAGAGGGTTTAGAACCAGCTTTGCTCTGATACCATGAAAAATTTAAGGTATCTTGGATTTTCATCTTAAAACCAATTGGTACTAAATGAAGGTGACCCAAGACCTTATATGAAAGTCATTTGGTGTTTAAAGAACCGGTGTGAGATATATCTTTCAACATGCCCCTCACGTGCCAACATGGCAACACTCCACAACCCATACCGAGCCAAATTAAAGGAGATCCATACATCGGCCCAATAACCCAGCCTGGGCTCTGATACCATGATGAAGTAATTTCATTTAATGATTTTGATTAATGATGAAGAATATATAGAATACAAAGAGGACTAGTCTAAATGTAATTCCAGGCCTAGTCAACATGGAATAAAATATTATCTAATCTTCTACTTGCTTTATTCTAACACCCCCCCCTCAAGCGAAGCGTCAGATGCAGACCGACGCACAGCTTGGATCTGAAGAACTTGAACAATGGATGAGAGAGCCCCTTAGTGAAGATGTCCGCAATTTGTAGAGAAGTCAGAACATGAGCAACTCGCAGCTTTCTAGATGTCACTAGCTCACAAATAAAATGGTAATTAATGTCTATATGCTTTGCCCGCTTGTGCACCATCGGATTCTAAGCCAAGAAGATAGCACTGCTGTTGTCGCATAACACTAAAGGCGAACCAGAAAGTGAACCCAAAGATCATCAAGAAAATGAGTGAGCCAAACAACCTCCAAATCAGTGTTGGCAAGAGAACGATACTCAGACTCGGTACTAGAGCGAGAAACAGTGGGTTGTTTCTTGGTACTCCAAGAAACCAGATTCCCATCCAGATAAATCGCATAACCATAACTGGACCGACGAGTCTCCAGACAGTGGGCCCAGTCAGCATCAAAATATCCTAACACTTCTGGAGTGCTAGCATAATAAAAAACCAGACCAAAATAAAGAGTTTCAAGAACATAATGTAAAATCCGTGTAACTGCAGCAAAATAATCATCTCTAGGATCCTAAAGGTACTGACTGACTGTGTTAACCGAGAAAGCCAAATCCATACTAGTGATGGTGAGATACTGAAGCACCCCAACAAGAGAGCAATAAAGGGTAGGATGCCGGAACGGTGGACTAGAAAAATTGTGCAGCTAAGAACCAGCAACAAATGGTGTAGAAGCTAGTGCAGCATCAGTCATACTAGCCAGAGTCAAAATATCCCGAGCATACTTTTCTTGGCCAAGAAGTAACCTTGAAGAGGTAGGAGAAACTTCAAGACCAAGAAAGTAATGAAGAGCACCAAGATCCTTGATCGAAAACTCTCTGTGGATCCGAGAAATGAACTGACGAAGAAGAGTCGAGTCATTCCCTGTAAGAATAATTTCGTCCACATACACATGGAGATACAGTAAAGAGGACCCTCTTGACATGAAAAATAAGGAAGTATCAGCTGAGCTGCACTAAAAACCAAGCTATATAAGATAGCTGCTAAACCACTGGAACCAAGCTCGAGGAGCCTGTTTAAGACCATAAATGGCCTTCTACAGGCAAAAAACAAAATCTGATAACCAACGGGCTGCTTCATATAGGCTGAAGTGTCTATAACACCATTAAGAATGTCATTCTTGACGTCTAGATGATAAAGTGGCCAAGAACGCATGGTGGCAATCGCAAGAACTGTCCGAACAGTGGAGGCTTTGACCACATGACTGAAAGTATGGTCAAAGTCAAAGCCCAGAATCTGCAAAAAAACCTGTGCCACAAGTCTATCTTTGTGGCTTTTAATGGTACCATCTGGGTGATACGTGAGCCGATAAGCCCATTTAGAGCCAACGATGTTGCCATCCAAAGGTCTAGGCACTAAGTCCCAAGTGTGCTGACTACGAAGAGCAGCCATATCATCGTTCATAGCTAAAACCCAGGCTGGATCCTAAAGGGCCGAGCGACAATCAGTGGGCTCTGTTTGTGAAAGAAGTGCAGCAGTAAGACCATGCACAATAATGTCTGAATAATCTCATCGCTGAATGGCACCAATGGGTGGTCGAGTGGCCATCCGATAAGTACGAGGTGGAGGTGGCAAGGCTGGAGGAGTCGGACCCGTGGATGACACCAGAGAAGTCCCGACTGAGCTGGCCGAGTGGCGACCAATGGATAAGGCCGGAGAAGGGGTGGCCAAGACTGGCTGAAGCACTGTGACCGCCAACTGAGAAGGCAGGACCAGTGGCGAAGAAGTCGATTCTGGGTCCATCGTGCAAATGGTGCATGGCCGCAAGAGTGACGATGCCAGAACGGGCACAAGGGTCACAGAGTCACCATCAGGATCAAAAAAGTAAAAACATTATGAGCGGATGCTGGAGAGCCCGAGGTCAAAGAAGTAGCAAAAGGAAAGTATGTCTCATCAAATCGAGCATGACGAGTGACGTAGACTCCGCCTGTAGAAGAATCTAGACACTGAAAACCTTTGTACTGTGAACTCTAGCCAATGAAGACAAAAGGAATGTTGCAGGGAGATAATTTATGATCCACATATGGTCGAACAAATGGAAAGAACCAGCACCCGAAAGGATGAAAATTTGAGTAACTAGGGTCACGACCATATAGAAGCCCATAAGGAGAAGAACCATGCAGTACAGGAGTAGGTAGTTGGTTGATCGTGTATGCAGCTGCGGCACATGCATCATCCCAGTAAGAAATAGGAAGATGCAAATGAAAGAGCATAGTAAGACCCATCTCGGCCATATGCCTATGTTAGGCTTTGCACGACCATTCTATTCCGAAGTCTAAGGACACGATATCTGATGGTGAATGCCCTCAGTAAAAAAATGGGCCAGTAAATGAGTGTTCAGAAACTCCATACCACCATCACTCTGAAAAACTTAATTTTGGATGAGAACTGATTCTCCCTAAATGCCTCAAATCGTAAGTAAGCATAAAAAATATCCGACTTGCGACTAAGTGGATAAAGCCAGGTGAAACAAGAATAATCATCCAAAAATAAAGCATAGTACAAAAAATCATTCGACAATAAAATAGGGGAAGGTCCTTATAAGTCACAATGAATCAAATCCAGTACATGCGTATCACGTTTATGGTTCTCAACAAAAGCCAACCGTTGACCTTTCGCCATGACATAGGGGGCGCAAGTAACAGGTTTGGGTAACAAAGAAGATAAATAACTAGACCAGACTTCTGCAAACTAGAAATAACTGCCATCAGTACATGACCCAAGCGAGCATGCCAAAGCTCGTAAGATGGCCGTCCTTTATTCTGCTGTAAATGTGAGAAAAAAAATCTGAATCACCTATCCAAAGCATAAAGACCACTCTCACTGTGGCCACTGCCCACGATTGCCTTGGAAACTTTGTTCTGAATGACAGAGTTCCGATCATCAAAGGTGAAAAAACATTTAAATCTCTGGTTGGTTTACTAATAGACATTAGATTCTTAGTAATATCAGGAACAACCAGAACAACATACATGCATAAATCATCAGAAATCTTAGTATCACCAACATGAGACTTTTGAATATAAGCACCACTACCAACCGAGATATAAGAATTACCATAATATGGAGTGACAAACTCTAAGCTAGTGGCGGAGGATGCCATATGACTGGTGGCATCAGAGTCAATATACCAATCAGTAGATCATGCAGTAGGCTCTAACTATAGAGACGACTGAAAATGTTCAGCCAAATGAGTGGAGTATGTATGAAAAGTTGGACCCTGAGAACCAGTATGAGTAAGCATTTTGTAACAAGTTGCAGCATAGTGACCAGGACGACCACACCAAGTGTATTATGGCCAACCACAACCAGACCCAGCCGAGAACTGGCCGCCGGACCTGCCGCCTCGCCGACCTCCGAAACGGCCACCTCTGGCGGCGCGTGAGAAGTATGCATCGTGGCCCCTCGCCGGCACGTGATCCCATGCACGGCCGGCCAAGGTGTTTTCGCCTGCTGTGAATGTGGCAGGCCCAGTGGATGGGGCTGAATAGTCCTGTAAATTTTTCAGAAAAGCTTCGTGGTTTTTGGCATGAGATAAAATATCGGCATGCAACGGAGTAGGCGAAGAATTAATTAAAAGTGCAGAAAAATACTTAAACTTAGTTCCAAGGGCAGTCTAAAACCAAATAATTTGATCACCATTCGATACAGGAGAACCCATCATAGACAACTTCTCAAAAATTTATTTAAGTTTAAGATGGAGTTCATGAAATGTACCAGTCTTACGTATACCGTGGGCAGCAACACGAAGACGAAGGATGGTTGATGCACTGCTGTCGTGATAAATGGACTGAAGATTGTCCCATATTTCCTTGGAAGTGGCACTGTCAGGTAAAACTGCCAAAGCCTCTGGCGTGAGAGAATAAAAAAGAAGACTGCACACACCTTAATCTTCATCCACCTAAAGATCATAATCAGACTTGGCCTTTAAGTAGGCCTCCATGAAATTGGGCTTGGTGGTGGCACTGCGACAGGGAGTGGCGTCGACGGCCTGAGCGTAGGTGGTGGAAGTGGCACCGACCGGAGGAAGAGAAGGAACAGTCGGGCAGGACTTGGAACCATCAAGAAATCCATACAGCTTCTGGGGCTTAAGAGCATAGCCAACTTGATCCCTCCACAACAGATAATTGGATGATGACAGTTTGATAGTTATCATATAGAGCAAGGTATTATAGGATAATTTCTCTTTAGACATGATGAGGGAAGAGAAAAAAATTGCAAAGAAGGAGAGGGGAGGAAAGCAAGGCGGCGACGGAAAGGGGGAGATGAGGGAGCCACCGGGAAAGAAAAAAAAGAGAGGGTTTAGAACTAGGTTTGCTATGATACCATGATAAAGTAATTTCCCATAATGATTCTGATTAATGATGAAGAGTATATATAGAGTACAAAGAAGACTAGTTTAAATATAACTCTAGGCCTAGTCAACATGGAATATTATATTATCTAATCTTCTACTTGCTTTATTCTAACACTGAAAGATTTTTATTATGAATTTAGGAAGATATATGATGTTTGGTCGTTTTTAATTCGACGCATGAAGTGGAGTATGGAAAGTGAAAAAAAATCACTCTTTATCCTTCCTTATTCTTACAAGATCCAACAGTTCACTTTTTTTTGAAATAAAAGTTCTGTATTCATTCAATAAAAAAATTGTGTTACAAAGTGTGGGGTAAATTCCCATCGAGAGATTGAATCTCTATTGTTTTTTACGTGCTGGGCTATAACATGAGTAACATAGTTTTTCTGCCTCATAATCCATGACAAATCTGGATATTGATGCTTCTCAACCAGGCTAGATATTTCATCAATGATAAGACCTAAGTATGACAAGTCTTCTTTATGACTCTTAACTGTGTTATGACAACTTGTGCATCTTGATGTGATTGATTTGAAAGCCCTTCCTAAGTAATTTTATCAGTGTTGTGTAGAGCGCAATTTCTTCTGTATGCTTTACAATATGAATATGGGTATACGGTGTGATTCCCCGTGCATCTAATTTCCATTTGAGGACTGGATAACCCAGCCAAGACATGTGCTATCTGTTGATATAGCTGCATAAAAAAAGAGAGTGTTCCCTTGTATCATTGATGTATCGTCTTGACATTGTCCTAAGGGATGAGATGGATGAGATACAACTTCGTGGGCATGCCTTTCTAGTTCAGATATAATTTCCATGGCATATAGAACACACTGTTGTGGTTTGATGTCACATTGTTCCCCGTGTAGGAGTACATTTATGTGATGCCATAGTTCAGACAGTAAGATCGTAGTAATGGCCATATCACGTGCTAAATGGCTTACAATGACAGGAGATGGGTGTGTGCTCTAGAAAATATTGTGAAAATGGCTGGATATGATGTTTTCCATTTCTCGTTCTTGTGTGCACCATCTCCCGTGGCCATCCCTTAGCCATGACTGATATTTCTCCCTTTGTGTTTATTAGAAAAAGAGTGAAAGAAACCCGTGTTTCTATTTCCTTTTTCAAACCAATGTTGTTTTGCTCTCTGTTTCCTTCTAGGCCTCTCCATGTTGAGCTTTGCTCTCTATTTCCATCTATGACACCTTGTTGTAGCCGATGGAGTTGGTGTGTAAGCTGATCTTTTATCTTACATTACTACAAAAATAACTTTTAACTTCACCTCATTGACTTTGGTTGTACTAATAGCCAGATTTAAAAGTTCTTTTACTTCCATTACTAGAAAAATGGAAGTAAAATGTTCTTTTAACTTTGATTTTCAAAAGACCGAAGTCTGTAAAATAACCAAAGATGTCTTTTGACTTCGGTTTTAAAATAACTGAAGTCAAAATATGTCCTTGACTTTGGTTGTAAAATAACCAAAGTGAAAAGATGTCTTTTGACTCCGGTTGTAAAAAATCTGAAGTGAAAAGATGTCCTTTGACTTCGGTTGTAATAAAACCAAAGTGGAAATATGTTCTTTGACCCCTGTTAGAAAAACCAAAGTTGAAAGTTATTCTCACCCAACATCAGTGTTGGTGTACCCGATGTCTACTGACCCGAAGCCACAATAGAGACCCTACCGACTTCGAATGAAACTTTACTTAAGCCTATTAGACTTGGTTTTGAATCCCATCAAAAATTTTATCACACAATTTCCATTACAATTTTTGTCAATTTTTTTAAACTTCCGGTGTTCATCCTTTAGCTCGAGGTTTGAAAATTAATTAACTAAGGTCTAACCTATAACGTAGTGTTTACGATTTTTAGATTAAACCAACATTGACCGATGGTGATTACGGGCAGTCAAACATTCTTTCTTATGTTCATATATGTTTGGATAATTTATGGTTGACCGCTGCTTATGTAAAGTCAAATTCAACTTCAAGGGTTATTATAGAGTAAATCCAATGTTGACTGCTTGATACGAAGGTCAAACTCAGTTCTTAGTATTCATACAGACTATAATCTTTGATTAAGGAAAGTTCATCCTATTCTTTAGTGTTCATTGAGACTGACTCGATATTTGACAAGTAATTAAATAAGGCCAATACCTAAAATGATTATGTAAAGTAAATTAATCCATCACTGACCATTGGTTATTGGTAGTCAAACATTCTTTCGTAGGCTTTAAGTAGCATTAATTGAGGGTTAACCATTATTTATATAAGGCCAATCTAGATGAAGTTTTTAAACAACGTGAAACCTATAGTAAATGTTAACTGCCGACTCACCCGAAATCGATCGGCATCGGTTGGTGGTCTCACGTGACCAGAAACCACCATGTCACAAATTGCAACAAAATTTTTACAGCCCATATCTAAATGTCTTGATAGTAATGGCCCAAAAAAGCTTCACATAGTGCAAAAATAGCGCCATCCGCTCTCCCAAAGTCCCAAAAATCCCTCAATTTCTACTCACCTGACCTCTTTTGATTCTTCCTAAACCAAAAACTACAAGAAGTCTCTCATCTATTCAGGGTGGAAACAAGGCATTGGTTCTTCTTGAAGAAGGTAACCAATTTCCTAACATTTATGAGATTTTTAATTTTGTTCTTTCAAATGTAAAAGAAATTCTCCTTGTCGTGTGCTTTGAGATGTAACAATCAACGTGGGAGGCAAAAGATTCAATCTTTCTAGGTGATTATGTCATTCCAGATTTGTAGTGTGCATAAAGATCCAATCTTTTTTTTTTTCATTTCTCTACAAGGAAGATTGAAAATGAGGTTTGGAATTGATCAATACTATGATAAGTTTTGTATGTTGTTGCAAATTTTTTTGTGGTGAAAATAAAATATGAATTGAAGTCCTTTAAGGTGCATCAATCAATGTGGGAGGCAAAATCTTCAATCTTTCTAGGTGAATATGTCATTCTAGATTTGTAGTGTGCATAAAGATCCTATCTTTCTTTATTTTTCCATTTCTGTACAAGGTAGATTGAAAGTGAGGTTTGGAATTGATCAATACTATGATAAGTGTTGTATGTTGTTGCAAAATTTTGTATGGTGAAAATAACATATGAATTGAAGTCCTTCAAGGTGTAATAATCTATGTGGGAGGTAAACAATTTAATTTTTCTAGGTGAATATGTCATTTTAGACTTGTAGTGTGCATAAAGATCCTATCTTTTTTTCATTTTTATACGAGGAAAGCTGAAAATGAGGTTTGAAGGGATTAATACTATGATAAGTGTTGTATGTTTTTGCAAATTTATGTATGGTGAAAATAAAATATGATTTGAAGTCATTCGAGGTGTAATAATCTATGTGGCAGGTACAATCCGAGTGGTGAAGTAGTTATTTACGCATGTTCACACATACTAAAGTGGATATATATTTATATGAAACATGGGCTCATGTGGATGATGCATACAAGAGCAAATTGTGGAAGGCCATAGAGTTGGCGTTTCATTTTTAGTTTCATGACTTGCTCAAGTTGGAGAAGAAATGGATAGGTAGAATGGGGCAAGGATTGAGGGATTTCAAGGCCAAACTATCAAGAGATTACGTGTTTGGTGACTTCCGTGGATGTGATCCAAGAGTCAAGCATCTTTTTATTAGTGACGTGAGTTGGAAGGGATTTATTCCCCGGAAACTAGCGGACCAAGAATCGGTATGTTTTAACTATGTTCAATTTCTTAAATAATGTTGATATGTTTCTAATATTTTAAATTTCTACTTATAGGGGTTGAGGGAAAAAATAGAGTCTGTGAGCATTGGTCAAGGTATGTGATGGTGAAGCACGTGAAAATTTTCATTCACCCAAGTACTGAGTAACAACTACCTATTGTTAATGTCCTTTTTGCAGGTCATTCTCTAAAATGCCCATTGACACTCTCCAAGGCACATTATTATTTTTGGAATCTTGATCTAGATTAGAAATAGAATATCAACTTTCTGAGAATTTTTGGCATGTTCTATATTGACATGTTCTTAATAGTCATTGGATCAAAGATGTTTTTAGAATATTTTTAATAGAGTAGCAATGATATGAATAATATTTGTGGTGATGACTTTGTTTTTACTATGCAATCAAAGTGACGGTTCCTGTCTGGCATTCAATTTGAATTAAAAATAATAATTTATGCTACAGTCCACTCGTTATCGGTTGCACATCGATTTCACTTTCAGGTGGTCGATTCCCGTCTTGTATGTGTTTTACAGTTTCTGAGCGAAGTCGACGACTAACATCGGTGGGACATTATGCGGTTTCGGTTCAACCGAAACCAGACACCCAACATTGGGTGAGAGGTTTACACTAGCTTAACGCACTCCAAAAATGACGTCGTTTTTATTCATCCCATACCCAGTTAGTCTTGATGTCGGTTGCGGATTCGGTATCAATTTCAGGTTAAAATTTTAACTTTGGTTGTAAATAACCAAAGTTAAAGCACCCGGCATCATGTATGCATTTTATTTCGGGTAAAACACTCAACTTTGGTTAAACCACCCAATATCAGGTGCGGTTTTGGTCCCAGTTTCAGGTAAAATTTTAACTTTAGTTTTTCACAACCTATTTAAAAAGAGTAAAATTTATAACTTTGGTTATTTTCAACCAAAGGAAAATGATTACTTTTTACTGCACCTCCTTTTACTTCGGTTATTTTTTGGCCAAAAACCGAAGTTAAAAGTGCTGGAGAACCAAAGTTAAAAGTTATTTATGCACTAGTGTTATGTTGATTATGAAATTCAAGTTTAGCCCACAATAAAAGACCTCGAGAACATTATGATATAGCTGATGCCTGATGGTAAGTTTGACGTTGTGTCATTCCAGTATTCTACGACCTTGTTCTGACAATGTGGAGATTGTATCTAGTAGTTTTCAAAAATGAAATGGTATAGGATTCCGTCTCAATGGCGTTCCCCTTGTTCTATCTCTTAGGTGAAACAAGATGGGGACATGGTCCGATTGATGAATGTGTAGATGTTTGAGCTTTGCAGTAGGGCATGCAGACATCCAAGATGACATTGCTACTGCCCTATCTAATCTTGCCTTCACAGTTTGAGGATTTTTCCAGTTTCTGAACTAGGTATATTTATACCCCTCATAGCCTAGATCTAGAAGATTGCAATGACTAAGAGTCAATCTGAAGTTAACAATTTTATTTGGAGAGTGTCTGTTAGCGCTTTCAAACTCACTTTGGTGCAACACTTCGTTACAATCACCAATACACAACCATGGTAGGATGGAATTATTACAGAGGTTAGGAAATTGTTCCCAGAATTTTGGTCGCTTGTGTGTTTCTTGCTCTCCGTATACACCTGTGCAGCGCCATAGAATCTTTGTTCTGGGATTTTTCACCGTGAAATCAATAAAATTAGAAGAGTAACACAAAACTGAAACTTTCACTTCTTTATTCCAAAGAAGGGTTGGACCCCCAGAGTTACCATTAGCATCTACAAAGACGCTATGTAAATCTAGAGAGTCTTTTATACCTACAAGCTTACTAGCAGTGAATTTAGTTTCTGATAAGACAATAAAAAAAGGGAGAGAATTTGTGGATAAGGTCCTTCAAGTGTCTGACTGCGCAAGATTTTGAGAGCCCCGGGCAGTTTTGGTTTAAGATACTCATGGTTTTTGGTGGGACTGGTTCTTGCTAGCTACCGCCGCTGGTCCAAATTCAAGACATCCTACATTAAAGTTCATTCCCGCCGAAAGAATAAAGGGAGCACTAGAATCCCTCTTTTACTTTTTTGTATCATTTAACTCATTCTCAAGAAGCCAGTCTTCAAAATCTTATTTCCTCTTAAAAATTGTAAGTTGGGCCTTTGTTGGAGAATACTGGGTCACTTACAAATCGATCATCATTAGTAACAGTAAAACTCCCTGCACAATCAGCACCCTTTACTTTAAGGGTATTATAGTTGTTGGTTATCCTACAACTATGCCCTAATGATGGCGTAATCATAGGAGAACTGTTATCTTGATTCGTGGATGTCTCAAAGTCATTGATTGCTGATTTTTTGCCCCTGGGAATCGAATTTTTTGGAACACCAATCGCCGATGTCTTCTGACTGGTTTCTCTTTCTGGTGCAGGTGCCTTGTAGATGACATTTTCCTTGGCTTCTTGCAGCCTTTGTTGGTGTAGCACCCCATGCCCAGGTTGTAGAAAAGGCTGATCATTCTCAAAACGCAGCAAATGCTCATAGCCCATTGGCATAAGTGTGTCTCTTTGTGGGGTATCTTTCAATGGGCATTCCATCTTGGGATGATCCAAACAGCCACACAATTGGCAAAAAGCAGGCAACCTCTCATATTAGAAATAGAAGAGGTAATCATTTCCCTTGTTTTCAATTGTAATAACTCTTGCCAGTGGCTTATAAACATTTATACTTGCTATCAACTTCAAATTTTTGCCCTTATAGGAGCCAACTTTATTCTTGGACACTTTGACAAAGTCGCCCATTAGTCTCCAATCAAGGCGGCCATGTCCAGTGTCATCGGCGGAACGTCGTGGACATAGATCCATATTGGAGTTTCCACAAAACAAAGGTGGTGGAGGGCTTCACAGCCATCTATTTCCTTAAAAACAACCAGACAGCTTTCAAAAGATCAAGGTGAAGTCTCAATTACCTTGGATCTGTCTTCAAGCTTCTCAAATTTGAATAAGGCTAAGTTATGCCCCATGTAGTGTCCTTCAACTCCTCCTTTGAATTTCCATAGTCTGACCATGGTGGAAATCATGAAGTCAACTCCTTTTATTTTTGGGCTGATAATCTTTGTGCCAAGAAGGTAAAATTGTGGCCGTTGGTCAGCTAAAGAGTCTGGGGCAGTGATTCTGTTTGAGGTTTCATTGGATAGGTTGATTTTTGCATAGTGGGCTTTCAATTCTTCCCCCATGGCTAATGCAGCAAGATAATCTGTATGACTAAGAAATAGTATAGGGAAAGAATGATTGCAGTAGATGAATTTGGTGAGAGCTGGGGGGTGCTATAGATATGAATATATAGGGATTGAAGCTGCAATCTTCATATTGAAGAAATCCCCCCAATCAAGCGATTCCTTTATTTTGATTGATATCAAATGAATATGGTATGAATATGGAATTTAAGCAAATTTCAAATGTTTGAAATTCAAAAGAATTCAAGCTGCTGAGAGGTTGGGATTTGAAGATTATAAAGATCTTAGAAAACTAGGAAGATCCTAGAGAGAGATTATGAGTAGGGAGAAGGGAGAGCTTTTGTGACTTTTTTTCTCCAGATTTTGATCATACAGTTCACTTAGCCAACCATATTTTTTTGAAATGGTTAGTGGAACCTTCTTTTTTTTTTTTTTAATTTCTTCAATATACATGTAATAAAACCAATTGATATTATCTAATGGTGACCCATAATCTTATATATTGAGTCGTAACTTTGTCAACCATCGATGTGGAATACTAAAAAAAATTATTATGTATGAAGTTTTTAGTCGTAAATATTATAAATTTAAATGATTTTATATTTTTTAGTTAAAAATTTTAACATTTAAATACATATTTTTAAAATCGTAAAAAATATTTTCTCCGAGACCAGTAATATTGGTCCAGTAGGATCCAAAATAAATGATAGAATATGGACAATGATGCATCTCGAACAACCAACCAGCCAATGGGCTGGAGCTCCTCGAATCTGACCTGCAATAAAAACTGTCCCTGGGGGTTCAAGGGGTTAGTTCTCCGAAGGCTAAGTCAGTCAAGAGTTTGTATGTGATTAAGACAGAATGAATGAATAAAATGAATACATACCTGTATTTATACCACCTGTCCTAAGTAACTGCATCCTTAAATATAGCCATTATTATCCCATTAATTCAGTAATCTCCTTAATTGGCCAGCAGCCAATACAACCCAACATGCCTTTTTGGGCCCAACCTCCATCAAAAGCCCCTGAAAAATTAGGTTCTCCTTCCTCGAGACCTTGGAATAGGACATTAGATATTCGAGGATCTCGAACCAGACATACTCGAGACCATGTGCTCCCATGGGTATCTCGAGGATGTAGGGTTTGAATGGGAACCCTATCCTATATGGTTCCAGATCTCAAAAGAGGAGATCTAATTTTCTCATTAAATCTTTGTGCCAGAATTTCAAAGGGCGCGTGTGCCACTATGCCCCAAGTACTATGCAGATAAAGTGAAAAGGCAATTGCGTCTTTTCATACCTTTTTAGTCTTCTGATGCGGTTATTAATCATGCCGCCATCTTAGTCCTTTTAACCGCTCTTTTTTCCTTCCTTTTGTCTTTCATTCTTACTTATTTGTAAGAAATTTCACAAGGGTAACACTTCTTTCAACTTTCCATTAACAACCTTGCTCTCGCCATCTTTTCTTCAAGGATCAGTGAGTTCTTCTCTCTTCTCCTCATGTCGTTCTATTTCTTTCTTCCCTTGAAATCACGAACATCTCTGACGAGGGTTCTATTGAGAGGGGTTTTCCAATGAGGCTGGGGTAAGCGAGGAGAGAGTTTATTCATCTAATTAGGTCAGTAGTGGTTGTGTACATAGCCATTCCAATGGGTCGCAGTGCAATTCCGATGTGGTGGAAGATGTGTCTGATCGTACCATCTCTGACTCTGAGGTTTTTCCCATCACAGATATGCTTCCTTGGGGGTGTTCTGGAAATTGGCCACCAGCTCTGGGCAACCCTATGTGAGAAGTTTCTCGACTAGCGGCAAGATTGACATTTATCCCCCTTCAAGTTCTCGAGGGGTAGGAGGGAGAAAATGTGTACCCCCCAAGGGAGAAGATGCCTCTCGAGGATGTGGAAATGCCCCATAAGGGTTTAAAAGTATCTCAAGGGATGGAGGAGAAGGTACCTTGAGGGGTAAAAGCTTTTAGGTTTCTGTGAAGAAACCCCCATCCTCAAAGACAGGAAAGGCCATTTCGAATATCTTAGCCTTGATCCCTCTAGGTCAACGAATATCCCCTGATGTGGATTTTCAGTCTTTTTCGGAGGGAGATACCCCTCACAACCTTCTCAAGGGATGATCAACTTCCCTTAGGCACTTACGTTGTGGGCTCACTTTTCCCTTTCCACCCTTATTTTCCAAACTTCTCAAACAGTTCCAAGTGAGCCCTGCCTAAGTCCATCCCAATGTCTTGGTGATTATCATGATGTTCTTATCGAGATGCCATGAGTTCGATATCAAGCCAAGGTATAAATTGTTCTGTTCGTTGTATTATGTGTCATATAGTGGAGAATCTTCCTATAGGATTATTACTTTCACTAGCTGGGAGATACACCACTATGTTTTTTACTATTCATTGCAACTTAGGTGACTGGCGGAGCTGGAAGAAGGGGATCTCGTTTAACAATAGAAGGCATCGAGTTCCCCAGTGGAATTGAGATGTGCAGGACGAGTCTCCCAAACTAGAGGAATACACATGTTCGGACGTCCTCGAGAGGGACATGCAGAAATTGCTATCTAATTCCCACGACTATAGTCCTTTCTCCAACCCTAACCAGAATATTAGTGGTTTTAAGTGGTCACCTGTAATCTACGAGAAATATGTGTGCAAAAAGCTTTTGAAGAGTGGCAAGAAGAGGAAAATAAGACTTGAGGAACCTCACAAAGACCCCTCCCCCCTCTCGACACCCCTGACAGTGGTTTTAAGCCCTCGGAGGCCTCCGAAGGTGTTTTAAATGGAACTCTGTTATGATTTTCTTCCTTTCTTTTTGTCTTTCTCTACTAACACTATCTTTATGTTTTTCCTCAGTGGGTATCAGAGGATCTTTAAGTAACAACAAGAAGAACGACTTGAAGCAGGGTCAGAGCAACCCTAAGGGGACCCCTGCCTTTTCAAATCAGACTTCCACCCCTCCAGTGGGTGGTGGAAGGACTATCTCGAGCAAGGAGAATGGTCAACCCTCTTACACCAGGAATATCCATCAAAGGACGGAAACAGAGAGTAGGCGGGTCACCGACATCCCCAAACAAGTACACCCCCAGACACCCTTCTCAAATGCTGTAGCAACTACCTCCAACATTGTAACACTGAATGAGCAATCCCTTGCGACTATGGTCCCGGACCCTCAGGTTATCTTGTGAAATCATTTAAGGTTTTTTTACAAGTTGGTTCTAAGCACCTACTGACTGTTGTTGATTTGGGCTTCCTAGCTTCTCCGCCAAGCTGCTTAAAATTTCTCTGCTTTTGTTCAAGCTGTGACAACAAGCCATGGTAGATTGCAAGAGTAGCTAGGCCAAAAGACGTCGTGATACGAATATCAAATGCTTTGATGTACAGAATGCTGATAAAGCTAATCAAATTCGCAAGTTGATGAGGTTCAACGTGGGAGATTATGTTTGGGTTCATCTGCGGAAAGAGAGGTTTCCAAATACTCAGAAATCTAAGTTGAGTCCATGTGGAGATGGTCCTTTTAAAGTGTTGGATCGTGTGAACGACAATGCTTACCAGATTGAGTTACCAGATCATTATGGTGTTAGTGCGACCTTCAATGTTGCTGATTTATCTCCATTTACATTTGAAGACGATTCAGTTTCGAGGGAGAAACCTTTCGACCACGGAGGGAATGATGGAGATGCCAAGACGACTACCACCATAAATGAAGACATTCCACGACTTGATCAAACATTTAAAGGATATATTCGAGATCCTCTAAGTGACATGGCAGGACCTATGACTAGGTCAAGGACTAAGCTTAAGGATGCTGCTTTAAATGCTTTGATTGATCACCTTTATGATGAAGAATTGAAGAAGGAGTTACCATCGACATCTTGGATTCATTATTCAAGACTATCGACGAACTGAAGACATCATGAAGAACACTATACTCTTTTTTCCCACTGGGTTTTTAATGAGGTAGTGTGATCACTGTAAAATAATGTCATTTTGGGTTTATTGGACTGATAGCTCGGCCATGTGGGCTTTGAAGAGCTGAATTTCAAAAATACAGTCCATTAAGGTTTAGTATATTCAGTTTTATTCTGATTAGAATTATATTTGATAAGATTAGATAAGGTAATATTCTTCAAGGTTACTTCTTGAAGAATTCAACCTGATTACCTTAGATTACCATTTATTTTAGGCATTTTAGTTAGATATGGTTTTAGCTTCTTAAAGCTGCCATAAGTCGATTCCGTTTCCATTTGTGATTAGGGTTTGAGGCAAGATTGTAACCCTATAAAAGGGGAGGCCTTATGGACGAATTGAACAACCTTTCATCAATCAAATATACAACCTTTTGAGTTCATACTCTTTTCTTGCGAGCTAATCCATTGTTGCTTAACCCCGAGGGCTAGTTAAGTATCAATAAACCTTGCAATCTGATCCTGAGGGCTAGTTAGAGAGCAAGTCGAAGTTAGGCGTACCCCGAGGGCTAGACTCCTGAATTTCGTGCGAGATAGTGCGGGTTTGCAGATCCCTTCACTAGATCAAAGATATAATTCCGCAAATCGTGAGTCTTCGCAAGGAGATTCATATCACGTCGAAATTACCAAGCTGAAGAAGAAGCTTGAGAATGAGAGGAAAGTGTGCGAGGAGGATAAGAAGGCGCTTGCCGAGGAGAAGAAAAGAATGGTAGGATTTGATACCGGGAAGCGACAACTTACCCTGGAGAAAGATACCCTCGAGAAGAGGGTTAAGGCTGCCAAGGACCCTGTTGAGCAGGTTCAACTGCAGGAGGCGTTCAAGGGTAAATTGGTGAACAATCCTGAGCTGTTCAAGTTTTCGCAAAGTAACTTGGTTGCGACGACTTGGCCGAGGAAACCTTGAAGCCTAGACTCTCTTCCTCCTTGTCCGAGGATGATGCTAAGCTGGTAGACAAACTTATCAAACCTGAGCTCAAGGAAATCCTAGATAAAAAGTGGGACGAGGCAATCAAGTTTGGTGGCTTGCAATTTTCCCTAATGGACTATATCAACTCCAAGGGGAAATTTCTCACAGCTAAAGGAATTCAAGCGATTCCCCTTCCAAAGTCTACAGATGGGGCCTCCGAGGAGGGAACTCAGCTTGAGCCAAATGTGGAGGAACATATTGCATCCACCTCGAAGGAGGATGACTCTAGGGTTTGTCCTTAATTTGTAGACTTTGGCAATTCTGTCCTCCTCGTGTAACTTTTTGTTTTAAATGATAAAAATCTATTGGACTTCTTAGTGCCTCTTTCTTTATTATTATTACCTTTCTCTTTCTTGTAGTTTAAAATGACTTCTAGAAGGCGTTTACCATGAGCTTTCAAGCGCTCAACAAGAGTTGAAATAAACGCACAAGCAACTGATGCAAGAAATGCAAGCGCTTTCCACATGTAACGAGGACAAAAAATCCTTAAAGAACAAAATTAACCAACTTGAAGAGGAACTTAAATTGTGGCAGGCTAAAGATCATTCAGCCTTTAAAGAATTTGTTAGAAATCTCTTAGCCGAAAAGTTCAACGGGGTCGTTCCTCTCGCAATGGTAGAAGATCGTGAGCCAGCAGAACAAAGTTATGAATAATTAGTGGGTCAGGTAAATAAAAAGTCTGGATCTCTAAAGGCATGTGTCGCTGAACTGCTTGCATGGGTGAATCATAAAAATTGAGGTCGCAAAGAGAAGATATTTCTCAATGCTACATAGTGGAAATGGGTAAAATCACCGAGTTCGAAGTGCAGTTGCTAGCCTAAGGAAGATCCTTCCCTTGGGAGGGAATTGCCAACGAGGGACTCTCCTACCGAAAAAACTTCTCTAGTGGAATCCCTTCTCTATGAAAATACTTGACTCCTAGGAGAAATAGAGGTTTGGAAAATTCAGGCTCAAGACTTAAGGAACATATTGCTGATTTCGAGGAGAGGATTTTCATTCACGAAGTGAGCCTTCGAGCTCACATGCTTTCTCATGGCATTTTTACTCCGTATTTGATAAAAAATGATCAAGTACCGGAGTTTCTCCTCAAGGCCTCCCGTTACCAGATTAAGGAGGTTAATGTTTATGAGGATGGGACCCGTCGACAGAAAAAAAGGCCTCTAACCTTATCCCTTGAATGGTTGAAGAAACTGCGATTAAAGGGCCCCCACCATTCGAGTTATCACAGATCTTCTCGATCGCAACAATCAGCTACTAAGAAAGTTGATAAATATCTCCCTTATTCGAGCAAGATTGCAAAGGGACATCGTAAGAAACGTCGTCGAAGTGAAGGGTCCTCTTCGAAGGGTTTGGGTAATCAGTCCACGAAGAGGCAAGGTAGAACCATTGCACCGCTAGACCCCTCAGAGAAGATAATGGATATTCAAAAGGCTGTTGGCATAAAAATGGAAAAACTTGAAATTTTTTAAACAAGATTGAAGGAGTTAGCACCTTTGTTGGGGGGGGGGGGGGGGGGGGGTGGGGTTTTGTTTTGTCCCCTAACTGAGTAGATCAATGTTGTATCGTGTGTTATATACTAATGTACTTTTATCTAATCATTAAAATCGCTCTCATGTATTTATTCCTGGAAAACAAGGTATTTGATTACAAGTACCTTGAACCACTTTTGAACATAGGATAGTGCTCGAGGGTCTGGACATTTATAGCAAGATTTGAGTTACCTATTCGCATACTCCTTTGCGGATTTTAAGTTCCAAACATTGATACCATGTGCAATTTTAACTCTTTAGAAACACTTTAATCGAATGCAATAGGTAAGATTAAAAATTCGAGGGCACAAGTAATTTTACCCAGGTTCGGTGTTTCCACCTACATCCTGTAAATTTTTCTTCGCTAGATAATCATCTCAAGATTACATAAGTACTTGGTGAGTGCCGCTTAAAAGCAAACCACTCGATCGTCATCCGTAGTTGAAAACATCATCTAGAGTACCGCTTAAGAGTAAACCACCCGAACATCAACCGTAGCTTGAAATATTATCTAGAGTGCCGCATAAGAGCAAACCACTCGAACATCATTCATAGCTGGAAATATTATCTAGAGTGCCGCTTAACAGCAAACCACTCGAACACTAGCCGTAGCTGGAAATATTATCTAGAGTGCCGCTTAACAGCAAACCACTTGAATACCATCTTGAGTCCCCACAGACGGCGCCACTTGATGCGTCTCGAACAACCAACCAGTCATGGGCTGGAGCTCCTCAAATTCGACCTGCAATAAAAACTGTTCCTGGGGATTCCAATGGTCAGTCTTCCGATGACTAAATCAGTCAAAAAGTCAGTATGTGGTTAAGATAGAATGAATGGATAAAAAGAATACATACCTGGTATTTACACCACCTGTCATAAGTAACAACTTCCTTAAATATAGCCATTATTATCCTATTAATTTGGTAATCTCCTTAGAGCATCTCCAATGCTGGTTTCGTTACAGTAAACTTTAATTGCCACGTAAGATTTACTAATGCGTATTATTAAATTTAATCTCCAATCCAGGAGTCGGAGGTGAACGTCGATATTACGTGGCTAAAAATATAAGTGACCCCGTCGAAATGGACTTCTATTCTCCGAGGATGATATCGAAGGCCGCGCTTTGCCAAATCAGCCACACACACAAAAACAAAAGCGCCTTATTTAATTTTTTTATGGGGTAGATATTTTGGTGTTTTGATGTAGTTTTGTATGGAAAAATTCCCAAATTCACGTTTACCATAATTTTGTACACCACTAAAAATAAACCAAACTACATTGAAAAATGAAATGGCAAAATTAATTTTAAACGTTGATTTATTTTTATATATAAATAAAATAATAGTTTAAAGAGATTTTAAAATATTTTCAATATATGTGGTAATATATACATATATATATATATAAATTTATACTCAAAAAATTATAAGTATTAGTCTATTAACATTAGAATTCAATTTTTTTTCAAATTCTAAAAAGTAACTATGAATTTATAGGTTATAAAATAATTGAATGATGTATTTTAATAATAATGAAAAATCCACATGTTAAGTGCTAAATATATTCATTTATATTTAATAATATATAAATAATAATGATGCATATATTATAGATTGGCAAAAATAAAAATTAATTTCAATTAATTTTTGTTTTTTACTCTTTCTCCATAAAAGTAAAATTGAGACATAAATTAGAAAGTTTCTTAACTCATTGTCTATTTAATAATTAGTTAATTTAATTAGAATAACAAATTAATTTCTAGAATAGAATCAATTTTATTTTAAACATGAACTAAAAATAAGTTAGTGCCGATTAATGTTATACTCGAGTTCATAAAAACTATTTTATTGAACCAATATAATTATTTATTCTCCATCATTACTCTTGTCAAATAATTAGATGCATCCAAAATATAATTAATTGTTTGAATATAATATTTGTTGAGATCAAATATAATATTAAAATATAATTTCAATATTATATATATACACGTCACATAATAATTGGGAGTTTGTAGCATATTCACGTTACATAATAATTATTCACTTGAAGTTTGGATTGGAGAAAGATTTCAAACGAGACCCACAGTCGAAACATTTAATATTATGTCAGATTGAATGTGAATTGATGTTCCAATCAGATTCTACCATTTGTACCTGTTAAATAAGGAAAACCCTCCATGCATTGAAGATGCTCTAATTGGTCGACAGCCAATGCGGCAACATGTCTTTTTGAACTCAACCTCCACCAGACAAGTCATGAAAAATCCGGGACAAACAATCGGGATAAAGCGCGCTGCATAAAAGTGTTAACCTTTTACCTGTGTTTTTTTCCTGTTTTTTTCCCACCTGTTTTGTTCATTCAGTTTCTGATTTTTACGTCTTTCCCTTAGTGCAAATGGCGTACAGAAGTCAGAGCAATTACCAAAACAGAGTAGAAAACATTTCTAAAATTCCAAACTAACAAAACAAAATGTGCTCTATTCATCATTGGAATTGGAATTGAAATGTATTTTGAACACAGATTGGAGTTAAGATAACATTGGAATTGGAATTGAAATTGAAATGTATTTTGAACACAGATTGGAGTTAAGATAACATGGAATTATGTCATACAGATTACTAAAATGTGGTATTTATCCAGTCTGATTAATGATTGAATTTCAAACATTCTTCCCGAACGAATTATTCGCATAGTTTGAAAAAAAACATATACACGAAAGATTTAGCAAAACCAATCAGCATATGGTGTTTCTGAATGCAATAAAAATGGTATCACCAGTAATTCACATTAGTTATTTGACAATAAATACTCCCCGCATCCCAACATTTTCTGCACACATTTTAACTATCTTTTTCAATCTATATTTGATCATTGATAATTTTAGCTGCATAAATTAACAACGTATAAAAAAGTGAGATATAGAAAAAATACTTAATAAAAGAATTTAACAAAATCTCACATAATGATATCATGTTGATATATTAATTTAAAATTTATGATTAAATGTGACTTAAGAAAGTGTATAAAAGAGTGTGTAAAAAAGGGCAAAATAATTGCAATTCTTTATCAATGATTTTAGAAAATATTCATTACTCATATTTTAAGGAAATATAATTACTCCAAGAAATATCATGTGGAATTTAATTACAGAATATAGTATAATTTATGCAGTCAAAATATGCTCTCCAAGAGTTAATGTTTGACCAGATTTTGTAGTATTTTATTAAAACAGTTTGCAGAATCCTACGTAACGGTTAGGAAATAGTTTTATACTCAGAAAACAGAGACGTGAAGCCAAGACTCACCGGGAGCCGTTGTAAAATGGCGCCAAATGGAGGCTCCGCGTCGTGCGTCAGTGTAACTGATTCTGAACGTAGACATTTTTTGTTTTATTCTTTAAATTATTATCATTTCTTTTTTAATAAAGGGGAAAAACGACTTTCTACCTCATTATTATTGGTATTTTTTATCTTCCGAATAAAATATCATAAAAATCATTCCATCTCACGCAATTATTGCAAAAATGGTCAAATTTAGGCTGTAGACTTCCACAAGTTGAGCGAAAAATGAAGAACCTTGTTGATGTCTAGTGCTACTACGATGGGGTCATGGGTTTAATTTTCATTAGAAAAAAAAGGGGAGAGAAATTTTATTGGGGAATCATTTAAATTATTACCCAATTAAAAAAAAATAGGCCGTAGACTTCCACCGGTTAAGTCACAACGGCCACCAGACCATCACTATTTTCGTGAAAATTAGGAAATAATTGGTTGCTTCTAACAACCCCCACCACTTTAATGATTAAAGCGGCGGATTTCAATTTTTTTTCTCTTGCAGTTCAGTGTAATGAAGAACCCTCCACAAGTTGAGCGAAAAATAAATGAGAATAAAATATAATTTAAATACTTTTATTAATAATAATGTATAAAAGATATATACTGTACAAAAGAAAAGACAGAGTAGATTGATAAAAATTAATTATTTAATTTAATTTAATTTTTTCTAAGTTTAATATATCCTCTTCTAATCCATCAATTTCAGTCTGAGTGTTATAAATAACATAATGTTAGATAGGTTGAATGTTAACTTTACTTATTGTAATTGTAATTAAAAAAAAATTCATACATCTATGATAATTGATTAAATAAATAAAAGAACGAGGAGAATAAAAGAAAACAATGATAGATAAAAAGAAGAGTTTGATTGTTCCCACTCCCCACCGTGCATAATTCCATTCGGCCTACAATAATATTGACAATATTGTTCCCCTCAATAATTCCGATCACTTTTTGATTTATGTTTGATAATTTGTTTGGCCAAATGTTTAATATCTGAAGGGGCTATTGGCAATCATATCTAGTACTGATACAACTAAAACAAATTCTGGTTTAATAATAGACTTCTAATGAACGTACATTCAATCATCCATGTTACTATGTGATCTTACTTGTCAAGGACAATTAATCAGCTAGAATTGCTCTTCCTAATGGCAAAAGGCGATCAAACAGCTCGCTCTCAGCTGTCCCGACCGCACTGACAACACGGTTATAATCGGAGAGGTAAATCACAGCACTCTCGTAGCTGAACCCCCAACCCTCGATTGTACTCGGTGCGCACAAGGGACCTCCCCACTGGAAAAATTCCTACACTGCATCTGCCGAGAGTCGAACTCACGATGACAAGAGCTGAAAGAATGTAATTCACCATGTTTGGTGTGTCTATCATAAATGAATAAATAGAGTACATGGAACTAAGTACATCGAACCTAGACTGTTCTATATATGTACAATATCAATCCCAATTAATCTAAAATCAATAAGGATATTCTATCTATTCTATCACCCCCCCTCAAGCTAAGCGTAGGACTACATGATACACAAAGCTTGGAACGAAACAGATAAAAAAGATTGCGAGACAGACCCTTAGTGAAAATATCCGCAATCTGTAAGGAGGATGGAACATGACTAACACGGAGCCTACCAGAGGCAACAAGTTCACGAACGAAGTGGTAGTCGATGTCTATATGCTTTGCTCGTTTATGTGCAACCAGATTTTAAGCAAGAAAAATGGCACTGTTGTTGTCGCAAAGCAAGAGAGGCGACGACGGAAGGGAAACTCGAAGCTCTTTGAGCAGATTACACACCCAAGTAAGTTCAGCAGTAGTGTTCGCCATAGCGCAATACTCAGACTCACAACTGGATCGAGACACCGTCGTTTGTAGGGGTGGGCAAAAAAACCGAAAACCGAAAACCGAACCAAAAACCGAATTATCCGAATCCGAAAAACCCGAACCGAATTTAAAATACGGTTTTTGGATAACTGAATTGAATAAACCGAATTTTGAATATGGTTTTTGGTTTGGTTTTGGATATTGAAACTCAAACCGAAAACCGACCCGAATACCGAATTGTAAATAAATAAATAAATTAAATATATATAATAATAAATAAAATTTTAAAATACAAAACTAAATTTATAAGTAAATATAAGTGGGAGGACTAATCTATAAATTTTTAAAAATTACCCCAAACATCTTAACATTAAATGGATCAAATAGACAAAAGACTGATATTCAAGTATTTTATAATCCATATTCATTATAAACAAGTTTAATAAATTAGTTCGTTTAAATTTCTTCTAAATTTTAAAAACAAGTATATATATTCTTATAAATTCTTATTGGCATGAACGTAAATGGAAAACATTAACTATAATCAATAAATATCCATATCTAAACTACAGTGCTCTTAGTAATCACAGTGATAAGGTGCACGAATAGTTGATTCTTCAACAGTAAACTTTCACTACACTAAAGCATTCCTCAAACAATGGACATTTTCCTCTGCTCTAAAAAATTAACAAACTACAATGGACTCAGAAGATATTACTTGGTGAAGAGATGAAGACGGTGAGATTACTTGGTGAAGAGATGAAGACAGTAATATATAAATATCATAGTTAATTTAGGAGAACGTCTCCTATTAGACCATCTAAATGTTAGACTAATCATGAAAAATATCGTTTCAATAACTATTAGGGTCAAATTATAATTATTTATACATTACCATACATTTTAAAAGTTATAAGAAATTTGTTGCAATAAATAAAAATAAATATCAAATCAGCTTATTAGTTATATCAATTATAAAATAGTATTGTATAATGATTTGTCAGTCTAAAACAAGACGTTGTATTAATTTAATAGTGGAATTTTTGCATCACCCTCTAAATGTATTTAAATTACTTATATAAATAGAAGAGAAAGAAATCATAAAAATATATGAGTCTGTCTCTTGAAAAATGGTTTTTCCATAAGTTATGGAAAGACCAGGGTTTAAACTATAAATTAGAAAAAATGAACATAAAATTTCTGGGTTGCATCTTGCATGAACCGGGTTATAAATTTATAACTACTATATGTTGCATACTAAAATTTTAATATTGCAACTAAGACCTTTTACCTTTTATTATTCTAATTAAATCCCGTCTTTCCATAAACCTATAGAAAGACCGTCTTTCCCAAGACTTTGCCAGAATAATTATAAACACATTCACCATGTATGGAAAAGGTAAAAACAGAAGTTAAATTAATAGGGTAATAATAATAAAAATGATTTGAGATCAAACGGTATTAAATAATCTCCAGTCACAAAATACTCCTCAAATTAAATAATGTAATAATAAATGGAAAAATCTTTGAAAATACCGTGTTTCCATTATTTCGTAAGCTTATGGAAAGATAGAGTTTAATTATAATAATACAAAGTAAAAGGTCTTAGTTGCAATATTAAAATTTTATTATGCAACGTGTAGTAGTTATAAAGTTTATAACCCGATTCATTCAACCCATAAACTTTATCTTCATTTCTTCTAATTTGCATTTTAAACCATAATATTTCCATGACTTATGGAAAGATCGTATTTCAAGAGACAGACTCATAATAAATTCAATAAAAAAAAATAATGGAAGAAAAGGTGGAAATGGAAGCATTAGGCATTACTGGCTTACTGCATTAGCAAATAGCAAGGAAGCATTAGGCAATAGGCATTACTGCGTCTGCATTAGCAAATAGCAAGGCAGCAAAGGGCCAAAGGCTCTTAGCCTTACTACATTTTTCCACATCGGAAATGGAGGAGAACTTCCCTTCAATTTCAACTATAAATAGGGACTCCTCCATTGCCTTCAAGGCAAAGCAACGAAAGCTTAATATGCAAATGCCAAATGGGCCTTTAAAGGCAAATTACTTGGCCTTAATTTTTGGGCTGTAATTATTCATTTGGAGTTAAAATTTTACTAAGTTTATGGGCTTTTTAGTATGGTCCAGAACCAATTTAATCGAATTCAATTTGATTAAAATTGGAATTAATTTGAAAATTTTGGCAATTATTTAAAATATATTAAACCCAAGTCGGTTTATTCGGTTTTAAACCGAATTCCAACCGAAACCGAATTTAAAATTTGGTTCGGTTTATTCGGGTTATTTGGTTTATTTGAGTCGGTTTCGGTTTTGGACTTTTAAGGAAAAAAACCGAATAAACCGAACCGAATAAACCGAAACCCGAATAAACCGATCCGACGCCCACCCCTAGTCGTTTGCTTCTTAGCACTCCAAGAAACAAGATTGCCCCAAGAAAAATGGCATAGCCATAAGTGGAACGCCGAGTCTCGAGACAACGAGCCCAGTCATCATTGGAGTAGCCCAGAAGGGAAAGACCACTAGGAGATGGTCGAAAAGACAGACCATGATGAAGCGTTCCACAGACATACTGAAGGATGCGAGTGATGGTCAAGTACTACAAGGCACCGACCAGGGAGTGATAAAGCTTGGGGTTCGTGAACTCAGACCCCAAGGTGCTGTGAAGCTGAGAGCCAGGAACAAAAGCTGTGGAAACAGGAACAACATCTGTCATGCCCGCACGTTGAAGTACTCCATCGCATACTTAGCCTGCCCCCAAAAGAGTCCAGAAGAAGATCGAGAGACCTCCAAGCCTAAAAATTATTGAAGCACACCAAGATCCTTAATGGTGAACTCACGATAAGTGCGGGTGATGAACCGACGAATGATAGTAGGATCATTGCCGGTTAGAATGATGTCGTCCACATATACTAGCAGATATAGAATCTTCGATCCCTGGGAGAACACAAACAAGGAAGTGTCGGCCGAACTGCACCAATGGTCTCTAGCATGGCCTCTTCGGTGAGCGACGACCGGAGCAAAGCTTGGAGCCGTTTGTCCTGCGCCACCTAGTGTTGAACGCGGCTTGGGATTTTGCAACATCGTCATCATTGGTCTGAGAAGAAACAGCAGCCGATGATTCACCCTGACTGCAATAATTGGCTTTGGAGCCATCCAAGAAGCCAAAGAAACCCTCGGATTCGAGGAGCACTTGAACTTGCGACTTCCACATCATATAGTTTCCGGAATTGAGCTTGATTGGCAACATATGAATAAGGGTAGAATAGCTTAACTGGTTGTCTGCCATGGAAGCTTTGGAAGGTTCAAGATTTTTCAAAAAAATGGCAGAAGATTAGAACGAAGTAAAAAATTGAAACCTGTCTGATACCATGAAAGAACGTAATTCACCATGTTTGGTGTGTCTATCATAGATGAATAAATAAAGTACATGGGACTAAGTACATCGAACCTAGACCGTTCTATATATGTACAGTATCAATCTTAATTAATCTAAAATCAATCAAGATATTCTATCTATTCTATTAAGAGCATAAGTCAGAGGCCCAACCACTTGGGCGATCGTGTGGGTGTTGCTCTTCCTAATAAGTTTATGCGACGCGGGATCCTCCCTCCTCTTATACTTCTCTTCAATTTTTTCCATCTTCAGGACGTGAAATAACAATTTATTTTAATTGATGTTTCTGCTATTGAATAAGTGTGAAATTTGTTTTCGTACATTAGTTTTTTTTTCGACCTGATCGATTAGATCGTTGTGTTCATGATAATAATTTGGTTTAGTTGTTGGCGTTCATGTCTTGTTCTTGATATGCTTATACAAATAGTGTGTTCGTAATTTTATTTGTGGTTTTATCTCTAGATTTTTCATTTATTTGGATATGTAAAATCTATGTTTTTCAATGTGTTTAGTTTTTTTTTAAAAAGTTTTGAAAAGTAAGGGTTTCATTTCATGTTACTGGAAATGTCCAGTATCGCCTGACAGGAAGAAGTTTGGAGGAGTATCCCATACAATTTCATGCAATTCACTTGATTTTGCAAAACTAGTGAGTGGATGTGCAAGGTTATTTCTATCTCTAGGGATCCAATATGGTGGCTTAACTCTAGATTCTTCTAAAAGAAGTTAAATCTGTAGTATATATTCTACGCAAGAAATCGACAGATCAATCTCTCCCATAGCCATCCGATTAACTCCCAAAGCATCTCCAGTTATGGCAACCTCTTCATTTTCCTTGGCTGCCCAGTGTACTGCTTTAAGCACTGCCACCGCTTCTGCTGTTAAGGCCTCATGGATTCCCTGTTTCTGCATCGCCATAACTTGCCTGAATCCGCCATCACCGTCCAGCAGAAGAAGTCCAACTCCAGCGTGGCTATCTGATTCCTGCATCAAAGTACAACCTCATTCCATTCTCCGGTGGCCTGAGAAGGGACTGAGGAAGCAACTCTGAAGATGACCGTTCCGGCCATTGGTTTGCCGCTTTGAAACGGGTTAAAAACATTGTGGTCGTTGCAGCTGCTCCATCCAGCATCAAGCACATGCCATTGAACAGTTTTGATTTCTCTGGAGCCAAATAGAGTCACACATTTAATGATTAGCTCGGCCACTCCACCCTCGGTTGTTCGTATCAAATTCTGTAACCAGAAGTCGCCCATATCTATCCTTCCCTGGTCTACCACATCCTTTAACCTCAACATATCTCAAGCCGCAGTAGCATAGTTGAACTCGGAAAAGAGATGAATTTGTGAGCCATTATCCTCTTTGCAAAGTGCACATTTCAGAGCCATATCAAAGGTTCTTTTCCTCAGATTTTCACATGTTGGAAAAGAATCCATGCATATTCTCCAAGCGGCATGTTTTGCTCACTGAGGGATCCGCCAATTCCATAGTTTCCACCACAAAGCTTTCTCCGTACTATCCAGTGGCGAATAGTTGTAGAACTCAGATCCTTGCGTCCCCATGAGAGTGTGGTATGCAGATTTTACAGTATACTTCCCTGTGGCTATATGGTGCCAGCTTCAGTGATCCATGCCTGCGGTTTAAGGCAATTGGATACGCCAGATTATTGCCGCATCATCCGGGTGGAAGTACTTAGACAATAAATCTTCCCACCACCAGCAAGTGTTAAGGCCAATGAGATGATTAACCGTGGAGAGCCCCTCCGGTACAAGCTCTGCATTCCTCACGAAGAATTCCACAATTCTAGGTATCCATAAGTTGTGACATATCCTTGTTTGTGCCCCCGATCTTATGTTTTTGTGGCACCCCACCTTGAGCACCTCCACACCCTTCAAAATGATTCTCCACGACCAGGATGGTCTTAGCCCTAGCGATGCTCCAAAGATTGTCGACGAGGAAAATATTTGTCCCTGAAAACCCTAGTGACAAGGGCATCCGGGTTCACTAGAAACCTCCATGCTTGTTTCCCCAGAAGAACCAAATTCGCTGCCTTGAGATTTTGGAAACCCAAACCTCCATTTGTTTTTGCCGGAGACATCTTCTCCCATGAAATCCAAGTTATTTTCCACAAACCTGTCGTATTTCCTCCCCACCAAAAGTTACTTATCATACCCCGAATGTCCTCCATAATGGTATCTGGGATAATAAAGCAGCTCATAGCATAGCTCGGTGTAGCTGTAGAATAGATTTTATCAAAATCTCCTTTCTCGCCTTGGACATATTCCGTTCACACGTTCCTCCTAATCTTGTCTTTCAGGTTCTGAAATATTTCTGATTTGTTTTGACCAATCTATGAGGGAAGGCCTAAGTATGTACCATGCGAGATCACCTCTGGAATTTTCAGTATGTTGCATACCTTGGCCTTTCCTCCATTGTCGTGTTAGGGCTAAAGAGAACACCTGATTTGTCAACATTAGTTCTCTGACCTGATATACTCTCAAACAAGGCAATTGCCCATTGAAAATGTCTCGCCTCCTGTTCCGTCACCTCCCCAAATAACAGTGTATCATCCGCGAAGAAGAGATGTGGAATCTTCATACCATATCTAGATGCACTCAGTCCTTTGATATTTCCAGAACACATCAAGTCTATCAGAAGTCCAGAAAATACCTCTGATCATATGATAAATAGGTATGGAAAAAACAGATCCCCTTGGCGCAAACCTCTCTTAGGTTGCAGAAAAGCCATCTCGCCGCTGTTGAGGGTGAAGGAAAATGATGCCTGTTGAAAGGCATTGTCGTATGGGTTGTAAAAGCCTTTCTGGAAAACCTATAGTAGTCAAAGTACAACACACAAAGTCTTATTCAATACGTTCAAATGCCTTACTCATGTCAAGCTTAATACTCATATGTCCTAGAGCTCCCGGTCTTTTGCTCTTCATTGTATGATGGAATTCATGAGCGATAAGGATGTTATCAGTAATCAGTCTACCAGGTATGAAAGTCAATTGAGATTCTGAGATCATCTTTGGAATAATTGGCCTTAACTTGTTTGCCACCACCTTAGACGCTAGTTTGTACACCACATTGCATAAACTAATGGGTCTAAACTAAGTGATCAAATATGTTCCGGGGTTTTGGGGAGTAAAACTATATGGGTATAGTTCACAGAATGCTCAAAGACCCCATCATTTAGAAAATTCAAAACAAAGGTAGTCACGTCATCTTTAACAATATGTCAGAATTTCTGAAAAAATACAGGACGCATACCATCAGGTCCCAACGATTTAAATGGGTGCATCTATTTAACCACTTTTATCACGTCTGAGCCTGTATATGGCCGCACCAGTGAATCCTCCATCTCGGGTGTAACTATTGGAAAAATCTGGCCAACTACTTGTTGCATAACCTCGGCAGATGGGTCGAGGTAAAGAGCCCCGAAAAGTAGTTTGTGATGAAATGCTCAAGGCTTGTCTCGTCTGTTTTGTATTCCTGATTCGCATCCTTCAGACCTCCAATATGATTCATTGACCTCCTTTGTTATGCAAATTTGTGGAAGAAAGTTGTATTCCTATCCCCCTCCTTGTACCAGTGTTGCTTTTCTCTTTGCTTCCATTTAAACCTTCCGCATCTTGCAGAAAATCATATTCCTACCTCAACGATGCAATCTCTGTCTTCTCAGTAATATGGTTCCACTTTACAAAGAAAGTATTGCTTTCTTCACCTCATCTAGTCTTTTTGGAATGTCTGAAAACATTTCCTTCTCCTATCTCAAAAGACCTAGTGAGCAATCTGTAAGTTTCTGCGGTAGTAAAGGGGGCTGAGAGCTATCCCATGCCTCTTATATCATCTTTTCACAATCACTAGCTTAAACCCAATGCACTTTAAAGCAAAATATCCTCATTGTCTTTAACTGCCTAGTAGATGGATCACGGGATTGGAGACAAACTAGCAGGTACATGTGGTCCGAGTACACCATAGGAAGCACATTGACTGAAGACCACAGAAATGATTCATGTAAGCTCTGGTTGCAAGTCGACAGATCAAGCCTCGCTCACTTGGTGTCAGGTCTAGTTGCAAGCCTGTTCCAAGTAAATGTCGATCTTATGTACCCCATATGAAATAGGCCGCAACAATCTGCCTCTCTAAACGCAATTATCTATCATTCCGCTCTTGGTCCACTTCCTTGGAACTCCTCTTGTGCTAGAACTTCGTTGAAGTCTCCCATACATATCCATGGTATAATTGATTCGGTAACTAACATCTGAAAGTTTTTCCACCCTTTTTTTTCTATCTTCCACGATCGGATCCCCATAAAAACCAGTAATGCACACTTGACTCCCACATATTGTGGAAAAAATATCTATAAAATGACTCAGCATCAACTTTAAATCTACTACTACATTTTTTTCCCATAACATTGCTAGGCCACCAGAACGGCCTTGCAACTAAACAACAACACCAAAATAATTCGAAAGTTATTTCAAATTATCAATAGCAAATACAGAACATTTAGTTTCACAAAGGAAAATAATTGAAGGAGATTTCAAGTGTACCATTGTACGCAGTTCCAACTTATGATATTCATTGGCCTTGGCAGGACTGGTCTTCATCTCTAGTCTCTGCCTGTGTAATACTCGAGCCTTCCATGGCTGAAGATGCCTCTTCAAGGCTTCCATTATGCTTTTGCTTCTTGTTTGAACCATCCTCATTCTCTTGGCCACCCAATATTAGTTTCCGTTTAGTCTGCCCGCTGAAATTCTTCTGTTACGATATATCTGCGACTATTTTTTTTGGAGCCATTTTCCTGGGTTTTTTCTTCTTCTTCCAAGATTTCTCCATTTGCTTCATGACACACCCGCTGGTGAAGCAAATTCAACAGGAACTTGGACCATCTTCAGACTGAGCGGGTCGGACAGTGTCAGGTTTGTTTCTATGGGCGGTGAGCTCGGCTGTACCAGCACCATGCTGGATTCCTCCTCGAATTATGGATTATTTCCATCACCATTCACCCCTGGGTGGTTATCATTTAACTTTGTCTCTTTCAGTTCCAGCCATATCTTTTGCTTGCTGAAGCGACATATCACTCTTCTGCTCTCCCGTTCTCTTATAAGAGATTAAAAGGTTTCCAGTGAATTTATCTGGTATCCCCTCCAAGCTTGGTCTCCATACCGGTGTTTCAAAAAACTTTGGCGGCGAGGATTTTCATAGGGTAACCATCTCCCAAAATTTTGTACTTTGTATAGATCTCTGTGATGCACCATTTGCTAGGGTTTTGATGAACGAAGAAATAGTACGAGCAACACTATGCGCATCCACCGTGACATTCACCGGGCGTGACACTGCTTGCGATGTACTCCCAGAACCACCTAGAACAGCTCTCTCCCCAGCAGGGAAATGGATCAGCATGCGACAATTTTCCTCCGTATCATTCCCCATGTCTATATTTCCTTGGCAAAATTCTATATCCATGGCTACAGTGCATGGCCATGGATACAATTGTGCAGGACACATTAGCACAATGCGTCCTCTATATTTGCCATTTTTTTGCCTGAGGACGCATTTGCCAAATGCGTCCTCAATGCATTTAAATTTTTTTTCGCCCTGGCAAGAAGAGGACGCATTGCCGAAATGCGTCCTCAATTTAATTTCATTTTTGCAAATCCACGTCGGATGAGGACGCATTGTGCTAATGCGTCCTTCCTGAAAAGTTTCATCCACAGCCTGATGTATTTGACTTGGCATGAGGACGCATTGTCCTCATGCGTCCTCCTTGGCCAGATATTGCATGCGAATGATTTGACCCTTGCATGCGAATGATTTGACAATTGCATGCATATGGACCATTGCATGTGAATCATCTGACAATTGCATACAATATCCTTCTTGGCCAGATATTGCATGCGAATTATTTGACCCTTGCATGCCAATGATTTGACAATTACATGCATTATGACCATTGCATGCGAATCATTTGACCATTGCATGCATTAAGCAACTGTAGAACCAGTGCCTTGAGGTTTCTATATAATGCTCTCCATCCGTTTCTCATTCAGCTATTTACTCCTCTGTTTCATCCTTCTTCATATGCAATTCAAACCCTTTTCTTCATTTTAAATTCAAACCATTGTCTTCATCTGCAATCCAAACCTGTTTCGGCCTCTTGCTCCATCATTGGTCGAGTTTCATCGCCATCCTTCATTTCCAAAGTTGTCGGGTAATTATTCTAGCTTTCCTATTGTTGTTTGGTTGTATGTTTTTTTATTTATCGTGATTTGTTTCCGAACTTCACAGCCCGAGCATTCTCGATCCGCCGTGGACCGCCGTTGATCGTCGGTGACCGCTATTGACCGCTGTTGTCCCCTTTGCAAATTTTTGTTATCTTGTAAAGGTATTTAAAAAATTCATTATCGTAGGAATGTGTTTATTGATTATGTGCGATTTGGTGTCCTATTTTTTCGATCGAATTAGGCGTAAAATTATTATTTATGAAGTACTTGTAAAGTTCTTGTTGATGATAATGTTTTTGAAAGATTGTACGTTGTTTGAGTGATTATGTATCTTGATTCTACTAAATTGTTGAAAGAGAGTGAGTATGTGTTTATTGATTATGTGTGATTTGTTTACTACCGTTTGCATTAAAGTTGTAGTAATAGTTTAATTAGTGTGGTACTATTGTTTGGAAAATGAAAAAAAGCTTAATAGTGTACTGTCGTTATGAATATCGAGTTACATGTTATTTATTTGTATAATGCAGTAGTTCGATGGTTTTGCTTGTGTACCTGTATAGAGGGGGTCAAATTAAGTTTGACCTCACTGTGGGTGTGTATTATGACCCTCCTATACCGGAGTGGAACGTGACTCTGGAAAGGAGGTCAAGCCACTCGGAGCTAGTTAATTTAATTTTTACAAGGCTTGGTATTACGAGTGGGGGGTTTCAGTTGAAATTATATTACATTTATCCTGAGCTGATTGGTTCGGCTATATACTATCGGTGTTACAATGTGGCGGATGATGAGTCAACCGCGACATTCTTCAACATTGTTGAGCGAATGTCCTTGTCCTCAGCAGAGTTGTACAACGTTCTGGATAATGTGAGAGGCACTACTGACCGTGCAGGTGATCTTAGTTCGGGAACTTTCGTGTCATTGTTGAGGAACATGCAGAACTGTACACCTTTGCCAACCTTACCATCCCCTGTTGATTGCCAAGGTTTTATCGATGGTAAGTCCAGCCAACCCAATGCGTATGTTCACATCGATTGCGCCCAGCCGTCCACAAGTGGTGGTATATACGGTGGCCATCAAGGAGACCTAAATGAGTTCGATGATGATTACGTGGGTGAAATTGGCGAGTATGTTGTCGGTCATGTTGGGAGCGATTAGGATGGTGATGAAGGGGAACTTGGACAAGGCAGTGAAGATGATAGTTCCTTGTCAACTGATTCGAATCCAGTGGACGAAAATGAAGAAGTGGTGTGCATGAACAGTGTACCCCCGTCGTTTCGTAATTTGGTGAATCCTGAAACGGCGGGCTATTTTAGGGATTATGGGGGCCCTGATGAGGATGGCTATGACCCAACAAATTGTGGTGATGAATTTACTCGTTATGTTCAAGCGACTGGCAAATTGGATGTCGGTATGCGATTCCGGACGAAGCCAGAATTGGTAGAAGCTATTTCGAGGTGAAGTTCCATGATGAATAGGGAACACAGAGTCGTGGAGAGCCGGTCACGCACATGGTATGCGAAATGTAAGGATGTGGTTGAAGGAACCAGAAATTGTCAATGGGTTGCTAGAGCCAGCAAAAAGGCTTCGCATGGCATGTGGGAGATCACCAAATGGGCAAGCAGTCATTCTTGTGTTGGGGGTGGGCGATCGACGGGTAACACTAACCTGACATCGTTGATGATCGCCCACGCAATTCGCCACCACATTGACGTTAACCCTTCTTACATGGTGAAAGATGTACAAGCGCATGTGAAGATGGATTTTAATGTGACCCTTTCCTATAAAAAAGCGTGGTATGCTCGACAGAAGGCTATTGATTTGGTGTTCGGAACTTGGGAGGAATCCTTCGAACAGTTGCCCACATATATGGATGAGCTAGTCAGGGTAAATCCGAGCACCGTTGTTGAGTGGGCAGATGTACCCGATAGAATACATGGGCGTGGTTGCCAGAAATTCAAGTTCATTTTCTGGGCATTTGGTCAGGCTATCGATGCATTTCGCCATTGTAGGCTGGTGATTAGTGTGGATGGCACTCATTTGAGAGGTGTATACAAGGCCACAATGCTAGTTGTCGTGACACATGACTCGAACGACTACATACTCCCCATTGCTTATGCCATTGTTGACGGTGAAATCAATGAGAGTTGGGACAGGTTCATGCGGAGACTACGTATCCACGTGGTAGGTGGTGATAATAGGCCAATCTGTATTATATCTGATCACCATGATGGAATTTTAAATGCAATGAGACAGACAGATGAATGGAGGGAGCCAGCTGGATACCACCGATTTTGTTTGCATCATTTTCAATCAAGCTTCCTTAGTGCTGATAGTGGGAAGTTCAAGAATGCGCTTTTGAAGACTCTAGTTTGGAAGCTTGGTGGTGCCAGGCGAGAGAGCATGTGGAGGGGGTACAAGGAGGAGTTGGAGAGCATCGAACCATCTGCCTGGGAATGGTTGGTAAAACATGATACCAGTAAGTGGTGCCTTTCATTTGATGAGGGTGATCGACGTTGGGGAATTCTAACAACCAATTTGTCAGAGAGCTTCAATAACTGTTTAAGGCGCGCACGACATCTCCCGATAACTGCGTGTGTCAAAGCAACCTTCGAGCGAACAGTTGAAATGTTTGCTCAAAGGGTAATGGATGTCATGAATTGGAGGTACTTTCTAGATTAATTACAGTTCTTTATGGATTTTTGTCCTAGTTTCTTGACTCTAAAATGATGTTCAAATGTTTAGGTCTGTGTTCCCTTCTAGGATTTGGAAAAAATTTCAAAAGCAAGACACGTTGGCGCATGGACATATTGTCACTGTTTTTGGGATTGCATCACAGACTTATAGGGTTGTGACAAGGACCATTGATGGCAGCATTGGTGAGAGCCAGTACACGATCAAATGCCAGAGAAAGTTGTGTACTTGTCGTGAATGGCAAATTTTTTGCTTCCCATGTTCACATGCGTTAGCTGTCTGTAGGCATAGGCGTGACGACCCAGCTACTCTATGTGACAAGGTATATCACACGACTACCTACTTGCAGCAATATAGTCAGGGTTTCATTCCCCTACGAGATCCATCACTGTGGCAATGTGCTAGTTGGAGGCTGATTCCCGATATTGAAAAGTTCTGCAACAGGCGGCGTGGGCAGTATGCAGAGAGAAGGAGAAAGAATCAAATGGATGAGAGGGTGCCAGGTGATTCCAGAGGCCATCGTAGGAGAGGGCGTGACTAGTGTCAGTTGTTTGCTACAGTATTTGTTACTTTGTGTTTGGGTATTTGTGTGTTTTAGGGGCAGTTGAATATTTACGATTATGTGTACTTGTCTAAATTGAAGCTACTGCAAACTTTGGTTTGAATATCAGTGCACTTGTAATTTTGTTACTTATTTGGAAAGCTTGATTCTGCTTATTTTCCAGGTGATTCTGATTATCAGCAGGTATACACCATGTATCATCCGGGTCCCATTGACGACACATTACTGTACCTGCACCATGAGCACCGTGCACGTGCTCTGTACAATGGTCAATTAGAGGATGAGGCACTGCAGGTGAGGCGGTGCGATGGGGCTTGTTGGACTGGTCAAATCCCTGATCCAGTCATGCGCTATGTGCGTGAAGCTGGATTCCAAGGACTTTTGGATTCTGCTCCGATTCACATTGATCATTCTCTGGTCACAGCCTTAGTGGAGCGTTGGAGACCTGAGACTCACACGTTTCACCTACCAATTGGGGAGGCTACGATAACTTTGCAGGATGTGGGCATGTTATGGGGTCTACCGATTGATGGCATGCCGCTTACTGGAGTGGACACTAGCCGGCGCATGGAGGACTGGCAGACAATATGTGGAGACTACCTAGGGGCTACACCGAACTCGAGTGTTATCAGAGGAGGTCGCGTAAAGGCCAGCTGGTTGGGAGAATTGTTACATAGTCCATTCCCTGTTGATGCTACTGAGGTAGATTGTCAACAATGGGCTTGGGTTTTCATTCTACTGCTGGTTGGTAGAATGCTATTGTCAGACACATCCGGACACCTTATCCCTTTGTTGTATTTGTCTGCACTGATGGATCTCGGTGCAGCACATCAATACAGTTGGGGTAGTGCCATTTTGGCACACTTGTACAGATGTTTATGTGACGCTGCCATCCCACAAGTGAAATCCATATCTGGACCACTAGTCTTGCTACAGGTAACATTGTTGGTTAATTTTGTCAGTTGTACATACTGTCGATCATGCCTGTATATATATTAAATTTTATTCTATTTTTTGTCAGTTGTGAGCATGGGAGCGAATCCCATGCATCCGTCCTGCCGGACGACTCCCGGTGATCGCTACAATGAGTGCTGTTGGTTCCAGGTACGTATTGAATTCGCCGGGAGTTACTTTTTTAACTACAAGGTTATTACTAGGAATGACTTATAGTATTCACTATGTTCCTAACAGGTGGAGAGCGCGACACGATTTATCCCAATCCCCTATGCATGTACTTAAAGTGTACCGCGATCAGCTAACATCTCTTCATGATAGACAGGTATATTGACATTCGAATTTCCTGAAGTTCGACTGATGGTTATAAGGGATTCTCAGACCTAACCACAAGAGTTACCTGTTATTGCAGTTTATTTGGCAGCCGTACACAGAGGATGTCGTGCAACAACTCCCACAGTATTGTACGGCTGGTAGCCACAACTGGCTATTGTCTGTTGACCTCATTAGCTGGCATGTCGTAGAGTACCATTATATACAACGTGTTCTCAGGCAGTTTGGCCTTATCCAGCCAATACCCATCCAGTTGGTCAGTAAGGATGAACAAAAACTACTTCATACTAGAGACCGTCGCGGGAGGTCAGGATTGGACTGGCGTGTGGAACTGAGAAGATATATCGATGCTTGGGAACATCGAGGACAACGAAAAGTTTATGTGCAAGGGCTAGCGGATTCGTACACACCCACTCAAGAATACATGGAGTGGTATTTCCGGAGAACAGTGACCCTGGTTGATCAGCCAGGCCGGGCTGAAACAAATACGGAGGGTTTTGATGGAGATGGGGCTACTCTGGAGTATACGGTATTTCCTTCATGTCGGTTAGTTTTCACAATTAATACTATATGTTTCCTCAATATTATTTAACTAACATAATCACCTCATTGTTGTAGTTGCAAGCAATGTCTCAAATGAGAATTATGTTGGATACGAATTTGGACGACTGTCCCCCACATATCACGAACATGATGAGGGAGGTACGCGATGTTGCCACCCGTACTCTACAGTATGCACATGAACCCTCTAGACTGCAGTTCCACTAGCCATTTGTGCATTATGACGAACCTCCACCGGGTGTGAGTTACACTAGCATTAGAAGCCACCGTCCAGCTCCACCTGGTCGACAGGGTGGTCGGCGATCGCGTGCTCGTGCTCATACAGACCGCATTGGTTCATCACAAGCTGGAACTTCAAATGCTTGTCCGACAGACGCTGGAGCATCACAAGGTGGACCGTCACAGTATGACACTACTGCGACTGATTTCAATGCATATCTTACACCCCTTCCTAGTCATGCCGGATCGTCACATGGTGGATCCTCACAGTTCAATATGGCTGCAACAGATTTCACGCCATATGTGACTCCCAATACGAGTCATCAATACATGTCGCATGCTGCTCCATTAGATACTGGTGGTGTTGCACATGTCCAGCAGGGTTCATGGCAGAACAAGGAAGATGATATGCAGGAGGATTGTACAGAGGGAGTGCCAGATGGCGCCATCCATTTTCTCCTGAGATGGTCGTCCCAAGATGCACATCCCGCACCATACGTCCTCCACCATGTGGAACAGGTGGAAAGCTTTGCAGAGGCCATCGTTAGTAGATAACATGATGACATTTAGCACTAATTTATTTACGTTTGACACGTCTCCTCCACATATTGTACATTTATGTTTAATTATATTCATTCCTACTAGATATTACTGCAATTTTAAGAATAACATAAAAATATAAAGAATAATTTACAAATTAGATATTTTACTGCTTATAATTACAATTTATATATTTTTCTAATAAAATGTGGGAGTAAAAATAAATTATGTACATAAATAATATGCATGTCAAATTCAATACCCGTTTTTAATAACACTGATTTAAAACAGGTATAATTCAAACAGTATTTCAAAAAAATTAAAAATGTAAATTAAATACATTTGTTTATTTCAAAAAATAAATTCATGACGAGGCATTCATGTAATGCGTCCTCTAAACAATTCGTTACAAAACATTTTGCAAAAATTGAGGACGGATTCTACCAATGCACTATATTCACCCAAAAACAAATATAAAGAATAATTTACAAATTATATATTTCACTGATTAAAATTACAATTTATATATTTCACTAATAAAATGTGGGCCTAAAAAAAATTATGTACAATACTAATATACATGTAAAATACAATGCCCGTTTTTAATAACACTGATTTAAAAAAGGTATATTATTTTGGAATGCGAAATGTTTATTAACCGGAATGCGAAATGTATTATTTTGTCAAATTCAATACCGGTTTGGAATGCGAAATGGAGTTGAATATATTATTTTTTAACAATTTTAACAATTCGACACAAAAATTGTAAAATAAATTGTATTTTTTAACAAAAATATTTAAAAAATTAAATAAAATCCGAGGACGCATTCATGGAAATTGGAATGCGTCCTCTTCATTAATTTGATTAAAAATATATATAAAAAATATGAGGATGCATTCATGGAATGCGTCCTCTAATTAAATTTGTTTAAAAAAAATAAAAAAAATATGAGGACGCATTCATGGAATGCGTCCTCTAATTCACATACAGAAAAAAAAAAACAGTGAGGACGCATTCTCCTCCATATTTGCATCCATATATAATAATATGCACAAATGCATCCTGTTTCGGTTGACCATGCATGGATCAAGTTCTCATAGTTTGATGACCCAAAGGATTTTCGGTTTGCCTACCTCCAGTATGAGCTTGGTCTTGGTTCTATGGCCTCCTTCTTCCTGCCACCATGAATGGTGAAGTGTTGGAGCCTACTCCAAGCATTGGTGAGTAATGGACACTGTCACTATCGGCAATTAGCGCCGAGGCTCTGGCGTCGCACTCTCAGCCCATGTTCAATTCTTCCACAGTAAGAGCAAAACCTTGGCGGTTTTTCGTACTGAAGAATGAGTTTCATGTGGTTCCCATTCGTGCCCACTGTTTGGATCCTCTTCAAAGGCTTCGTGACGTCAATCTCGATTTCAAAGTGTTTAGTCTGGACATCATAAATCGTGGTTGGATCAAGTGGTGTTATAGTTGTAGAAGATCCATGTTTGGTATAGGGATGATGTGTGATACACTTATATTTGTCAAGTAGTCAAGATTTTTGCGGAAACGAGTAAATATCATTGAGGGTAATGTTATAATTTTATCGGATCTCTAATGTGCACTAGGACATACTATCAGTCTGATTGACACGGAATTTAAATATCATTGCAATATGTTAGTTATTACTAGAGGCTGTTAGGTTGGATATCAATTCCACTCATTGTAATCGACGTTGTGTGTTTTTTTCTAATATTTTTGAATGATTTTTTTAAAGGACAATTAATCAGCCAACCAGTAGATTACCATTAGATTAGTAAGTTTAGTAGTCTAAAATAAACAAAATCTTCTGCTGCCGGTGCAGCATTTCTCCCTCTCAATTTATTATTATTTTTTCTTTATTCAGTTTTATTTTTCTCATATTTTCACAATAGAAAGGATAGAAAACAACAATTTTTTTTAATTTTTTTAAAAATAATTATATTATTAAATAAGTGTGGAATTTATTTACCTACATTAATTTTGTTTTTTGACATGGTTGATTAGATCGTTTGTTTGTCATATTAACTCGATTTAGTTGTTGTGACGATGTTTTATTCTCGATACAGTTGTACTGATTTTGTGTGTTCGTGATTTTATTTATACTTTTGTACTTTCTTTGTTTTGTTATGTTTGACATCATAGCTTTAGGTATTGCTATTTTTGCAAGTTGAAATATGTGGAGAGAAAATGAGTGAAGAGAGTAAAAAATTTTAATGTGTGTTTGAAAATGAATCACTTTTTGTCATAAAAGATAATGTGTCAATCTTAACAAAACATACAAAAAAGGTAAATATGCCAAATTTAAGAAACAGGTGAAGTAATAGGGGTTTCACTTATTTGGATGCATCGGCTTGTGTTTTTCAATGTATTTTCAGTTAGGACAATATAGATCGTGATTTGGATCAAATAGTATAATTGTAGAAGTTTCTTGTTTGGCATAGTAATATACTTGATACTTTCCTCTTTGCCACTTCGATAGAAGCAAGTTAATATCACGAGGGTGAAATTACATTTATTAAATATCTAATCTGCAATAATACAAATTGATGACATGTAAATAAAAATCCTTGCAATATAATATTTATTATTGCTAGATGTTAGTTATGTTAAATGTCAATTCAACTCATTGTAAATGTCTTTGGACATTTTTTTTCAGAATGTTTGAATGGTTGATTTTAAAAATAAAATAAAATAACCACCCAATCAAAATGTGATAGCATGGAGAGTACTATTTAATTAAGAGAAAAATCTTAGGAAATGCGGACAGTCCACAATGGTTTTTACCTTAAATATTGTAATTTTTAAATTAAATTTAAGTATTGTATTTTTAAAGTTGAAACAAGTAATAGTATGTATTTGAATGTGATAATATAAAAATATGTAATATAAAAAATGTTTTCAAAATTTCTAAATTTAGTATGTAATTTAACAAATACAGTGTATATGATAAAACATAAGTGATTTATTCATAAACTTATGGACAGACCATCTATCAAGTGACCCACTCTTTAATTAAATATTATTTCTGTATGGTGGACGAAATAAACAATACGGGACAAATATAGAGAATTTAAAGTTATATTCGTATTTTAGAGATTAGAATAGTGAATCTATTCAACTTATAATATACGATAAAATCTTTAAAATTAATCATATGTTCTATAATTAATTAAAATTTATATTATGAGATAGTGCTAGACTTGCTTTAACAAAATTATCTCATGTTCTTTAGAACTCATCCGCAGTTCAGTTAAGTTTAATTCAATTTAATTAAATTCAGTGATAATTAAATTTGATGAAAATTAATATTATTACTATTTTTCAATATAAGTATTTTTAATTTAATTTAATTAAGTTTAGTTCAATTAATTTCAGTTCATATAAGAACAAGAGAACATGACCTTACTGCACGTGTCTACGGGTCTCAACCCAAAGTATGCTGTAATAATTTTTTGTAATTTTTATCAATTAATTTTATTATTAACTGAGCGTACTATTAACTTTTATACTTAGTAAAATAAGGTTTTTTTTAAGAGTAAAGTGTCAAAATAACCCTGACTTTAGATAGAAAATATCAATATAACCCTGTAATATCAGAAAGTGTCAAAACAACCTTAACTTTATGAATTATGTGCCCATATAATCCTGGGATGCTTTGACTTCGATGGTCAATGAAAATTTTGACTGGAAATCATAGAAATGACTATTTTGCCCCTGAATTAAAAAAAGAAAAAGAAATTAATTCAACCTATTACTCCGCTCCTTCTTCTTTAACCTCTCAAACCTACCTTTCTGCTCCCGCCGACCACCACTCACCCCTCCCGCCCGCCACCACCCACCCCTCCCGCCCCAAGCCACCCATTTTCAAATGAATAAGAAGCCATCACGCTGCCATTGAATTGCCCATCACTGCTCTTGAACGAAGAAGAAGCCACCCGCTTTCGATCGAAGAAGAAGACATTACTCCCATTCCTGCTCTCGCTTGTCACCATTCCTATCCACATGCTTTCTGAACGAAGAAGGAGCTATTGCACCACCGTTGACTTGCCCCCCACCGCTCCCTAACAAAGAATAAGCCATAGCTGGTGGCAAGCCGGGGTGGGATGGTGGCGGGGTGAGGGTTTGGCGGCAGTGGGGTGAGGGTTTGGGGAGGTGACCGTGGTGGCGAACTAGGTTGGGGTTGTGACTGGGTGAGGGTTTGGGCGCGGTGATGTGAGGGTTTAGGGTGGTGGTGACTAGTGGTGGTAGCGGCCGGTGGCAAGCTAGGGTGGGGTGGTGACGTGGTGAGGGTTTAGTGGCAGTGGAGATGAGGGTTTGGGGGTGGCTGGTGGCTAGTGGCGGTGGTTGGATGGTGGTGGTGGCTGGTGGCAGTTACAGGTGGTGGGGCGGCGGGAGAGGGTGGCTGGCGGCAACTGGAGGGGTAATATGGTAAAAACAATTAGGGAAAAGTATAAAAATAACACTATTAAATTGTGAAAGTGAAAATATAACTTTGTAAAATCTAAAAGTGCAAAATTAACTCTATGTTTTGGTAAAATAATGCAATTATACCCATTTTGCTCAATTTTGACGTTGCTAAAAAATACAACCATTGACCAAACATGAAAAGACAATACCCATAAGTTTAAACTAAAAAATTTAAAGACCATTTCACCCCTCAATTATTATTCTTCTTTAGCTGGCTTCTTTTTCAGCTTCATCTTCAACACCAGCACCATCGTCGCCACTGACCGCCGCCACCGGCAGTGGCTATCGGAATCTCAATTTTTGCTTTGTCATAATCTCTGTTTTCTTAGATCTGATTTATGCCTTCACTGATGTGCCCACCATCTCACCATCCGCCACCTCACCATAGTGCCTCACCATCTGCCGCCACACCACCGTTCCTCTCCATCCGCAGCCTTAAACAACCCAAACCTCACCATTCACCGCCTCACCACCGCACTTTACCACCCCACCCTCTCCTTCCAGCCCTCGACCACCACCCCCGGCTCTGCCACCACCCCCCTGTCTCATTGACCACTACCATTAAGCCCACCAAATCTTCGTCGGCGTCACCACAGTAGTTTGACCTTAAAGCGAATCTCCGCCAAGCACCGTTGTTGTCGTCACCCAAAAAAATCATAAACTGACAGTAAAAACAACTTCAAACAACTAATAGCAAAAAAAATTCCAAATTCTCATCTAACCCTAAAAACAAAAACAACAAAATTACAAATCCTCATCTAATCCACCGAGCACCACCATCACCGAGCGCCACTGTCGCCGTCGGCGAGTACTGTGAAGAAAAGCAAAATTATCAACACATTGATCAAGAACAAAACAAAGGTATTTTTGCAGACTAATTATGACAATGAAATGAAGAATATTTGAACATTATGACTTGGGATAACCATCTCGCCTCTCAATGAACTCAGCCACTTCTTTCCTCACTCCGGGAATGTCAGGCTACCGCCGAGCACCGCCTATCCCCCGCCACCGTTGAGCGCCACCGATCACCATCGCTAGCACCTATCCATCGCCACCACTACTTATCCCCCGCCGCCCAGAACCCTAGTTCCTATTTTCCACCTCCTAAACCATATCTTCTTTGCCCAACCTTATTCACCTCTGCCCGCCTAAAACCTACCTTCTCCGCCCGCCTCACCAATAGCCCTAGTCGTACAGCCTCCCAACGTTGTCCTCATCTCTTCCCCCTTTTGCTTTGCCTAATTCCATGTGTTTGAGCAAACGTGAATGCGAGCGGTGGTTTGAACAACGTCTTTATCTCTTTCCCCGGCGTCTGAGCGAATACGAACACTAGGGTGAGCAGTGGTTTGAATGGTGCAAGTCTGAATGGTGGTGGTGGTGCGTGGGATAGACGGTGGTGATAAGGGGTGGGACTGAGAGAAAGAGATGATGACAGAGGGTTGGTGATATTTAATTGAAATTTTGAGTAGTTGTGAGCCTATTAGTTTCTTTTCAGATATTTAAAAAAAATTAACTCAGGGTACAATGGTCATATCACATACTCCCTCTGTCCCACCTCAATTTGCAGAAAGAGAAATTGAGGTGGGAAATATGTACAGTAAAAAAAGTACTGGAAAAGCTGGAAAAATTAGAAAAAATACTGTTGACAAGACTGTAAATAGTAAAATTTGAAATTGGTAATGAGATTTTTACATTTCTTTTCCAAGCTAATCAGTAACACCTTCAAGCTTTGGAAACCAATCTGTATTTTCCCGACTCTCCTTATCAAGTACAAAACCATCATCAGGGGTGTCGACAGATTCTGGAGGATACTCAACCTCAGAACAATCAACAGGGGTTTCCGACTACCATGGAATCCACTCAGCAAAGTTGATTGGACTGAAATGAGTGGCTATTAGAATATCTGAATCAGATATAGATCCCCAAAATGAATGTGAATCATCACCCTTTTTAGTGTCCATCAGCACCTTGGAGCTTGAAGCTCTGGCACATGAGTGGGATAAGTGATTGGGCTCATCACTAGGTGTACTCATTAAAAAGAGTAGTGGCTGTGATGGTAGACAAGACGTCAGCCAAAAAAGGGAGTACACATTAGTTAACACCCAGAGAAATGAAACCAAAAATTCAGATATGCATAGGGCCACAACATACAAATCCAAACGAACTCACGAACTCATCAAACAATAACACCAGCATACAAATCGTTTGAAAAGGTCATCAAACATACGAGTCAGTCAACACCAGTAAAGAGGGGAGTACACATTAGTTAATACCCAGAAAAATGAAATCAGAAACTCAGATATGCATAGGGACACAACAAACAAACTGAAACAACTTATCAAATTACAACACCATCATACAAATCGTTTGAAAATGTCATCAAACATATGAGTCAGTCAACACCAGTAAACATGGGAGTACACATTAGTTAATACCCACAGAAATGAAATCAGAAACTCAGATATGCATAGGGCCACAACATACAAATCCAAATGAACTCAAACAAACTCATCAAACAACACCACCAACATACAAATTGTTTGAAAGGGTCATCAAACATACAAGTCAGTCCACACCAGTAAACATGAGAGTACACATTAGTTAATACCCACAGAAATGAAATCAGAAACTCAGATATGCATAGGGCCACAACATACAAACTTAAACGAACTCATCAAATTACAACACCAGCATACAAATCGTTTAAAAAGGTCATCAAACATACAAGTCAGTCAACACCAGTAAACAGGGGAGTACACATTAGTTAATACCCACAGAAATGAAATCAGAAACTTAGATATGCATAGGGCCACAACATACAAATCCAAACGAACTCAAACGAACTCATTAAACAACAACACCAGTATACAAATCGTTTCAAAAGGTCATCAAATATACGAATCAGTCAAGAATAATAAGATTTATTTGTTCAGAACTATTTCTGTATATAGATCTACAGAAACCCTAACCTAAAAATTAAGAAAAATGAAAAACAAATAATGGAAACAGCCAAAAAGGCATGAGGTAGACCTATTCAAACCCCGACTAACACAATCGATGCTCGGCAAGGGAACACAAACCCAAGGGTTTGAAACCCATCTACGAATACATCAAAAGTACAAATGGGTAAAAATAAAACCATTTTCTTTGTTCGCAAAAACACTAATCTTCCAGATCTATGCAAACACTAACCGGAAAATGAGAAATGACACAATCCGAGCGCTGATGTCACTTCAGGAAACCAAGGGTTTGACAAACCCGGTTTCAAAATTGAACAAATGTGGAAAATTTGTGAGCACGAAAAGCTGGATATAAGGACAGAATCAGAATATGTGCGAAAATAGGGTGGGATTAGGACCTGTGATGAGGTAGGAAGCGTTTCAGAATATGAATCAAGAGGATTTTTGAGAGAACAAAGAGGATAAGATTTGGGATTTTTGAGGAGCCAAAGGGAGAGGTAAAAGACGAGAGCCTCTGCCTTGGGATGTTGGATTTTTTTAGAGAAAAGAGATGATAATATTTGGGGTTTTTGAGGAATGGAGGGGAGAGGTAGAGACGAGAACAGAGCATGCATGGAGTAATTACCAAAGAAGTTACCAAAGCATAGACACAAAGACAGATCCAAATTTTTGCCACTTCTAATTATCACCCAAACCTAGCCTTAATAAGCCCATGTCCATTTGTTATTTCAGTTGAAATAAAGGGAATTTTGGTAATTTTGACTCAAGTCAACTAGGCCATTTTTGACAAAATTGGAAATTGCAATTTGAGCTGGGACAGTCCAATTAGGAAAGTGTGCAGTTTGAGTTGGGACGGAGGGAGTATTTCCCCAATTTGGCCGTTGGCATTTTTGTCAACGAAATCCATGGTTATTTGTACACTTTCAGATGTTACAGGGTTATTTCTGTACTTTCGACCAAAACACAGGGTTAAAAATTCACTTTGCTCAAAAAAATTAAGATGAAATGTCTGAGGACAAATTCATCTTTCTAGTCCGGTCAGCGGATAAATAGGATAGTCAACGCCGAAATGTGAACGGAAGGTTATATCGACACAAGTTATCATAACATTAGGGTTAGTTTGGCACTTTTTTTTATTATTGGCACTTTTTTTTATTATTGACACTTTCAATCTAAAGGTAGAGTTAGCAAAGCATTTAACCCTTTGTTTTATTTACGTTAATAAAAATTATTAACAACTGCAGTTATTGATGGCAAAAAGAACAAGTTTGTGTGTGGAGGAGATGTGCTGATTTAGCTGTACCAAAATCTCTAAATGGTCTAGGTTTTAGATCAATTCAAGCCATAATTGACTCCTACTCTCTTAAACTCTGGTGGAAAAGTCAGTTAGGAACAACAATGTGGTCTAAATTGATATGGTCCTTACCACAATCACATAGAAAGTGTATGACCTAGAAAAGAATCTGTTCAGTTAACTCCTTTGCAGAAAACAAAACACTGATAATTCATGGCAAGGGTAGCTGTAATCTCTGGTCTGCTAACTGGTGCCCAAATGGACCACTGATGTCCTATATTCCCAGTTCCATCCTCTCACCATTACTATTTTACTCTGTTGCTGACTTTATTATGAATAAAGATTCTATTTTACCACTGATTTCCCCCTTCCTGGAACATGATACTCTCTCCTTTCTTCATGATGCAAAAATTATTGCAAACAGAGAAGATAGATTGATATGGAAACCTGAATTGACAGGGTGTTTCTCTTTCAAATCTGCTTACAGGGAACTCACATTCTCCCCAGGTAATTTCCCGGCCAGCAAATTCATATGGAATCCAACACTACAAAAAAGGTTTCTATCTTCACATGGAAACTGTTGCATTCCTTCTTACCTTTTGATGATGTGCTAATCAAATGTGGTTTTAGTCTTGCTTCTAAATGCCCAGCATGTTCCCACTCTGACTCCATTCAACATTTCTTTATATCTTGCTCCCTTGCCCATAACATATGGATTAAGATGGCATCTTTTTTTATTTTCACCTTCATGAGCAAGTCTCAATTACTGATAGATTCTTCTTGTTCTGGAATAGTCAAGACCTCTCAAAGTGGCACCATCTGCTAAATAAAATACTCCCACCTTTGATATGTTGGTGCCTATGGAAGGCCAGAATAGTTTCTTCTTTGATAACACAAGTTTTTCTCTGAGCGGATATGCAAGGATATATGTGATCAAGTCTATCTATCTCTCCATGCTAAATCTTACCACTATAATCCTTCCTTAACTATTCCATCCATCTTGTTGCACCTGATCCCTCAGCTTAGACCACCTCCTAAACCAATAATATAAATTGTTTTCTGGGAGAGGCCAAAGAAAAGCTGTTACAAGATCAATGTAGATGCATCTTGGAATCCTAATAAGGTAACAGTAGGCCTTGTTGCTAGAAACAGTACTGGTACCCCATTCCTGATTCAATCAACAGATATTATTGTTGCCTCTCCACTTCAAGCAGAGATTCTAGCAGTACAATTTGCGTTCCAATCTTTTCCTGTTCTAGATAATACTGTTACAATTGAATCAGATTCATTGTTGGCAGTAAAAATGATTAAAGATCCATATACTGCTCACTGTACTTAGTTTGATCTAACATTTAGAGTACATTCCATGTTAAAAAATGCTGATCTCAAACATGTCTTCAGAGAATGTAATTCTATGGCAGATGCTATTGCAAAACACCATTCAAGCCATAACCTGAGTCTAAGCCTTTCTAATGCTCCCAAGCACATCAAAGGCCTCATTTCTTTGGATAAGGAGCATACTCCTTACATCAGACTAAATAAGTATGCTTTTTGATTGAATTGATACTGCTAAGGTTTGCTTTCTGATTTTGGAAGGTGCTATGGAGGAGGCAAACACCTGAAGCTCGGCTCAGCAATAAATTCATGGACTTCCAACTCAATTTTCTGCAAAGAAATAAATCTGCAGCTGATAAGAAGAACACTCAAGTTTCTACTCTGATTACTCAGAAATCTAACCCTAGGTTTGGAGTTTCTTCAGATTAATCTTTGTAATTTTTGGATTGAAGTTGCATGGCCAAAGGAAATAATTAACACAAGGGGTGAAGATACTTTCTTTTGGAATCGCAACTTCAATAACTATCCTCTACTAGTTTGGATAGTTGTTACACATCCTAGTTGTAGATAGGTAGTGCTTTTGGAGGCAACTATGTTGCCTCAATGCTCCTTATGAACAAGCTACAAATCATGTACATTTTATTGATCTTTGACTAAGTCTTGGGGAACCTTAATATATAATCGCCCCATGCTCGGGTGTTCTCATTAAAAAAAAAAAAACTGCAGTTACTGCACAATATTCTGCATCAACCCATTTCTTGGTCGTGTTAATTAATGTTATTGATTTGTTAATCTTGTGCAACTAATTTTATGAGTAGTTTCAGTTTCAAAAATTGATTTAAAAATTATTCATGGCACTATAATTTTTAAAGTTTGTGTGTAACGTGTACGGTATGTACCCTAATTGCACTATCAAATTATTATTTCATGTTTTAAAAAACTAGTTAGTCAAACAAGTTTAAGTCTGCAAAATTATGTCGACTGCTTACGGTGGTCCATGAAGCACTTGATCCCTATCCTAGCATCCAAAAACATTAAATAAAAAGCGAACAAGCAGTACAAGATGAAAAAAAGTCACGAAGAGAGGGAAATTAAGAAAAATAACAGAACAACAAAACCAATAAGAAAGAGAAGAGGAACATTTAGCTCAATTCCCTATAATTAATTTATTAAATTTTAAATCTAATAATTGATTTTATTATATTATCTTTTATTATATTTCATCTTTGACAAAGTCTTGATAAACACTGTCTTTCCATAATGGAAAAACAAAATTTAATTATAATAATAGAAAGGTAAAATGTACAGTATTAAGAATTTATTATGTAATGTGCACTAGTTACAAGTTTATGACTCGATTGATGCAATCCAAAATTTTATCTTCATTTTTTCTAATTTATAATTTTAACCTCGACATTTCCAAAATTTATGAAATCACCGTCTTTCAAGAGACGAGTTGCTCTTCATCTATTGTTTCATATTTAAGATGATAATTTTAAGTATTATTCTTTAGGCAAGTCAGACTGCATAGACAGAATTAAATGTCAAGAATATATTATAAGTGGTAATAATTTACCTTTTACCTTATAAGAAATTGTAATGATTTTGAAAATAGACTAATATAGGAAGCGTGCCAAACTAAGAAAATAAAAATAAAAATAAAGTAATTAGGGTGTGAAAAATCCAGCTATGAAGCCTGATGCTGAAAAGCACAGCTTTTAGTTCCATCATTATTTCTTATTATTTTCCTCTCATTCACTTTCCATGCACTTCTTTCCTGTCACATACAAAAGCACTCTGTCCACCTTCTTGACTCTTCCCTTTGCCACTCTGTACTCTGTTTCATTCCTTTCTTCAAACTACACAAATCCCATTACTCGTTTTTGCTAAAACCCCCAAGAATTCCAGTAAGTTTGGTAAATGCTCAAAAAGATTGATTTTTTATTCATTTCCCACTATTTTGTTTGATTCTGGGAGCATTGATCTTGTGTGAGTGAAGAAGATGGAGCAATATATGCTTTCTTGGTTCTTATTTATGGATTTTTGGCTGGTATTTTCTTTTTGTTGTAAAAAAAGATATGCTTTTGCCATGATTCTAAGTTCTAACTTGGGAAAAGATGAGAATTTTGATCACATAGTACACTTGTACTTTTCTGAATCCATACCATGATTGTAGTTCTGCAGTTGATCATTGGGAATTGTATTGTGTTTGAGTATATCTTCTTTGGCCTGCCAAAATCTGGAAAAGAAATTAATTCCACAAGAAGAAGGGTATAAAGATGGAAATGGGGATACTTCTCATAATACATGTACTTTCAGAAAATGATGCATAAGGGCCTTGATTTTTTGCATCAAGTCTAATGAGCTCTCAATTTCTTCTCTTTGCAGAGGGATGTTTAGGGATATCTTGGTTCTCTATATTTGGAACCTTTATGTTCAGTCTGATGAGACAAAAATGTCCTCTTAGGCATTTTGCAGTTTCTGGGCTGTCCAACAGCCTAAATGGAGAGCTTGTTACACATTCTTGATTATGATCATTACAAAATGGCGAAGAAGGTTGTCGCGGAGAAGGGACAGGATGATGGTGAGTTATACTTCAGGTCGGGTTGTATACTGCAGAATTCATGTCTTTCTGTGATGAGCTAACTAGGCTGATTATGTCTGAACTTTAAAGCTTCAATGTTTTTATTTGATTCTTATCAGGTGAACTGAATAGGATAAAGGGCGAAATGAAGTTATTTTATGATTGCTTAGGCTAATTGTAGCGTACTAAACGTTAGTGTTACGTTGGCCTCATAGTATTGAGCTTATATTAGAAGATCAGTAATCCTGTCACTAGATATTCAGAATCATTTTACATCGTGCTTATGAAATTTTCTACAGGCTTCGAGGCACCTCGAAACAGCTTGGAGTTACAAATGGAAACTTTGCACAACTTACATGGTGGAGGAGACAACATAATGGTAGTGCTAACATTCATTTTAATTGCATTTACAGAATTCTGTGTTCTAGCTTGTCGTTGTGCCTTGAAGAAGTGTCAAGTACTCTGGTAGAGAGGTTGGATAGCCTGTCATATTAACTGCACAATAAGTCGAAAATGGTAAAATCTAGCTGTTCGAATAACGCCTGGCCTCGAGTAAATGTAGGGATAGTCATTTGGATAGGCAGAAGGGATGACAGAAGAGATGACAGAAGAGTTCATTGAATGGAAACCAGCGTTCTCTAGGTTAGTCATTTGAAGAAGCAGAAGGGGTGTCAAAAGAGTTCATTGAATGGTCTGCTCAGTTGGATCCTTACATTTCCGCATCATTTCTTTCAGTTAGTTGGCTGAGTTTGAAAGAATTGAATGAATGTGTGATTTCCTGATATGAAGGCATATTCATTTAATAATTTTGGTCGGAGGTTTCTTATTGTGCCAAATTTAATGTATGTTTTGTCTGTGATTCTCAGCATACTTTGGATAACCCGTACACTTGGACCGAGCAGACATATTATTCAACCGAGGCTTCAATCAAGAAGCTGATCAGGGAAGAAAGACAGAACAGCAAACAGAATGCACCAAGCGTAATAGCCCGTCTGATGGGAGTGGATGCATTTCCATCAGAGAAAAAAGCAGTTCCAAAGCCAATTGGGAAAATGAATGCAATGCATGATCAGAATCTCTTCAAAGAGAGTTATTTGAAGAATGGCAATGATGGTCGTATACCCTCCCACTCAAGATTTTCCAAACTCAGGAGGTTCAATTCCTTCGATTCCTCCGAAACGCGTAATGCTGATAAGTGGATTGATGATACAAGATTGGATAAACCAAGACCTCGCGAACATCCTCAAGAGGAGGAACTACAGAAGTTCAAGAAAGAATTTGAGGCATGTCAAGCAGCTAGGATCAAGGAATGTTCCAAGTTCATTGAGCTTGGTCATACTCCTACTAGTCAGTGGCTAGCACAAGAGAAACTCAATAAGGAAAAGATAAACTTTTACGCAAATTCAATGGGAATGAAGGAGGATTCAAAGCCTAGAGCACATAAGGAGAACAAGTATTTTTCGTCGGAGCAAAAGGATTCCTACATGAAGAATTCTGGTAATGCATTTGATCCTGCCTCGGAACCCTCTAAAATTGTGATCCTGAGGCCTGGTCCTGATGCAATAGGCATTAATGGTGAAGATTCCTGGGTGAGTTCTCCGTGCTTTTCCGAAGAGAGGGGTAGTATGAAAGAATTTCTTGAGGAAGTGAAGGAAAGGCTGAAATGTGAACTTCAAGGTAAGCCTTATAAAAGGAGTGTTGTCAGAGGAGGAGGGATTGAAACCCCGTATAGCGAAAAGCCATCAGATCCCAAACAAATAGCTCAGCGCATTGCGAAACAAGTTAGAGAGAGTGTTACCAAGGACCTTGGTGCAATGAACTTATATCGGTCAGAATCTACAAGATCATATAGAACTGAAATGCAATTCAATGGAGCAGGTTCTCCCGAGTTCATTAGTAGAGATACGCGAAAGATCTTGGCAGAGAGGTTGAGGAATGTTCTCAAGGAAGAAAATCATCGCAATGCCCCAGCTGTCACTCGTGGAAGCTCAAGATTATCGATCATGAATAGTGAACGACGAAGAGAAGAACAGTTGAAACAAGGTTTGCATGCAGGACATAAATCCAGGAATTGGAATGTCACTAACAATGTGTCTGATATGCAATGCCGATCTTTTAGAGGTGAGCCTAATGCCAATGGCGGCATTCATGAGGACTTATCTCCGCGGAACCTTGTTAGATCATTGTCAGCGCCTGTATCAGGAACATCATTTGGAAAGCTTCTACTAGAAGACAGACATGTGCTGACAGGTGCTCATATAAGAAGGAAGCACGAAACTATCGAAAAGATTAAAATAAATGTGAAGAAGCGAAAAAAGGAAAAGTTCAGCCTTAGAGAAAAGGTTACAAGTCTGAAATACAGCTTGACGTTCAAAGGTAGGCTGTTTGGTAGAAAGATGCAAACCTCGGACCAAATCCATGGCTATAAACAAGATCATGGGAGAGATATCTTGAGCAGACCATCCTCTATAATGAGCGATTACGATCAGCTTGTAAGGATCTTTCATGATTTCTCTTGATCTTGCTTTCCCCTAGCTTCACATGTTTCTCAATGATTGAGCTTCTGATGATTCCAGGAAAACTTTACGGAGGTGCCACCGAGCCCTGCATCAGTATGCAGCAATGCTTACGAAGAAATGTGGAGGCCGGCAGGGTGTTCCAGTCCTGCAGCCATGTCCGATGTAGCATCAGTTGAGGATAGCATGATGCCAGATGTTTTTAGAGAGATCAGCTCAAATCTAAAAGGTAACTGTTTTGATGAATGAGGCATTGCCTATGTAGCATGCATACAAAAACTAGAATATGTTTCAGATGCTAATGACATTTAGTTTTATCGTCCATGTAGAGCTACGAAGGCAGCTGAATGAACTTGATATCGACGGCTCAGAGATCGCTACAAATGATGATCAGGCAACAGAAATGGACATGGTTGAAATCGAGGATCAGTCCGAGGCATACATCAGAGATTTGCTTCTGATATCAGGTTATTATGATGGCTCATGTGATGAATCCTCAGCCAGGTGGGAGCCATCCGCGAAGCCTATCAAGGATCAGTTATTCGAAGAGGTGGAAGAGTCTCACAGAGAAAAGAAAACGGGCGAAAATGGCAAGTTCAACGATCACAAGATCCTGTTTGATTTGCTGAATGAAGCGCTTCCGAGCGTGTTAGGATCTCCCCCGCCAAGGTCCAACTTGAGGAGAAAGTTCATTGATCCCGGCGTGAGGCCTCTCCGCGGAAGGAAGCTGTTGGATAGAGTTTGGCAAAGTATAAGTGCGCAAATGCATCCCCTGGAGGACGAGTCGTGTTACTCTTTGGATGCGTTGATTGCGCGCGATCTTCAGTCCTCGCTGTGGTGGTCTAGCTATGTAGATGGTGATGTAAATGCTTTAGGAAAGGATGTGGAGTGCCAGATTTTTGGAGATTTGATGAATGAGATGGTGATGGATATGATATGAGTGTTGAGGTTTAGATAAAGGTTTAGAGCATTGTTCAACTTTTTTGTTTGTGTAGGAGTTAGATCTTTAAGAATGATTTGGTATATATTGGTTGATGGTGTATAGGTTTACAGATGCTAGTAGTTCTACTTTTCAAAGCACAAATCGAAATGTAAACGATAATTTCTTATAAAAAGCTACTCAATATAAAACTAATCATGCTTGTAGATAGAAACAACCACACCTCTCTAACCTCTTAAATCACAGATACATTAATCTTTATCAAAAAAAATAAAATAATAATAAACAGATATGGTCATCACAAATTCTTCAATCTCGAACATCGAACATAGGGTAGTCTGCATTATAAACGGAAGGTAGATAGACGAGTAATAACCGTTGTTGGAATAATCCAAAGCGGAGTAAGGGTAACCGGAGGAAAATGGTGGCGCGAAGGCGTAACCATAGCCGGAGGTGGGGATGGAGTTGCGGGCATTGAATTGATGATCGACGGGGTTTGGAGTAGGAGTGGGCAAAAGAACCGAAAACCAACCGAAAACTGAATAATTTGAATTTGAGCAATCCGAACCAAATTTAGAATATGATTTTTGGATAACTGAATTTTAAATATTTTTTTTGATTTGATTTTGGATATTGAAACTCAATCCAAAAACTGACCAAAATATCGAATTGTAGTGAACAAATAAATAATATATAGTATTCGGTAATAAGATAATAAAAATAGGTTAGTTGAATAGATAATCTCTTGAACTTGGCCCATTTTAGAGCTACTTATGAACTTGGCCCATTTCTTGAGCCAAATAAAACCTAGCCCAAATCACAATAAACCCTGATCATATAGAAGGCCAAAATGTTGAACATAGCAATCAAAACGCAACCACACTCCTTTTTTTGAAACCCTCCCAAGTCATATTGGTTTTCCTCCATCCTCATTTCCTTCTTCACAAACGCAGCATTTCATCACCACCACCCACCTCCTCACCACCACTTAAATCACCTCAACATCGAGGCTTACCACCACCTCACCATTTGTGCCACAATTGATTTATTATCGACCCACCACTGCTAAATCTCTTCTCGCACCATCACCTCGGTATTTCTCCTCATCCCAGATCTCAATGCTCCATCACCCTCCCACCGATTCATCACTGCATTGCCGCTCCACTGTGCAAAGTCACCATTGCCTCTCCACCAGCACCCGCATTCCTTCTCTCCGCCACCCTCCCCCCCCCCCCCCCCCCCCCCTTGCTCTCCAGTGTGATAGTTAAGCATCTAATGCACAAATTTGTAGGTTAGATTATACTCCCTCCGTCCCACCATTATCCGTTTAATTTGACTTTTGGAAGGCAAACTAACCCAATTTCGACCATTAAATTCTATTATTACATATATAAGAATATTATCATATTATACGTCGTTGAATTCATCCTAACATGTATTTTATATTATAGTTTTTCTGAAATATTTTTACACACATAATTAAAGATATTAATAGTTAAAAATTGATGCAGCTGATTTTCAAAAGTCAAATAAAGAAATTAATGGTGGGACAGGTGAAGTAAGTTTCAAGAGTTAAGTTTTGTGATGTTAGTATTTTACTGATTTTGTATATAAATTGAAATGATTGATGTGTATTTGTTTTTTTTAAACATTGCAGCTGAATTTTAGTTTTCTGGGTTGGGTACAATTTGGATTAAATAGTTTGAAACCGAACCGAACCGAATCCCAAATTCCAATGTTGGTTCGGTTAATTTGAGTTTCTTGGTAATATGGTTCGATTTTGTTTTAGATTTTGTAGGGGTTAACCCGATTAACCTGAAACGAATAAATTAAAACCAATCAAATCGACAAGACGCTCACCCCTAGTTTGGAGGTGGGGTTGGGGTTGCAGTACTATGAGAGCTCAAATTGATCGGTAGGAGGAGAAGAGTAGGAAATACAAAGGGGGATGGAGGACGACAACATTTTAGAAACAAGGGGAAATAAGCATCACATTGAAACAACACTATTTAAATAACAGGGGGAGAAATAATAGATATACTCTCCGTTGACGATGAAAAGAAAAGATTCTTATAACTTGATCAGGTGGAGGAGAATATGGTGGGAAGCACAAAGAGGGATGAAGGACGACATCGTTTTAGAAAAAGGAGGGAAATCAACATCACTAACATAATGTCCCCTAGTTGACGATGAAAAACAAAGAATTCTTTTAATTTGATCGGCTAGAGGAGAAGAGTAGGAAGCACAAAGAGGGATGGAGGACAATGTTGTTTTAGAAGAGGAGGAAAATCAACATCACATTGAAACGAAGTCGTTTAAACAATAAGGGAGAAATAATAGATATACTCTCAATTGATAATGAATTGGGTGATGATGAAAAGAAAATTATTCTTTTAAATTGATCGGTTGGAGGATAATATAGTAGGAAGCACAAAAAGGGGTGGAGGACGACATCATTTCAGAAAATGAGGAAAATTAGCATCACACTGAAACGACATCGTTTCAATAATATGGATAGAAATAACATATATACCCCCAGTTGATGATGAAAAGCAAATAATTCTTTTAAATTGATCGGTTGGAGGAGGAGAGTGGGATTCAGAAAGAGGGATGGAGGACGACGTTGTTTTAGAAAAGGAGGGAAATTAACATCTGTCTGAAACAACATTGTTTCAACAATGGGGGGAGAAATAACAAATATACCCCCAGTTGACGATGAATCGATTAACGATGAAAAGCAAAGAATTCTTACGGTAATGTGCTTGAGATAAAAGCATAACAACTGGTCCTATTTATTCGTTTGGTCAGTCCATTGTATATTAGTGTTCTAGGGAATTTTTTAGTTTGGACCCCTATATAATTTTTTAAAAATTGGGCCCCTAAAAAGTTTGAATTAGAAAATTAAAAGGACAATCAAAGAAATTCTAGTGTTGAGCTAGACCATGCCTAAATTAAAAGGGGAAAATAATATAAAATAAATACATATAGACATTTAAAAAAAAGAGTAGACGCTAAGAATTTTAAGTCCAGTGCAGACACACAATCTGCACTGATTTTGGAACGGCTATGTTTATTCGCTCTAACTATTATGATTGTTAATGGATTTAGATCATATATTTTAATATTTTTGAAAAAGATAATTTTAAAGAGATAGTATCATGTGAGACAACCTAAACTTTAGGTAGGGTATTTTATGCAATCTTAACTATATTCTAGCTCCAGGGACCTATCTTTAATAATTTTACAGTGATATATCTCTAATTATTTTACAGGGACCTAATGCTAATACTTTTCTAGGGGCATTTTTATCCAAGTTTTTCTCATCATTTTCGCGCCATCTGCAAAAAAAAAGTTCATTAAATGTTTAAAATTACAAAAAAAATAATAAGATCAATGAATTGAAAATTATAAATATCAGGAAAAAAAATAGAACATCAACGAAAAATCATAAAATATCAACTAAAAAATAGCAAAAAAAACATAAAAAATCAAATAAAAAAGCAAAAACAAATATAAAAAACAAATAAAACAGCAAAAAATATATTAAAAATTCAATAAAAATCAACAAAAAATTGAGAAAAACACGTTGACTACAACTAACAAAAACTCAACTGAAAATCATAAAGCATCGACAAAGCTAAGTTATTTAAAAAAAATTTAAAACTACAAACATCAACTTATATCACCTAAAAGCTAAAAACATCAATTGTTATCATCTACACTTCACCCGAAAAATGAAAAACATCAACATAAGGAAAAAAAATACTACAAACAAATCAACCATATCACCAAAAAAACCTACAAAACATCAACTCGTATCACCTAAAACTCACTTATAAAATGAAAAACATCAACATGAGAGGAGGAAAACCTAAAAATATCAACTCATATAACCCCAAAAAACTACAAAACATCAAATCATATCAACTGAAAGTCACCCGGACAATGAAAAAAATCAAAATGAGAGGGAAAAAACTAAAAAACATAAACAAAAAAAGCTACGGTACCTCAAGAGTATAAATTATTCACTCTAAAAATCATAAAACATCTTTTTTAATTTTTTTTTACAAATATCAACTTATATCACCCAAAAACTACAAACATTAACTCCTAATACCTGAACCTCATCCGGAAAATGAAAATCGTCAATGTAAGAAAAAAGACACTACTAAACATCGACTTCTATTACCAAAACCTCAGCTGGAAAATGAAAAACATCAACATGAGAAAATCAAAATAAAACTACAAATATCAATCTGAATCCCACAAAAAAATACAAAACGTTAACTCATACCAATTAAACCTCACCCGAATAATAAAGAACATTAACATAAGACAAAAAAAAAAGAAGCTACAAACATCAACAAAAAGTTACAATACCTCAAGAAAAAAAATTCTTTTAAAAAAGGGGTTTAGTGGGATTTGAACCTAGGTCTCTACCCTTAAAGGCTAAAGGAATAACCACACCAAAGACTCTTATTGAACATACACTCAGTCAAATAATTTTAAATCTCAGCATGTATATCAAGAACATAAATTCTTCAAAATAAAGGTCACTGCAAGATTCGAACCCCATACCTCTAACCTCAACAACAAGAGTACTAACCACTACACCAGAGAACATTTATTGGTTATGCACTCAGTCAAAAAATAATAAACCTCAAAAAGGCTCTGAACAAAATAAACATGAAATTAAAACTCACCTCTCACGAGCAGAAGCTCGGTCATTGCCGTCGCTGCCGTCATCCACCACCGTCCGCAGTGAAAATGCCATTGTTGTTGCCGCACGTGAACTGCGCGCGTCGTCCCCAACGGTCGCACATGAATCACACACACTCAATCATTTCTGCAAACCCTAGATCAACGGTGACGGCAATTCCACCACTCACCTCCGTCGTCGTCTTCGCTAGCTCGTCGATTGCAGCACCTCATCGGATGCGTTGGAGAAGCGTCCATCAACTGAGGTCGCATCGAAATTGGCCAATCGAACAATGGTGCCGCCTTGGATGCCTTTCACCAACAGGAGTTACACACAGCAGCGCCTCTCACAACGGAAGATGAATCATCGGCATTGATACCCTAGTCCCGCGGGTGAGGTTTAGTCGTGTCACCGCTGTGAGATTCCGGCATGATTCGGTTGTTCAGGCGGCAGTTTTGGCAGAGGTGGCAAAAATTGGGTGGAGCGACGAAAATCTAGCGATAAACGTCGGTCGCAGGCGGTTTCCTGCAGTTCCGATCGGAGGAGGAGGAAAGAAAAATGAAAATTCTGATATTTTTATGATATATATAGTATTTTGATAACTGCACATTAGGTCCCTGATTTTTTTGGAATAATTTTTAAAAGACCCCATCCCATATTAAACTTCTTATAATTACACAATAATCCCTGGTCGAAAGTTTAGCCTTCCAAAAAGAAGATTTTTTTAATTTAAAACGATAGTAGGATGTTATAAATAAATATTCTATTAAATATAGAGAAAGTCTCTCAATAGACCGACTAATGGTTAGGTGAATAATGAAAAATCTCATTTCAATAACTTTTATGGTAGAATTATACTTATTTATACATTACAATAAATTTTAAAAGTTTTTCAAAGTTATAGGATCCTTGTTGTAACAAATAAAAACAAACATCAAATCATCTCATCAGTTACATAAATTATAAAATGACATTGTCTACCTGTTATTCAGTCTAAAATAAGACTTTGTATTGAATGTAATACAAATTCTTATGAAATTTTTTTAATACTCCCTCTATCCCAACCCTTTTGTAAAAGGAGAAAGAGTGGAGTTTTATTTTTGGCGAAGGAAAAAGTCTAAAATACCTGCCCAGCACCCTCAATAGCACATCACCACCACTTTTTTCAATCTCCCAACACCACCTTTCTGCATATTTGCCCAGAATTCGGCGAAGTCGACAACCCTCAACAAAACAAAGAAGTATAAAACCAAGCACAAACTTGCATACAACTTTCTTCGAATATGTAATCAATCGACGTTACCGTGGCGGGAGGAAATTGGTGACATCCCTCGACATCACCTTGAACCGTCTGAACGAGGATGCCAGAAAATCTCTTCAACTCGAGGAGCAGGCGATTGACACGACGGAGATCCAGCGTGGTGAGGAGGCGTGGTGCAGATCCACCGTGGTGAGATTGACGGAGCCGCGTCAGAGATGCGGTTGATGGAGGCGCGGTCGACGAAGGCGGCGGAGAGGGTGAGAGAGAAAGATGATGGAGAGGGTGAGAGAGAAAGATGCATGGGGAGGTGGAGAATTTGTGAGGGATGGGTGAGAGTAGGTTAGGTTTTGTGAGTAATTTTTAGTTATTTCAAAGGTTATTTGTCTTATAAAATTTCTGAATATAAAAAGTGTGCAGAAATGGTTGACACCGAAACTGAAACCGAAGTAGATTAATTCATCAATAGGTACAAAAATGTACCACCGATTTAAATAATTTCTAGAAATTTTATTTCTAGATAAACACTTTCCACAAAACTATAACTCTCATGCATGCATTACATTTGAAAGTGTGAAAGGCTTCATGATTTAGCCTCTGTATCAATCTCAATATATAGGGTACAATGAGGTGTATAAAAGGAATGTACAACTATGATCTTATCACTAACACTAATCAGGATCAATCTAATATCAATCAATACTAATTAGGATCAATCTAATATCAATCAAATATCTTCTATCCTTACACCCCCCCTCAAGCGAAGCGTCGGATGAACCGAGACGGCAAGCTTGGATCTGAAAAACTCGAATAACGATCGAGAGAGACCCTTAGTGAAGATATCAGCAATCTGAAGCGAAGTAGGCACATGACTAACCCGAAGCTTTCCAGAGGCAACGAGTTCCCGAACAAAGTGGTAGTCAATGTCAATGTGCTTCGCCCGTTTGTGAGCAACAGGGTTTTGAGCCAGAAAAATTGCACTATTGTTGTCACATAACAAAAGAGGCGCTCGAGACAGCTGAAAATGGAGATCACGCAGTAGATGAGTCAGCCAGACAACCTCTGCAGCAGTGTTGGCCAAGGCACGATATTCCGATTCAGAACTGGATCGGGAGACTGTAGGTTGTTTCTTGGCGCTCCAGGATACAAGGTTCCCACCAAGAAACACTGCATAACCATAGGTAGAACGCCGAGTCTCGAGGAAACGTGCCCAATCAGCGTCTGAATACCCCATCACCTTTGTAGATGAAACAGAGCTGAAAGAGAGACCAAGATGCATAGTTCCACGAACATAACGAAGAATGCGAATCACAGCAGCAAAGTGATCGTCCCGGGGATCCTGAAGAAACTGACTAACTGAATTAACTGCAAAAGTTAGGTCAGGGCGAGTGATGGTCAGGTACTGAAGAGCACCGACGAGCGAGCGGTATAAGGTGGGATTGGCAAACTTCCCGCTGGTACTGCTATGAAGCTGAGACTGTGGCAGAAAAGGGGTGGAAACTGCAGCAGCATCAGTCATACCGGCTCGACGCAGGATATCCCGAGCATACTTGGCCTGACTTAAGAACAAGCCAGATCGTGCCGAAGAAACCTCTAAGCCAAGGAAATAGTGAGCATGGCCCAAATCCTTGATGGAAAACTCCCGATCGGTGCGGACAATGAACTGGCTTATGAGAGCAGGATCATTGCCTGTGAGGATAATATCATCAACGTAGAGCAGAAGGTAAAGCAAAGTGGTACCCTGAGAGTAGACAAATAATGACGTGTCAGCGGAACTACACTGAAAACCAAGAGTGCAGAGGTAGGTACTGAAGCGCTGAAACCATGCACGAGGAGCCTGTTTGAGGCCATATATGGCCTTTCGCAAGCGGCAAACATAATCAGGACGAGTCGGATCTTTGTAGCCAACATGTTGAGCCATGTAAACTGGTGCATCAAGAACACTATTTAGGAAGGCATTTTTAACGTCGAGCTGATGAAGAGGCCATCTGCGCATGGTAGCAATGGCAAGGACGGTGCGAACTGATGCGGCCTTGATCACAGGACTGAAAGTGTTCAAAATCGAATCCAGGAACCTGCGAATATCCCTTAGCAACAAGGCGGGCTTTGTGACGATCAACAGTACCGTCAGGCCGGTACTTCAGACGGAACACCCACTTCGATCCAAAAGTATTGACACCAGGTGGACGAGGAACTAATTCCCATGTATGTTGCTGATCGAAGATAGCTTTGAATTTGAGATGCAAGTCGTGCACCGAACCAGTGCGGCGGAGATTAAGAACCTGAACACGAAGTTTGAGAACACTGGACTTGCTCTTGTTCTGATATACCGTGGAAACCATATCCCATATTTGCTGGGAAGTTTCACAGCCGAGGACCTCCGCCATGGCTTCTTCGGAAAGCGACGAGAAAAGAAGACCGCAAAGCTTCTGGTCTTCGTTGATCCACAATTCACGGGCAGCAACAGCAGTATCATAGGTTGCCTTTTCAGTGGCATCACCAGGTGATGAAGATACGGCAGAAGAAGGTGGTGATGGCACGGACGGACAAGGATGGGATCCGTCCAAAAAACGGAAGAGATTTTGTGATCGAAGAATGTGGCGAACTTGGGTTTTCCAAAGCATGAAATTTCCAGATGATAGTTTGATGTTGAGCATGTGGATTAGGGTATTATATGGTAGCTTTTCATCAGAAACAACAAGGTTGGATTTGCCGGAAGTTGACATGGTGATGAGGAGAAGGTGACAGGCTTGGATTGGCTCTTGTTCGAGCAGCAGTAGTGCAAAATAAAAGAAGAGCAGCAGTGCTGCGAAAGAAAAGAAAGAGGGGATATGGATCAATGCTCTGATACCATGAAAGTGTGAAAGGCTTAATGATTTAGCCTCTGTATCAATCTCAATATATAGGGTACAATGAGGTGTATAAAAGGAATGTACAACTATGATCTTATCACTAACACTAATCAGGATCAATCTAATATCAATCAATACTAATCAGGATCAATCTAATATCAATCAAATATCTTCTATCCTTACAACATTTTTTTGTCGTCCTTTTAGAAAATTGAAAAGTGGAACTCGCAGAGTCTTGTATTCTCAATTTCTCACAGCAAATAATAAAACAAGATACTAAAATCACACTTAAACCCGACACAAAAGGGTTTGCTGAAAGTTTTAAACAAAAGTAACGCGTAAAATCAGTTCAATTTCTTTATGGCGTGTTGCACAATCTAATGTCGTGGCTGTTTCCAGCCAATACACCGCAAATTTGTACAACATTCATGGTTCTAACCTGTTAGAGGGATACCACTTCTAACTTTAATTATAACACTTTAAACTTCTATTCTGAACTTAAAATTTTAAAGTACAGTAAAAAAGATTGTGCTTGTAATCAAATCGATGTCAATTAGAATGAGGTTCAATGATGCATCCATCGTTGGTAAGAAATTGTAGTACTCCCTACGTCCCCATGTTAAGCTGGATAGAATATTTGTTCACGATTGTTAAAATATATGTTTGATCGTTAATATGTTTAACTATGTAAAATACCAACAGATAAAAAAATTAATATTTAAAATCTATTTATTACGATGAATCCAACAATATAACATATGATGATATTATTTGAAATTTGGTTTTACCACTTTTTCTAGTACTTACTAGTGTGTTCCAACATGTTTAGTTTAACCAAGTGTAAAATAACGTAAAACGTAAAAGACACACAACTTGGTTACGCAGTTCGGTGTAAACCACCTACATCTGCGGGGCCTGGCCCAGTTCAGAATGAATCCACTAATTAGAAAGATACAGTACAGAGTACAGTTTACAAAATACTTATCTTTACTAACTATGACGTGTGGACTCTGCTAGCTCCCCTAGCTACCGATCTGCCTTGATCAGACTCCCTCTGACCTCGAACTCCGTCGACGCAAGATCTCCTCATCCCGATGAATTAAGGTATACGATTCTGAACTTAGTGCGGCAGGACAGTGTTGGAACACAGTATATTGGCTCTTGTAAGTTTCGTAAGATATCAAAATCTGGGTGCAAATTTTGCTCTGTAAAATTGTTAGTTATGCAGCCGTGTTTGTCCCATATTTATATCCACGAAGCATATCTGAATATTCTTGATTATCTCCATAATATTCCTATTCCAAATCTGATTGTTGAAGCATATCCAAATCTCATAAATAAAGGGATTTACCTTATCTCAAACCCCCCCATATATTCGAATAAATCTTCTCCTTATAAGTAGGGATTTTTCCATAAATCAGATATGCTTCTCACGCCCAATATATAGCCAAATATACAGATACCATAAATTCTAAAACACGTCAATATTTCGGTTTGAATTCCATTAAACTCCATGGCGTGAATTCTGCTGCAGCACCATGTTCCATCATGGTCTGTTTATCAGTTCAAAAACAATTCACACACAATTGCCAATAAAATAAATTCCTTGACTTTACAATCTCCCCCTTTGACATTTTTGTGGACCCATAATATTTTGGACTTGCAGCACAGAATCAAAGTCATAAACTGAGCACAAAATACCAGAATTCACATAATGAAAGCCGAAAACCAAAATCCAGAATTCCAGAAATTACAACCAAATTGAAACCAAATATCCGAAATTACTCCCCCTGGGACCACACATAGGCCAAAGGGACTTCAACACAAAATGATGAAAAATGAAATTCAGTCTTTAAAACTCCCCCTTAATGAATCAACCTTCCAGATTTGACTTCTCTTCCTCCAACAGTGCTTGCTCTGCTTGTAACGAAGCAATCTGAATCCCTACAGCTCCAAGTCTAGCATTAATAGCCATCAATCGAGTCTTCTTGTCTGCTGTTGCTGATGAGGAGGTTGACCCCGAAGCTGTCCAAGGAAGATCATGCACATGACGGAGTCCGAAGGTCTTCTTGTTAGGCCGCAAGAACTCCGTATCAATGATCATGTCAAAGGCCTTCCCCTTCACCTTTGCACTTTTGGCTAACGCTGAGATCAGACATGGGTATATTACAACATCATTCACCTTAGGAGCTGTGCCTTGTCGAACCAGATGTTGCTGAATTAATAACCCTAGATTTATTTCCTGCTGTGTTCCAACACAGTAGAGCAGTTTGGCCATTTCCCTGGTCAATGCAGTAGTATTGCTAGATAGTAACCAGCAGTGAACCGCTATCTGATATAGCCCTAAGAATCTGGAGGTCAAGCATGATGCTTGCGAATATCCTACTGCCGGCCACTTCTTCTTATATCCTCCAGAAATCACAGCCAAAATTTCATCATCAGTCATCTCCAAATCGTCCGGAAACACTCCCCCTATCTCTGGAGTTTTCAGCCCAAATAACATATTGATTCTAGTAGCAGACAGTTCTACAATCTTTCCACGAACATATACTCTACCGAACCACGGAGAAGTAATATCTAGATTCTCAGGCATGAGATTAGCATATACCTCGAGAACCACCTGTCGATTGAATTGCCTTTGAATTGTGGCCGCCTTCATCATCCCCATTGCCTTTAGGAAAGTTGTGAACCCACTCTCCTGATAAGCCTTCAAGTCCAAGGGTCTCTCAACAATAAACTTCTTCTTAGAGAATAATTCTTCCATCTCAGCTCCCTTCTTGTCAAAATAAACTGCAGAAAAAGCCTGAGTGACAGATGGGGGTGGCAGAGCCTTCCTTGGCTTGCTATCCTGTCTCTTCTTACTTCTTTTTGCTGCCTCAGTATTCATGGCAGAACTAGCCTTCCTTTTTCCTTTTTTCCTTCTTGAAAAATTCATCCAGGACCTCGTCATTGGAGTATGTCAGGTCTGGGGCATCCTGTGTTGGAACACTGTCAGCTCTTTCTTCTTCTGAATCAACACCCTGACCTGGCAGATCTTCATCAGCTACTTCCATCTTCTGATTCCCTTCATCAGCAGACTGATCAGGGGCTTCATCATCCAGATCTTCTTGAACTACATCACCCTGTGTACCCCCCAAATCAGCATCAGATTCTTCCTCCATATACACAGATTCTTCTTCCTGTGTTGGAACACTGTCATCATCATCAGACAGTTCAATAATCACAGGTTCTCTCAATTTCTCCATCCTCTTTGCATTCTCCACATAAAAAAATCCAACCTGTAGCTTGTCTCCATACCTCACTGTCTTCATCCCAACAGCTTGTTCCTCATTAATTTCTCTTATCCACACATAACTATGAGCAGTCATACGAAAGAAAACATGAAATTTGTCTTTCCCTTTACCATTCAGCTGACCGTACATCCCTCTCAGATACTTCACAGTCTTATATTCAATATCCCACACATCAGGAAAGTGCCCAGAAACAATTTCCTTAATTTTGACATGCAACACTTCTAAATCCTTTCTTATACTCTTGATTTTGCTTAGATCCACGGAATATCTATTTGCTTGTAACCACTCGAAAATATCATCCACACTTCTACTTTCAAAACCCAAGAATTTCAATGGTCGAGAGTCAGGACCAGTTACCTTAGGTTTTTTCTGTTTCTTGCCTCCAGGCGCTTCTTCTTGAGCATCAGAATCTTCACTCTGTTTCTTGACAGAAGCCTCTTCCACTTCCTTTTCCTCTTCAGCTTTATCAGGCTCTGCTCCAGCTATCTCCTCATTCTCCTCATGGTTAGCATTTACTTTGTTATGATCTTGAGTTTGTGACTCACCCAATTCAACATATCTTCTCGGCTCATCAAACACTACCAATTCCGAATTCACTGAGCTCTGGTCTTCCTCCATAATTTTCGGCACTGAAGCTTCTTTTATCGGAGAATTTGGGTTTGACATTATTTGGAACAATGCCGAGATAGAGGAGAGTTTTGAGTATAAGATTTTTGGAAAGAGTTTTGGGGAAAAATCGGGCCAAGGGTAATAGAATGCGAAAGGGATTTTAAAGTTTGAAACAACTTTCAACTCTTCATGAACTTACCTCTTTTCCCGCGAAGTCCCCTTTTTAGATTTCCCAAAAATTGTAATGATATCCCTTTCTCTTCTTGTCACATCACTTTGTCTTCCTTAATTAACTTCCAACACTCCTTACTTAACTACTCCTATTTTGGTAAGTCTTTTACTTCCTTCAGATAATTTTTTCTTTTCTAATTTTTGACGTAAATAACAGAAAACAAAATTATTTACACGAAAAACTAATCAAAGGTAAAAGTTACCTCAGATTTGACAAACACCTAAGTGTTGTCGAAGGCTCTCGAAAGTGGTAGCATCAAGTGGCTTTGTAAATATATCAGCAAACTGCTCGTGTGTTGGAACATAGACCACTTCCACTTCTTTTCTTTCCACCAAATCTCGAATAAAATGATGCCTTATGTCAATATGTTTGGTTCTTGAGTGTTGAACTGGATTCTTTGAAATATCAATGGCACTTGTATTGTCACATAAAATCTTCAAAGGTTCTTGATGAATTCCATAATCCTTCAACATTTGTTTCATCCATAGCAGTTGTGCACAACAGCTCCCTGCTGCAAGATACTCTGCTTCCGCAGTAGATAGAGAGATTGAATTCTGTTTCTTGCTATACCAAGACACCAAATTTGTTCCAATAAAGAAACATCCACCTGTAGTACTTTTTCGATCATCAGCATTACCAGCCCAATCAGAATTACTGTACCCAATCAACTCTGAATCTTGATTCTTAGAATACCAGACACCATATTCTGAAGCTCCACTTACATATCGAATAACCCTTTTCACTGCAGTAAGATGATATTCCTTAGGATCAGCTTGAAACCTCGCACATATTCCAACACTGAAACATATATCTGGTCTACTTGCGGTTAAATACAATAAGCTTCCAATCATGCCTCTATATAACTTCTGATCAACTGAAACTCCTTTTTCATCTGTCACTAGTTTATCAGAAACTCCCATAGGAGTTCGAACTGCACGAGCACTACTGAGTCCGAATTTCTTAATCAAGTTCAAGGCATACTTACTTTGATTGATGAATAGACCATTCCGTCCTTGTTTGACTTGTAATCCCAGAAAGTAGGTCAATTCTCCAACCATGCTCATTTCAAATTCAGATTGCATTATGGTGACAAACTCTTGTACCATAGATGGTGAAGTGGAGCCAAATACTATGTCATCAACATATATTTGAGCAATTAGAAACTTTGAGGACTTGTCAAGCACAAATAAAGTGCGATCTACTCCCCCTCGACGATAACCTTTCTGAAGTAGAAAGGTAGTAAGTCGTTCATACCATGCTCGAGGTGCCTGCTTTAATCCGTATAAGGCCTTCTTGAGACGATATACATGATGCGGATAATGGGGATCTTCAAAACCTTTAGGTTGTTCCACATAAACTTCCTCATTCACCACTCCATTTAAAAACGCACTCTTAACATCCATTTGATACAACGTAAAGTTCAAAGAGCAGGCAATAGCTAGTAGAATACGGATAGATTCTAACCTGGCAACAGGTGCAAAGGTTTCATCAAAATCAACACCTTCCACTTGAGTATATCCTTGAGCAACAAGTCTGGCTTTGTTTCTGGTGACTAGGCCATCTGCATCAGACTTGTTCTTGAAGATCCATTTCGTACCAATGACATTAATGCCTTTGGGGCGGGGAGTGAGATACCAAACATCATTCCTGGTAAACTGGCCGAGTTCATCTTGCATTGCAGCAATCCAGTATTCATCAAGTAAGGCTTCTTTATAGTTCTTAGGCTCAATCAGAGAAACAAAACAGTGTAGACCAGCCAGTCGTCGATAATCAACTCGAGGCACTGATCGAGTACTTCTCATGGTGGAGCCAGAGTGATTGAGTGTTGGAACATGGTCGTCAGTAGGAGGTGACTGTGTTGGAACATGGTCGTGTGTTGGAACATGGCCATCTTCAGTAGAGTTAGGGTTCTAGTGATCATTTGGTTCAGTAGAATCTGCTGAAGATTTTGCTTTGTCTGAACATTGAGACTGTGTTGGAACATGAGTGTTGGCAGATTCTTCCTCTACAACTTCTGGAGGTTGTTCCTTTTCTGAATCATCCACAATAACATTTATGGATTCCATGAGAGTGTTGGTTCGATGATTAAAAACTCTGTAGGCACGGCTGTTGATGGAATACCCGAGAAATATTCCTGGATCACTTCGATTATCGAATTTTGCCAACTGTTCTCTATCTCTGAGAATATAGCATGTACTTCCGAACACATGAAAATACGAGACGTTTGGTTTCCTGCCCTTCCAGATCTCATAGGCTGTCTTGTCAGTGAATGGTCTAAGATACACTCGGTTGATTGTATAGCACGCGGTATTGATCGCCTCTGCCCACCATTTCTTATGAACATCCTTTTCTGCCAACATAACTTGAGCCATCTCTTGTAGAGTTCTGTTCTTTCTTTCAACAATGTCATTCTGTTGAGGAGTGATAGGAGCCGAAAACTCATGTTGGATTCCTAGCTCATTGCAGAAGGAACTGAATTGTTCATTTTCAAACTCTCTGCCATGATCACTTCGAATTCGGATTATCTTTCCTACAGGACTTCCCTTTTCAGTTTGTAACTTTACTACAAGGCTTCGAAATACCTCAATCGTATCAGATTTTTCTTTCAAGAAGGTTACCCAAGTAAATCTGGAGAAGTCATCAACACACACAAAAATATATTTCTTTCCTCCTATGCTAGGTGTATTAACTGGCCCCATTAAGTCCATATGCAGCAATTCCAGATTTCTAGAAGTAGTAATAAACTGAACTGAAGAATGAGGAGAACGAGTTTGTTTACCTTGCAGACATGGTCCGCACACAATTTCATTCTTGCTAGTCAAGATTGGCATTCCTCGTACAGCTTTCATATTAGCAATTTTCACCAGTGTTTTATAGTTGATGTGTCCAAGCTTCCTGTGCCAGAGAATTCCTTCATCCTGCTTTGAAAGCATGCATTGAACTTCTTGTTCCAACAAGTAACAATTGTCTGAAGATCGTATTCCAGAAAGAACCTTGTTTTCACCATGCTTCACTACACACTTGTCATTCTGAAATTCCACTATCATGTTGTCGTCACACAGCTGGCTTATACTAAGCAAGTTTGCTTTTAGATCTTCAACAAATAGTACAATTATGAGTACTGGAAACCCTTCAATCTTTAATTCGCCTTTGCCAATTACTCTGCTTCTTTTTCCATCACCAAAAGTTACATAACCGCCATCATATGGAGTAATGTTTGTAAGGTATTTTGGAGTCCCAGTCATGTGGCGAGAACAACCACTGTCAAAGTACCAAGAATCACTGGAATAGGCTGATAAAGAAGTGCGTGCCACCAGACACTTACTGGACCTTTTAATAACCCATACCTTCCTGATTTTTGTATGAGTATCGACTGTGTTGGAACACAGTTGTCTTCCAGTCATTTGATCTCTGATCAGTTTTTTACACTGATGTTCAGCATGACCTTGGTATGTACAGTATCCGCAGATTAGAGGCTTTCTTTGATATGGCTTTCCATACTTCCGTTTTACTTCTCGAATCCTAGCTTTGAGAGTAACTGGTTTTTCGAGGACTTCAGTCTTTATTTCTTCCCTGTATCCAATCCCGTGTCTATCACCAACGGTTCTTCCCATATCCAGAATGTCATCAAGCTTTGCTTTCCCGGAATTTAATTTAGAGATAGTTGCTTCAGACATCTCGGCTCTCTTGACTGCTGCTATCAATTTCTGACTCAGTTCTTCATTTTGCTTTTCAAGTTCTGTAACCGTGGATCGTAGTTCCTTTTCACTTTCAATTAGCTTTCCTTTTTCTTCATTCAATTCTTTGTTCTTGTCAGCTACTTGAATCCACATAGCATACATTTGTTCGTATGTGCTATAGATCTCTTCATCACTAACAGATAGATCATCTTCATCACTTCGAGCATCGTCCAGATTCTTGTTGGAACATACAGCCTTACCTTTGTTCAATGTGTTGGAACACTGACCTTCTGATGTATCTTGTACCTTTGCTCCAAAAGCTACGTAATTACTCGTAAGTTCTTCTTCATCCTTTTCATTATCTTCATCATCACTCCAAGAGGTGACATATGATCTTCCTTGTTTCTTGCGGGTGTTAGCACATTCAGCCTGAATATGACCAAATCCTTCACATTCTCTGCATTGAATTCGTCCAGCCTGTTTTGGTTCGTTGTTCTGATTCCTCCCGAACTGCATATTTCCTTGTTCAAATCTCATTCCACGATTATTGTTCGAATCTAGTGGCTTTTGTCTGTTTCCACCAAACCTCTCCTGAGATTTCTTGTTAACCACCTTCTTCAACATCTTTGAGAAATTCTTTGTAATAAGTGCCAGTTTTTCAAACTCATCATCGCTATCAGACTCATGATTTGCCTTGACCGGAGAAACTTTGAACGCTAAATCCTTGGAGATTCTTTTCGTAGATTGCTGGAATGTCATCTCATAAGTTTGTAACGAACCCATCAATTCATCTAGGCTCATGGTGGCTACGTCTCTTGCTTCCTCTATTGCTGCTACTTTCATTGCAAATCTTTCGGGAAGAGATCGCAATGTCTTTTTCACTAGCTTAGTTTCCTTGTAAACCTTTCCCAGTTGATAAGCCATGTTGGATATATCTCTGAGCTTTCCATTGAATGTAGCAATGGTGTCATCCTCCTCCATTTTTAGTTCTTCAAACTTGGTAGCCAGCATCTGTAGTTTAGATTCCCGCACTCGACTGGTTCCTTCATGAACAGTTTGTAAAATATCCCATGCTTTCTTTGCCTGGTGACATGTAGATATAAGCTTGAACTGATTTTCATCAACAGCAGTGAAGATTGCATTCAAGGCCTTCGAATTTTCCAGTGATTCTTTAAGATCATCTGGAGTCCACTTAGCTTTGTCTTTGGGTTTTTGACTCGACTCTCCTTCCACAGCCTTAGAACTTGTGTCAGCATCTTCTGTAGGATGATTCCATTCATTCTCAACATAAAACCACGCCAGTTCATCCAGTGAATTGATAAAGACCCTCATACGTGCCTTCCAATAGTTGTAGTTGTTTCCTTCCAACAGTGGTGGTCGAGAGACTGAAGCTCCTTCTCTTGTCGTCATGGTAAAACCGGATCTCACTTTCCTTGAAACAACCAAGGGAACAATAAGTGACTCAACTCTGATACCAATTGAAATTTGGTTTTACCACTTTTTCTAGTACTTACTAGTGTGTTCCAACATGCTTAGTTTAACCAAGTGTAAAATAACGTAAAACGTAAAAGACACACAACTTGGTTACGCAGTTCGGTGTAAACCACCTACATCTGCGGGGCCTGGCCCAGTTCAGAATGAATCCACTAATTAGAAAGATACAGTACAGAGTACAGTTTACAAAATACTTATCTTTACTAACTATGACGTGTGGACTCTGCTAGCTCCCCTAGCTACCGATCTGCCTTGATCAGACTCCCTCTGACCTCGAACTCCGTCGACGCAAGATCTCCTCCTCCCGAGGAATTAAGGTATACGATTCTGAACTTAGTGCGGCAGGACAGTGTTGGAACACAGTATATTGGCTCTTGCAAGTTTCGTAAGATATCAAAATCTGGGTGCAGATTTTGCTCTGTAAAATCGTTAGTTATGCAGCCGTGTTTGTCCCATATTTATATCCACGAATCAGATCTGAATATTCTTGATTATCTCCATAATATTCCTATTCCAAATCTGATTGTTGAAGCATATCCAAATCTCATAAATAAAGGGATTTACCTTATCTCAAACTCCCCCATATATTCGAATGAATCTTCTCCTTATAAGTAGGGATTTTTCCATAAATCAGATATGCTTCTCACGCCCAATATATAGCCAAATATACAGATACCATAAATTCTAAAACACGTCAATATTTCGGCTTGAATTCCATTAAACTCCATGGCGTGAATTCTGCTGCAGCACCATGTTCCAACATGGTCTGTTTATCAGTTCAAAAACAATTCACACACAATTGCCAATAAAATAAATTCCTTGACTTTACATTATTTTTTATATATCTATTTAAATACATAGTCAAAGTTAGACAATGTTGACTTGTCAATAATAAAATTGCAGATTAACCTGGAACATGAGTATTAGGTTTTGGCAGAAATTGGAATCCCTGTTATATATGTAGTTTGGTTCATTTTTTACATTCAAAAAAACGAGTGAAAGCACAACCGATTTCGGTAACCCATTCGAACCCAGATTAGAACCAAATTTCAGAATATAACATATAAACACGATTCACATATAAAAACCAAATCAAAATCATCACATCCATTACCATAAAAAGCAAAACCACTAATTCAGATGATTTAATGACCATCTTCATTCCAAATCACATTAACATGAATCTCCTGTCTAATTTAAGTTTTTTTTGAAAAAAATTAATTTAAACCGTCAATGACGGAAATGTTTAAAAATTAACCTTTATATTAATCATATTGGTTATACAAGATTTGTGTGAGACCGTCTCATACAAGTTTATGGTGAGACCGAGGTTCTCTTAGATATTAAGTTAATTATAAGAACCAATATGCAATTATCATATTGTATATATTATGTTTTAATTCTTTTACATTTCATTTTTCTTCCTCTCTCCATAAGCTTCTTCCTTAACCCCCAAAACTTTTATCTCAACCCTAGCATCGATTCAAACCTCTTATACATCCTAGATTCATTCACTCATTCATTGACATTTATTGCTTATGGGGAATGCTATTACTTCCCAATTGAAAATCAACATTCATTCATTCTTAAAAGTAATTTGCAAACGCAAACAAAGACATTTTGCAAACATCGTTGACAATCACTTTAGACAAACAACGCCTAAGGATATTTCATCAATAACATTTCACACGATGGACTATAGATTTGATAACAACAAGCCTTCTACCAAAGATATAGTTATTTCACCAAACAAAGCATTTATTAGGCTAACACTAGAACAAACCACATTCAAGGTTCAACCTTTGTTTGCATCCATAAGACAAATATGAGAACAATCCACATTAACATATTTATCTAGCAAGAATCACACCACATTATAAACAAGAAGTTCTAATTCCATGTTCTTCGGTTTTCATGTCAAATGAGCTAAAAAATTGTACACTTTCTTAACACCCTAACACTTCCTATTCTCAAACAATTCATGTCATAAATGGAGTAAAACATAGCATTAATGACACAATAAATGCTTCTTATCATATGTTCATAAATGAGCAAAATCAAGAATCTCACTACATGGGTTTGGAAGTTTCAATCAATCGCTCCCAAGAGATTACTTAGCTACTAGAATCCATAATAATTAACAACAACAATCCAAACATTAATCAAGCTAAAACAAAGATGAAAATGGTAGAAACTAGGGTTTGAAAAGAGGGAAAACAGATTGGAGAAGAAGTGAGGAGAGAGAGAAGATAAAGTGTTATTTATAGTATAAGAAAAAGAAGATAGAATTCTGGTCACCCGTTCATCGCGAGTAGCGACGGGCACCCAGAAACAAAACACGGTTTCTTTCTTCTTCTTGTTTTCTAGCCTTCACTTCACGACAAGTTTCCTCAATTCTTGAAGTCTTCAAATCTTCAAAACTAGCCGTCTAAGTCTTTGAAGGATGGTTTTCAATGGTCTCCGATCTTCAATTCTTGATGTTATTTATTCGTCACACAAAATCCACTTAGAAAAGGCAAAAGAGCATAAAAGTCGCTCTTACCTCTCCTAAGATAATTTCAAGGTAAAACACAAGCTCTAGGTGACAAAAAACACAAAAGTGATCCCAAAAGGTCCCAAAATATGAACATAAAATGGACACATCAAACCTCCCCGCATTTAAACCTTACTCGTCCTCGAGTAAGAAAAGATTCAAGCACACACAAAGGGATTCACTTGTCCACATCCTAAACTAATATTCCCCCAAACTGATACCTCACAAAACTCTCAATATCACACATCCCAAAGTTAAGATCAAATGAGAATTCACTCACAATTCCCATTCCTAAATCTACTTAACCATACCAACCTATCAATTCATTGATATCCATAAAAACATCTCCATGTCCCGAATTGACAATCCCAAATCCAATGGCACAAAATGAAGTAAAAAACATGTATGGAGTTCAAACACATACTTCACCCCATACCGATATATCATCCTAAAAATGAAGCATATCAACAATCAAGAATTTCATACCTTACTTCGTTTCCGCTGCTAATGAGTAGAATAGTAGCATTTTTCCTTTTTTTCTCTCTCTTTATCTCATTTTTTCAAGGAGCCCTTTCGGGTTTTCATCCTAGCCACACATAATATTTCTTTGGCTCACATCTCACCTTTTTTCTCATATTTAGACTCTCATTTTTTTCCTAGGTTTCTCTTTCAGGTTTTTGACCTATCCGGTCCCCCAGTGTTGCCTAAGTTGCCCTCTTGGGATTTCAACTTAGCGGATTTATTTTTATTTTTGTTCATTTTTATCATTTTCTTTTTTTTTTCAATTTTTTCATTGTTTTTCCAATCAAAAGTAGAAAAAAGCTTTCACATGTCAAAGCTAAGAGAATTTGAGTACATCAAGTGAAAAACATCCCTAAAACAAAGAAAAGCATCCCGAACATCTAAGTCTAAGAAAAAGAAAATCCAAAGGCAAGTAGTAAAAACAGTAATACCCCTCCCCACACTTAAAACACTATATTTCCCTCAGTGTAGACAAAACAGGGCAAAATAATACAAAGCAAAGTATGGGGAGTGTAAAACAATAAGCCCACAATCAGGAATGAGATGGCCCGGCACCATCGCCGGAGTCCTTGCCATAGGTCTGCTGATACTGCGCCACCCAATCGGCATTCCTCTAATGCCGCTCTCTCCGCCTCACTGCTCTACGGTCGGGGCCTGGGGCACCATTAAACTATTACTGCATCTTGAAAATCCTGGATGAGCGATACTCAATCTCCTCATCCATCTCCATGAGGCTCCGTGTGACAAACATGGTGTGCTTAACCTGTCCACTGTAGGGCTCATCCTGCCTACGGAACCCATACTCAAGTTTCTGTATAAATCTGGTGTATAATTCTGGTGGAGGCTATGAGGACTGAGGTGGCACACGATTCTCCTGCATCATCTCAGTCTCTAGCGGAGGCGGTGGAGGATATTGCTCACCCTACGGTTTAGTGAATGGTAAGGCACCCTCGTCAGGCTAAACAGAGAGTGAAGGTAGGTAACTGAACTCATGCTAAAAAATCACCCTACATGAAGTATCAGGCTGGATCGCCAAATCCCACATAGGTGTATCAAACTCCCTCTTGGTTCTATGGCACCGAGGAAGTGTCATAAAGGTGACATTCTTCGCCCCATACAACCAGTGGTATACTCATCAAGCCTCTCTGGTGTCTATCAAGTTGAACTTTTCATCCTCTCCATAGTGATGAGGTATGAGGAACCTCTGGCTAATTGCGGGAAGCCATTTGGGGCAACCAAGCCTAAGTGTTTTGCTAGGAGGGTGATCATACCCCCATGATAATCTTTCCCTTTAGTTTCTCAACCACATTGATGACTCTCTTCATCCACAACTCTGCCCACAGTCCATATCGTGTCCCCTCAGTCATTAGATGCCATAGGTTGTGAATATCTGGGTCAGGCACGTTTATCATCTCTGATGGATAAACAGTATGCCCACTAAGAACTATGCACAAATTGGAGCGTGGGATAGATGACGTTGTTATTTTCATGGAAGTCTGTTATCCTCCTTGTAACTATGCTCCAAAACAGCATATCCTCCTCAATGGTGCACTGTGGGGCCCGTGGGTTCAACCTCGCCCTGACCTCTTCTTTGTCCCATCCAAATGTTATTTCTATCTGCGAGACTGTCATCTCTTGAGACACATCGTTTAGGTGAAAGATGATGTACCTCTCGCACGGCTCATCATTCCTCATGCTGCACAACTGAACAGTGGAAAGGAACTCCAATGTATAACTCTTGTAGGTGGGGCACTCTTGCCCATAAATCCCTCCAATCATCCTTTGGCGAGAAGGCAGTGAACCGGCTGTCAACTCGAGAGCACTTAGTACCATCTGATCAATGAAGCTCATCTCTAAGATCTTACGAGTAATTAGGATGTCCCACCTATCTGCATAAGGACCGGTAATCCAGGTGAAACCCATGTACTGGTCTGGAGGAGGAGGTACAGGGTTTGGCTCCAGAGCTGGTGGTGGAGGCAGAGGTGGAGCGGCGGCGCTCGCACCTCATGGAACCTTAGGTCCCTTTGTTGGGGCCATGTCTATTAATCACATCAAACATGTCAAATGCACAAGAACATAAACATATGCAATATTTTAGAATCACAATCAATACTAAACTAGTTTAGCTAATGTCACAAATTCCAAAATGCCAACATTCAAGTCCAAGCTAAAGTAGTTTAAGTATCATCCACAATTACATATAAAATTCAAGCCACTTCGAACATGCCAACAATTTCATGTCCATATCATAGGCCACAAATCATTCACAACCAATTCTAACAATCACAACTTTGAGATTAAGACATAGCTAACATTCACTTATGATAGAGCGAAAACACATTTCTTTGCCAAAATCCTCATCAACATGCATTCACTATGTTTTTGGCCAACCTATGTCATCATAATAAATTCATATCAATTATGCCTCAATATCATCCTATAGTCAAAATCTCAATCAATCTAAACCTATAAACACAATATCCACAAGGTTCCAACAATCCATCATATCATAAGCCATTCACAAACAATTCCAACAATCCCTCCATTTTGTAGGTTCACATATATCATCACCTTCATAAGCATCATAGTTCAATATCACCAATGTGAAGAAATATTAGAACTACACAGCATAATATTAATATACAATACTTCATCAAAATTTAAACTACTCACAATTTACAATCCAAGGATTCAAAGGTGAGGAATTGTACCGATAAAGTGTGTAGGAAGATGAATGAATGAAGACCACAGAGAATCCTTGCCTAATTTGCTTGAAATTTCAAAACCCCCAAAATCTAGGGTTTTGGGTTCTTTGAAAAATTGGTTGAACTTGTGGGGGGATTTCAGATTGGATGGATGGGGTGTGGAAAGGGGTTGATTTCCAGCCGATTGGTGGTGGAGTTTTGTGGAAAAATATTGTGGCAGAGTGGTGGAGACATGGTGAGAGCGGCGGAGGGAAATAGAGGATTTGTGAGGAAGAAAGCATTTCTGCCCGTTTTAAAAAATGCTACTGAGAGGCCATAGTTGTGCCTTTCAAAGGTAGTATTTATAAGCCCAATTTATGGCTAACTACTAAATAGGAGCTAGTGGTAAGATGGGGTCATCAACGAGGAAAATATGGTTTTATTGGATGTTAAATGTAGTTAAAAAGCACACGAAGAAGTCACTTTACGTGTGTGGTAACAAAGTTGGGGGGAGTTGATTTTGAAAAATACTACGATTACCTTAACAACTAAATTAACCAACAATTAGAGCAAGCAATGTAATTACGAGTATAACTAGCACAAATAACTTAACTAAGATTACGACGAGTTTTGGACGCAATTGGTTTACATTTCTATTCATTCCTTGATTATATATTAATCATCCTATTTTTATGCATTAATCACACATTGTAGAAAACTTATCAACACCTTTTGAGTGTTAATATTTCTCACCTCTCCTCGGTTATAGTTAGAGTGAGCGATTGGTGCCACACAATAACCCTCATCCTCGGGTCACCCTAGACGATCGGTGTTATAGACTTCCCCGAGGATATCAATACACATGGAGACCCAATACAACTACCTCAATGTCCTCCAAGTGAGAAACGCATAAATAGCACAAGTATATTTACTAATAATGACTACGAGAATCAGCATTCCTGCTAATCGTTATTAGTGGACCACATAGATAATTAATCAAACCCATTCAAATTCATCCTAAGTTTAAGAAAATCCATCAATCAACAATCGTAATTAGTTGTCACTCCTAATTACAACCTAGCATTGACTAACAATAATCACATTGACTAAAAGTCAAAGTCTTCCGATTTTGACCAAAAACCTAGCACATAATCAATCCACAATCTTATATATAGGTTACAAAATGAAGAATTTAGATATGAAAACCGTGAACAGTCATCTAAAACCCTTATAATGTAAACCTAACAATCTTCTAACAAAAAGATAACAAAAGGGAAGTTAAATGCTTGGGAAAATACATGCACTTGCCCTACCTTGATATCCCATGGCACTCACCTTCTCGACATAATCATATTGCAAAGTAGGGCAAGCCGTAGGATGTGCCGATGAACAAATTTTACAAGATTTTACATGTGGCACATTTGCGGACTTGGTCATCAAAGACTTCACCATAGAAGTAAGGGTTGAGACTTGGTCTTCAAGCTTTCCATTATTGGAAGGAGTACTTATGGTGTTGGGATTTTTCCTTCTCAAATCGACCCTCGATCTAAATTTCCTTGACTCCTCAAGTAACTCTTCAAAGAGCTCCATAGCCTCCTTCGAAGTCTTGTTCCCAAGGGTACCACCACAAGCTCCTCTCACTAGTCTTTAGTTCTCATCAAGAACACCATTGTAAAAATAATAGACCAAGTCTCCCTCCGAATAGCTATGGTAAGAAAAACTCGAGAGAAGCTTCTTGAACTTCTCCCAATAGTCGTAGAATGACTCTTCATGTCATTGGAGGATGTTGCTAATGTCTTTCTTTAAAGCGGCGGACTTTGAGGCCGGGAAGTACTAGGAAAGAAACTTTTTCTTCATGTCAAGCCAAGTTTTTATGCTTCTTGGTGGGTGGTGGTGAAGCAAATCCCTTGCACCATCCCTCAATGTGAATGGGAGCACCTTAAATTTATAAAGGTCTTTATCTACTCTGTGGGGAACCGTACCACCACACAAAAAGTGAAATTTTGAGAGATATTTGTTGGCGTTTTCCCCTTGCCTACCAAGAAATATAGGTAGCAAGTTTATCAACCCAGTCTTAAGTTCGAAGTGCTCGGTTGATCCAACTAATGGATATTCTATGCACATGGTTGTTGATCAAGGTTGGGGGTCATAGTCTCCCTCAATAGAGCTTGCCTCAAAGGAATAGCCCCTCTAAGAGGAGCATGTTGAGGTCCTCCTCCCGGATTCTCATCTTCCTGCTCGTCTTGATGCTCTATGGAAGTAGAAGTGTCCGCAAAATGGTCATTAGGGGGGTGTTATTCACACTTTCCAAAGAAAGCTTCCTAGCCTTTCTCAAATTCAACTCTAACTTGGGGTCGTAGTGTAGGGGTTCTTGTGAAGAGGATCGCATACGAACCATACACAAAGAACTCGAACTATACGTCTCCAGGCCAAGAAAAAATGGCAAATCAACTAAAAACCAAAATAAAAACAAACTAACAAATATTCACAACTTGCACATACTCACACAAAATATGCCCAAACACTTAAAAATAAATGCCTCCTCCCCGGCAGCGGTGCCAAAATTTGGGAGGTCATCGTCGTACCTCTCAAAGTTAATATTTTTAAGCCCAATGTTTTCTATCTACAATTAAGTAGATAATGGAAGGTTTTCCACGAGAAGAGAGATCTTTTCAAGTGTTTAAACATATGAAGCGGAAAAGATACTAGGCATAAATATACACATACATATAAAAACAAGTAAAAGGGGGGAGGGTTGGTTGGTTTTTCCTAAGATATGAAATTGAGAGACAAGTAACTAGCAAAGCAAGAGAACAATGCTAATCATGAAACAACAACTAAAAAGATGATTAAATCAACAATTAACGGAGCCTTGGGGGCAATTGATCCTCACTTCAAAACCTCTTATAGATCCTAGATTCATTTACTCATTCATTGGCAATTATTTCATATGGGGAATGTTATCACTTCCTAATTGAACATCAACATTCATTCATTCTTAATAGTAATTTGCAAACGCAAACAACGAAATTTTGCAAACCTCGTTGACAATCGCTTTAGACAAACAACGCCTAAAGGTATTTCATCAACTGCATTTCACATGAAGGACCATATAATTGATAACAACAATCCTTCTACCAAAGACATAGTCATTTAACCAAACAAAGCATTTATTAGGATAACCCTAGAACAAACCACATTCAAGGTTTAACCTTTGTTTGTATCTATAGGACAAATATTATAACAATACACATTGACATACTTATCTAACAAGAATCACAACATTATACACAAGAAGTTCTAATTCCATGCTCTTGGATTTTATGTCAAATTAGCTAAGAAGTTGTACACTTTCCTAACACCCTAACACTTCAATCATACAAACACTTCCTATTCTCAAAGAACCCATGACATAAATGAAGTAAAATATAGCATTAATGGCATAATAAATGCTTCCCAATAAATGTTCATAAATGAGCAAAATAAAAAATCTCACTACATGGGTTTTGAAGCTTCACTCAATTGATCCCAAGAGATTACTAAGCTACTAGAATCCATACTAATTAACAATGACAATCCAAATACTAATCAAGCTAAAACAAAGATGAAATGATAGAAACTAGGGTTTGAAAAGAGGGAAAAACAGGCCGGAGAAGATGTAAGGAGGGAGAGAAAAGATAAAGTGTTATTTATAGTACAAGAAAAAGAAGAAAATTCTGGCCACCCGTTCATCGCAAGTCACGATGGGTTCATCGCGAGTCACGACGGGTTCATCGCGAGTCCCGACGAGCACTTACAAACAAAATAAGGTTTCCTTCTTCTTCTTGTCTTCTAGCCTTCACTTCACAGCAAGTTTCCTCAATTCTTCAAGTCTTCAAATCTTCAAAGATAGTATTCAAAGGCTTTAAAAGATGGTCTTTAATGACCTCCATTCTTCAAGTCTTGATGTTATTTTCTCGTCACACAAAATCCACTTAGAAAATGTAAAAGAGCGTAAAAGTCGCTCTTACCTCTCCTAAGAGGATTTCAAGGTAAAACACAAAATAGTGCAAAATTGATCCCAAAAAGTCCCAAAATATGCACATAAGATGGACACATCAGTTGATTTAGATGCTTTTGTAAAATTCAGAATGTATTAGGATGTTGAATTAACTTGTAGTTTTTGTATGACAAGTTCTGGATTTGACTAGTTTGATGGTTTATCTATTTAGTTCGGTTATTTAAAGGTTTAAATTGGATATTACAAGTTTGATAGTTTTATCAAAGAAATGCCATTTGAGGTGATTTAGTTTGAGTCTTTTAAATTTAAATTTCTTACAGTAGGGTTAGTTCATGTATCTTTCCTTTAGTTCAATGATTAGAAACATCAGTTTACGTATATTGTTGGTTGGAGTTTACTGATTTGAATTTGCATATTAGTGTTAAATTATGAATTGTTATTTTTATGTTACAAGTTCTAGATGTGATTAGTTTGATGGTTTAGCTCTTTAGTTCGATTACTTAAATGTTTAGTTTAGATATTACAGGTTTAATGATTTTGTCAAATCAATACCATTTATTTGGTTTAGTTTGGGTTCACTATATTTTAATTTTCTTACTATATCTTTAGTTCATGTGTATATGTCTTTAGTTTACATATTAGCCCCATTACTTTAAGTATATATATTGTTGGTTGGAGTTTACTGATTAGAACACTATTTATTGATTTGAACTTCAACTATCGTTGGCTTTCACTTTAGTTGATATTTTTAGAACATTAGACGAGCAATTTTAAGTATTAACTATACAAAATGTTTATAAAATAATGATTTAATTTTAATACATGGTTTAAGTACTATACTGTTTCAATATAAAATTGAAGCGCGTAGCTCTAGATCACTTGTTGCTTTGGTGTCTTTGTACGAAACTCTTTTATCTTTGATTTGTTTCGTTGCTTACATGCTTCAATTCTCTTGCTTCTTCCTTGCCTTTGATGGTCACATATTTTTTACCTCTTTATGTTGACAATCACACCCAAAATCCCAATGGATTTTACTATTTTCGGTACAAATCATGAAATTCCAATTGTATTTTGCTTTCAAACCTGTAAAGCAATCTGTGACATCTACTTTTGATAAGTCGCTCAAACTGGGGTTAAAATCAATTTCTGCACATATGTATCAATTATAAAATACTAGTAATATATACAAACTCATTACATCAGTTGTTTGTGTTGTATTTTCGTACATTTGAGGGCTTAGTTCAGGTATTCTAACCAGTAATCTAGACATTGATGACTATATACACACATTAATTCATGTGTTTAACCATTTTCACCGTGTATATATCAAGTTACTTCAGACATTTCAGCAAACTTTAAGATATCAAACTCTTCGTAACAGCATTCATCTAATTAAAAAAATACTTTGATGATTGATTTAGAAATATATAGGCGCATTAGTTCATGCATTTAAACAGGTTCATCAAGTACATAACATCTTATTTCAGACGTTTCATAACAAAATTCATTTAATCAATTATACACATTCATGATTCATCTAGGAATATATAAACAAATCACTTCATGTGTTTAGGAATTTTAATGGTGTATATATCATCTTATCTAGATGTTTCAGCAAAATATAAAATATCAAATTCTTCATAAAACAACCATCTTATGAAATATCAGCCAGTGATGAATCATTTAGCAACATGTGAACACATCACTTCATGTGTTCATGTGTTTACAACGTGTATTTTACATATTACTTCATATGTTCCAGCAAATTTTAAAATATCAAAATCTCCTTAACAAGATTCTTCTAATCAAATTCTATACCTAGATGAATCAGCTCACATAGATAAACACATTACTTCATGTGATCATGTAGTTACGTTGTGTATTTAACACATTACTCTATACGTTACAACAAATAAAAATACCAAATAACAAAATGCACCTAATCAAATTCCAGATATTGACGAATCATCTAGCAACATATGATCACGATACTTCATGTATTCATGCACTCACATCGTGTGTTTAACATAATGATTCATACGTTTTGTAAAATTTTAAAACACCAAAATCTTTTTAACAAAATGTATTTAATCTAATTTCAGACTTGGGCGAATTGTCTAGCAGAATATAAACACGTTACTTTATGTGTTCATACAATTACATCGTGCATTGAACATATTACTTCATACATTCCAGCCAACTTAAAATACAAAAATATTCTTAACAAAATACATCTAATCAAATTCTAAACATTGAACAATCATCTAGCAAAATATGAACATATTACTTCATGTGTTCATGCAGTTTCATCGTGCATTTAACAATATTTTCGTAATGTCAAATTTAGTAACATCATTGGAGTACTCAAAATCAAAACCTTGGGGATTTTTTGCTGAATTTTTCCGTTTCAACATCTTCATTGCTCTCTCATCTATGCAGAATGATTTCATTGCCTACATCACTTTGTTTTCCATCACTTATAACGCCCTCATGAAATTTGTTTATGAGATTTCTCAAAATTTTGGCTAATGTTGATGAAAGTTGAGATTTGAAACCATAAATTTTATATTGCCTCGTTATTTCATTGTCGCAGACTGTAGAAGATTTCAAACCTGAGTTCATTTCATCACCATTTTGCTAAATTCAGAGCGTGATGTAAAATTTCAAAGCTCGGTCCAAATTTACCAAAATGACTGATCCGCAAAATCTCGCTTCGATCCGGTGATTTGCACAGATTCAATCGGCGATTTGCAAGCTTAAATATGTTGTTTATAAGATTCAATTTTGTGATCTCAATTAGACTGAATCAGAAGGATTGAAATCCCTTGATTTTGGGGGTTTTCTTTCCAAAAATGGTAGTTAGTTGTAATCTGAACCAATTTTCTAATAATTACAATTTGATCCTATTTTCATCATTGTTTCTAATAATTTTTACTTTAGCCCCTCATCTCACCATTTGCTTCGGTAAGACAGTCTCACAGGAGATTTTCTCTATTGGTTAAATAGTTTATATTCTAGTGATCTTTACATTATGCAGTGGGATGATTCCATTTATACAGTTACACTAGGTAGATATTACAATTGTAATCAATGGCTAAGTAACAATATTAATAGATACGCAAAGGTAGCATCTAAATATTAAAATTCAAATAGTAAAACTAAGTGATAGAGGTTAAGCCAAAGAAAGCCATTGGGCCGAAGATGTGGTAGCCCAGTTAGGAGAATATTTAATACCCTAACATAATTACCGCATTTGTGGGTAATTAAGGGCAATAATTAAGGAGAACGTTATTTGAGACATGGAGTATACATACAAGGTATGCATGCAATCATCATTTATTCAGTCTTAATCATATCAGACGCTTGGACTAACTTAGGCATCGGAGTGCTGACCCCCTAGAACCCCCAGGGACAGTTTTATTACAGGTTAGTTTGAGAAAAACTCAAACCCACAAACTAGTCGGTTGTTGTGATGCATTAAGTGGTGCCGTCTGTGGGGATGACTAAGTCAGATCAAGGGTTTTGAGAGTTTATATCCACGGGTGTTTGAAGGAGTGAAAGGTTGAGGTTAATATGTATGGGGGTTAGATCTCCGCCAAGGTTAACAACGGAGAATCCATGATTAGGAAATGATGCCCGTGTCAAGGGCATCGAAATGGCTAACTTTTAAACATCAGGAACGGAGTTGCGTGTAGAGCCTATTACAGGCGTAAGCCACGAAGGGGGGCAAACCTGAGTGGCATTTGGTGCAAATACCCTGGCACCAATCCAGAACGATGTGCTGAAGACCTCGAGGATGCTGGAAATGATGGGAAAGAAAGAATAAGAAAACCTTGATTCCCTGCTCGATTGGGTAACTGATCCAAGGGACAGAATGTTTACGGAGGTTTTGGGAGATTCATATATGGAAGCCTATGGTCAGCACGGGCAAGGAAATCAGAATGTGGGGAGGGCGACCCCAAATCAAGATGTCGAACGAGCAGCTCAAGTCCTGGCTATGGCTGGCTATTGAATCACCCCTCCTTCGAGGGTAGACATAGTCATGCACGGGGTATTAACATCCTCACCTTAAAGAATAACTACAGAGTAGGCCTCTCAACCTCCAATAGCTTATCCTTATCATGCATATGATGGAGAACCATTATAAGATAGGCCTCAGCCTTCTATTCCTGGTTATTCCCAGGGTCCAGTATATTCGTTACTTCCGCTAGCCCCATCCGCTCCTACCCTTTCTTGGCAGGTCCAGGAGCAATATTTGGAGTAATGGCCTCTTCTACTATGCAAGGATACGGAAGTATGGGAATTAGTTAGGGGCTTTACAATTCCTATGTCAAACCACCACAACCACCAGTATACCCGAGCCTCGAACAGCCTTGGATGAATCCCAGATACATAGTGATTCAACATCCTTATATGCCACAGTTGGGTGGTCACGAAAGGGGACTGAACCTGCCAGGGGGGAAACAGGAACCGCCCTCGGATGCAAGTGAATCATTAAGAAGGAAATTGGATAGATTGATCAGGCCCTTGGGCCAGGCTGCAGGGTCTCCTTTCAGCTCGGTGATCACCGAAGTTTGATTTCCAATAGAAATGAAGCCTCCAGAAGGACTTCCCATGTACAGTGGTGAGACTGACCCTCGAGAGTTCATCCAGACGTTCCTGGGCTTGATGAGTTTGAGGTATTTTGATGAGAAATTGACATGCAAGCTAGTATGTAGCTTCCTGCGGGGAATGGCATATGAATGGTTCAATAAGTTTCTAAGGGGCTCACTTCGATCATATCAAGACTTCAGCGGAGCATTGTTGAGCCAGTACGCACAGAAGAAGAATTTTACCAAAACTCTGTTAGAACTCTACCAGATAGGGGAAAGCATGGAAGCCTTCTATCATCTGTATGTGAATGAGAGCTCGGGGGTGATAGAAACAAAAGAGAATGAGATAATCCAAGGGTACCTGCTGGGGATGCAGAACTTAGAATTGTACAAGATGCTGAGTACTAATACTCCCAAGACTTTGCAAAAACTTTAGGAGGTTGTAAAGCAGTACTCGAGGGTAGAGGAGGCAACTAAATGGAAAAAGATAGACTTACAGAGAAAATAGGAATAAATGTAGAGTATAGAGAAAAAAGGCCGGTCGAACCCATAAGAACACCATTTGAGAGGTACACTCCATTGCCAACAACGCTTGGAGGGAGAACCGCTGCACATATCTTAAGTATACATAGAGGGTTGTTCCGAACACCCCCACCCTTGAAGAGTTTGCACAACTTGGTTGCAGCCTTATAGAAGGAACAATCAAAACAACGGGGGTAGAGGAGATAAAAGGCCTCGAGGACGGGTGGTTCGAGACAGGGGGCAGGAAGGAAGCATGATAGACCCCAGGAGGAACATGGGGGAAATCAAGATAACCAAAGCAGAGAAAACCCACCCGTGCGAAGGGTAATTAATGTCATCAAGGGCATAGTGGAAGAGAGATCTTCAAATTTTGTGATAAGAGCAGAGGCTTGAAGGGTTCCTACAGAAGAGCCCAGTCACAAGAGGTTTCAACCGGACTAGACGGTCACTTTCTCAGAAGCGGATGTCGTACCAGACCAAACACCCCCTGCGGATCCTATGGTAGTTTCAGCCATTATTGGAATGTCTTTGATAAGAAGGGTATTCGTTGATAATGGAAGCAGGGTTAAAGTGATGTTTGCTGAGTGTTTTGACCAGTTGGACATAGGGCGTGACAACTTGAAAAAGTCTACCTCCCTTTTATTTGTATTCAAGGGAAACCCGATATTCCCCATAGGAGAGATAACATTTCCCGTTCGTGTAGCAGATGGCGACAAAAGGGTGCCCATCAGGTGTAATTTTGCTGTCGTGAGTGCTCATTCCCCTTATAATGTGATTTTAGGAAGGCCAATGATGTTCTAGGCTCGGGCAATCTGATCACCACATCACCTGGTGATGAAGTTCCCAATTGAGAAGGGGGTGACATCCATTCGAGAAGATCAAACTCTAGCTCAAAAATGTAACCTTATGGTGGTACGGGAAGCGAGAAGGCAAAGGGATGTAGCGACGGTACACGTAGATGTGGGATTGTCTAATTCAATACATATGCCTATTCAGGATATAGGGTCAGTAGCTGTTGAGAAGCTAATTCCTGAAGATGTTAAGGGGAGACTGAGAGACTTATTATAAGAATATAGAGACGTGTTCTAGTGGGACACCTCTAACCTAATGGGAGTACCTTTAAGTCTTGCACTGGATAGGCTGAATATTGACCCCTCGATTAAACTAGTGAAGAAGAAGAGAATGGTGTTTGCTCCTGAATAAGTTGAAGCAATTAAAGAAGGGGTGGAGAAGTTATTGAGGGCAGACGTCATCGAGGAGGTGTTCTACCCCTATTGGATTGCTAACCCAGTCATGGTTTCAAAGCATGACGGAGCATAGAGAATGTGTATAGACTTTACTGTTTTAAATAAAAGCTGCACCAAAGATAGTTACCCACTGCCACCAATCGACAAGCTGGTTGAAGCCATCACTGGATATCAGATTTTAGCATTCTTCGACGAACATAAGGGGTGTCATCAAGTTCTCATGGCAGAGGAAGGCAAGGAAAATCATCGTTTATTACCTATGTATGCATGTACTGCTATTAGAATATGCATTTTGGCTAAAAAAACACTGGGGCTACTTACCAGAGGCTGGTTGATAGACTGTTCAGGGGGCAGATAAGGAAGAACATAGAAATATATGTGGATGACATGGTTGTCAAAAGAAAAAGTTATGAAGAATTCTTAAGCGACCTGGAGGAATCATTCAGTAGGCTTCGAGGGGCTAATTTGAAGTTGAACCCATCTAAGTGTGTTATTGGTGTGGGGCAGAAAAGTTTCTCGGATTCATGGTCTCAGAGAGGGCGATTGATCTAAACCCGGGAAAGGTCAAACCTTTTAGGGCAATGAAAACCCCACAATCAATAAAGGATGTACAGAAGCTTATAGGGTCTCTAGCAGCATTGAGCAGGTTCCTATTGAAGGCGGGGAAGTACTTAACCTTATTCAATGTCCTTCAAAGAATGGGCGGAACTAGGGGGGCAATGGGACGCTAGCGCCGCCCCTAAGATCTGGCAGCCCGGAATTTAGGCCTAGAGCCACTGGAAGCCACCAGATTCCGCCCCCTCCTTGAGCCACCGGCGGCCCCTTACCGCAATGAGAAGATGACTAGATTTTTTTTTTCTAACTAAAAAAAATGGCGTCGTTTTGACTTAAGTGAAACGACGTGAAGCTAAAAAAATATTTAGGCCAATTGGGCTGAAACCCAGTTGGCCTAAATAATGTTTAAAACCCAAACAAAACTCTTCTCGGCCAAACAAAATTGTGAGCTCCGCTTGTGGCCTAACACAAATAACGCAGATCCGTCGCCTCAGCCTACCGCCATCCACCGCCATCGGCCGTTCGCCGCCTTCCGTCATCCCCTTCCTCAACCACAACCAGCGACCACGTGTTCTGCGTCCAAGCCAAACCAAGGGCAAGGTATCAAGGAGCCAATTTTTTGTGTGTGTAATTTGTGTTGAATAGCTTGAATTGAATTTGTGTTGAAATTGTGCTTAATATAGATATGAATAACTTGTGTTGAAATTGTGCTTAATATATATATGAATAATTTGTGTTAAAATTGTGCTTAATATAGATATGAATAATTTGTGTTGAAATTGTGCTTAATATAGATATGAATCATTTGTGTTGAAATTGTGCTTAATATAGATATGAATCATTTGTGTTGAAATTGTGCTTAATATAGATATGAATAATTTGTGTTGAAATTGTGCTTAATATAGATATGAATAATTTGTGTTGAAATTGTGCTTAATATAGATATGAATAATTTGACATATTTTTGACATATTTAATTTGACATATTTAATTTGATATATTTTTGACATATTTAATTGGACATATTTTTGACAAATTGTGAATACTGAATAGCATATACATATTTAATTTGACATATTTTTCTTATTTTATGTCAAATAGGATATGGATAAATTCTTAATTCGAAGTAGTGGATCATCTATTTTTAAGAGACCGAGTGAACCAAATGAAGAAAGGATTAATGAAGAGGGTAGTAGTCAAAAACATTCTCGTGTTGAGTTCAATTCGGATGATGTTATAAATGATCCCGGGAAACATAAACCTATTAAGGATTTTGATGTTTCTATTAGAGATCAAGTGATGAGAGAATATGTGTTAAGAGGTCCTTGCCAACTTAAGGGTCATTCTTTTCCAAAGACAAAGTAGGGAAATGACTATAGATGTTTTCAACCTTCTTGGTTTAAAAATTTTGATTGGTTGGAGTATATCGCATCAAAGGATGCAAAATTTTGCATTTTTTGCTATCTCTTTAGGAATTCACATAAGAGATGTCGAGATGGAGAGGATACATTTACTGTGAGTGGGGTTAACAATTGGAAGAAAGCTCTTGATATCTATAAGAAACATGTTGGCGTGGGTAGTGCTCATAATGATGCAGCTGAACAATTGTATGCATTTAAGCGTCAAAGACAGAGTGTCCTTCATTTTTATCAGGCACGTGGGCGAGAATCAGAGATTGCATATCGCACGTGTTTGACAGCCGTTTTGGATGTGACACGATTCTTGCTAAATCAAGGTATGGCTTTTCGTGGCCATGATGAAGAGCTGGATTCTCTGAATAAGGGCAATTATCTCGAAATGATTGATTGGCATTGTAAGAGAAATGATGGTGTTGCTAAGACCATGAATGAAAATGGCCCTGGAAATTGCAAGCTCACATCTCCCAAAGTACAGAAGGAACTATCAAGTGCTTGTGCTAGTGAGGTAACAAATGTTATTGTTAATGAAATTGGAGATAGTTATTTTTCTCGATTGGTTGATGAGGCTACAGATGCATTAATAAAAGAGCAAATGGGTTTTTTTAAAAGATATGTCAACAAACAAGGATGCATTCTTGAACGTTTTCTTATTGTTGTGCATGTGCGTAATAGTTCTGCTATTAGTTTGAAGAGTGCTATTGATGAATTGTTTGCAAAGCATAAATTATCAATGTCAAAGTTGAGAGGTCAGGGATATGATGGAGCCTCAAATATGCGAGGAGAGTATAATGGACTGAAAGCTTTGATATTGAAAGAAAACTCATCTGCAAGGTATGTCCATTGTTTTTCTCACCAGCTTCAATCGGTTGTTCTTGTTGTTGCTGATGATAATTGAGCTATGTGTCAGTTTTTCGTTTATCTTGGTATGATTTTGAATTCAGCTGGAGCTTCATGTAGAAGAAAAGACATGCTTCTTGATTTAGAATATGCTAGAATTGCAGAGGGATTGGAAAATGGAGATATTGTGAGTGGAAGAGGCAAAAATCAGGAGACTAGTTTGAGGAGGCCGGGGGATACTCGTTGGAGGTCACATTACACTACTATTATTAATTTCATTACTATGTGAGAAACTGTTTTTCAATTGATTGAAAATGTCCACGATGATGGTGATGCAAATTTGAGTAAATCTTCAGCGAGCGGTTTTCTTGAGCAAATGGAGAGTTATGAATTTGTTTTTGTGATGTTTTTATGAAGCTTTTGTTGGGAGTTGTAGATGCCTTGTCCCCTGCTTTGCAACAAAAGAATCGAAATATTGTGTTGGCTGTGAGTTTGATGAATACAATGAAATTTGAGTTGCAACAATACAAAGAGAATGGTTGGGATGAGTTGTTAAATGAAGTCAACGTGTTTTGTGTTAAGCATGACATCTTGGTAGTTAATATGGAAGATGAACGAAGAATTCGTGGTCGTAGGAAATGACTTACGCAAATGCAGACCCATAGTGATTTCTTTCGTGTTGATACTTTTCTTCAGGTATTACTTTTATAATTTACATACCTTATTTGATTTGATTTGTATTTTTTTTTCACTGCTACATGATAACCTTTTATTATTTGAATACTAGGTTGTTGATAGGATGATTCATGAAATGAACAATTGGTTTCCAGAAGCAAATACGGAGTTACTCACTTGTATGGCTTGCCTTGATCCAAGAGATTCATTTTTCTAAGTTTGATATTGGTAAGTTAGTTCATCTTGCTGAACTATATCCAAGTGACTTCTTTGTAGAAGATCATGCCCGCCTTCATCAACAACTTAGTACTTTCATTCATAATGTACAACTTGATCATGAGTTTTTGGCTATTGAGGAATTTGGAAGTCTTGCTTAAAAGATGGTTCAAACAACTAGGCATACAACTTTTCCACTGGTATATCATCTTATTGAGTTAACCTTAGTTCTACCAGTTGCAACTGCTTCTGTTGAACAGATTTTTTCAGCCATGAAGAGAATCAAGACTGATTTACGCAACATAGTGGGAGATGAATGATGTTATGAAAGTGCATATTGAGAAGGAAATTTTTGTTGGGATCAATAATGAACCAATTTTGCAACATTATCAGCATATGCAACATCGTAGGATACAGTTGTCTCCTTTGGTTAGTGGTTCTAGTTCTAGCAACCCAAGTATTGGAACCTAGTTTTTTATGCAGTGATAGTTCTTTGTTGTAAAAATATAATTATTATGTATTCATATTATTATGTAAGCGTTTTTTGATAAAACAATTGTTGTATTTAGCGTTGCGAAAAAAAATTCCCTCTTTTTAGCCCCCCATAACATATCCTCCTGGTTCCGCCACTGCTTCGAAGGGAAAAGAAATTTGAGTGGAATGGCAAGTGCGATGAGGCATTCAAGCAGTTGAAGGAACACTTGGGGACATTACCTACCTTGATGATATCAGACAAGGATGAGACGCTATACTTGTATATTTCTGCATCGCCACTGGTAATCAGTGTGGCCCTGGTAAAAGAAAAAGGAAAAGGTTCAGCATTCGATTTACTTTTCCAGTCGTGCCTTGCAGGGGACGGAGACGAGGTATACTGTTCTCAAGAGCTTGATTCTAGCCCTCGTACATTCAGCCAGAAGATTGAGACCCTACTTCCAGGGACACAAAATAGTGGTGCTCACAAACCACCCCATTCAACAGATCCTGCTGAGGCCAGAGATTTCAGGAAGAATGATGAAGTGGGAAGTGGAATTGGGAGAGCATGATATCCAATATCAACCTCTAGTTGCGATAAAGGGACAGGCGCTGGCAGACTTCATAGTGGAAACTACATAGCCCCTCGAGGTATGTTTGGATCCCATTCGAGAGGTGGAAGCAAGCCACAAAAAAGGTATGGAAGTTTTATGTGGATGGTTCATCACATTCTGGAGGAAGTGGAGCTGGGGTTATGTTAACTAGCCTCAATGGCAGAGATTACCCTTATGCATTGAACTTCACATTCAAAGAAACTAATAATGAGGCTGAGTATGAAGCACTGATCACTGGATTGCACCTCGCAAGGGAGCTGTAGGTGGAGGAACTGGAGATTTTCAGTGACTGTCAAATTGTGGTTCAGCAGGTGAATAGGGAATACAAGGCCAGGGAGCGTAACTTGCAGAGATACCTCTAGGTAGTGAAGAACCTGTTAAAAATTTTAAAATCTTATACTTTAACGCAAGTTCCAAGGGAAATCAATCATAAAGCAGACGCTATAAGTAAGCTCGCTTCTTCGGATTTGGGAACCCAATCCTAGAAGCAACTACTCATGGAAACTTTGAGCAGATGAAGTTTTGAAGAACCTGTGGATATGGCGGTAGAAGCGAAAGACTCTTGGATGACATCATTTGTGGCATATCTTTGAAAGGGTGTCCTGCCGAAAAATGAAGTGGGTGCTAGAAAGATAAGGTTGAAAGCTTTAATGTATATGTTACAGGAAGAAGTGTTGTACAGAAGGGGTCACTTGCAGCCATTTCTTTGATGCGTTAACACTGATGAGTCTGATTATCTCATAAGGGAGTTCCATGAAGGGATATGTGGTAGCCACCAAGGAGCCAGGTCTGTGACGAGGAGGCTTATTCGAGCGGGATTTTACTGGGAGACAATGTCCAAGGACGCGAATCGATATATTCAGTCTTACTACCAGTGGCAGAGACATGCCACTATAACACATGTTCCATAGCAAGAGATGAGAAGCACATATAGTTTGTGGCAATTTGATAAGTTGGGGATTGATCTGGTAGGCCCTTTTTCAGAAGTGCCAGGAAAATTTAAATACTTAATCGGGGCTATTGATTATTTCACGAAGTGGGTTGAGGCTAAGCCCCTGACAAACATAAGAGGAAAAAAAGTCATCTCCTTTTGCTGGAAGAACATTGTGTGCTGTTTTGGAATCCCAAGGACAATCATTATGGACAATGAAACACAGTTTGCTCAGGATCCCTTCAAGAAGTGGTGCGAGGAATATTGGATTAAGTAAAAAGTTGCATTAGTTTACCACATCCAAGCCAATGGACAAGTGGAAGTGACTAACAGAACGATAGTAAATGGAATACAAGCACACCTCGAGAGGGCGGAAGGTAACTGGATATGGGAATTACCCAATGTGTTATGGGCATATCGGACAGTTGAGTCTTCCACTATTGAGGAAATGCCTTATAGTCTAGTATATGGCTCAGAGGCAGTAATCCCTGCAAAAAAAACTGTTCCTAGCCCAAGGATGATGGTTGCTGTAAATGAGACAATCAATCAGCAGAACCGATATCTGGATTTGGATATGGTGGAGGTGAAGAGAGAGTTAGCTTTTCTACATGAGCCTAAAGTCAAAGAATGGGTCAGAAGATACCATGAAAGAAGGTTAAAGAAGGTGTTGTTTAATTCGGGGGACTTGGTAATGAGGAAAAATGAGAAAAGCAGAAAGGAACCTGAAGGGAAGTTAGCTGCAAATTGGGAAGGACCTTATAAGGTGATCAAATTGCACCCAGGAGGAAGTTATGTTCTCAAAGAGAAGAATGGGGTTTGAGTGCCAAGGAGGTGAAACATTACCGACCTGAGAAAATACTACCAGCTATGATGAGAGGGTTGCTTTTAAATGGCACTCTAGCTGATGTTTGAGTGGGTTGCTTTAAAGTGGTGCTCTAGATGATATTTCCAGCCACGGCTGATGTTCGAATAGTTTGCACTAAAGCAGAACTCTAGTTTATGTTCGAGCGGGTTGCTTAAAAGCAGCGTTCTAGATGGTATACCCGGTCACGGCTGATGTTCGAGTGGTTTGCTCTAACGAAGCATTCTAGATGATGTACGAGTGGTTTTCTCTAAAGCGGCACTCTAGTTGATGTTTGAGCGGGTTTCTTTAAAGCGGCACTATAGATGGTATATCCATCCATAGCTGATGTTTGAGTGGTTTGCTCTAAAGCGGCACTCTAGATGATGTACGAGTGGTTTTCTCTAAAGTGGCACTATAGATGATGTACGAGAGGTTTGCTCTAAAGTGGCACTCTAGATGATGTTCGAGTGGTTTTCTCTAAAGCGGAACTCTAGATGATGTACGAGTGGTTTGCTCTAAAGTGGCACTCTAGATGATGTACGGGTGGTTTTCTCTAAAGCGGCACTCTAGATGATATACGAGTGGTTTGCTCTAAAGTGGCACTATGGATCATGTTCAAGTGGTTTGCTCTAAATTGGCACTCCAGTTGATAACGAGCGGGTTTCTCTTAAGCGGTGCTCTAAATGATATTTCCAGTTATGGCTGAGGTTCGAGTGGTATTATTTTAAGCGGAACTCAAGGGCTACTTTTGTAATATTGGAATGATAAACTAGTGGACAAGATTGGCAGGATGTAGGTGGAAACACCGAACCTGAGTAAAATGCTTGTGTCTCTGAATTTTTAAATTTCTACTTACCAAAGATGTTTGTACTATGCTCTGCCTAAGGAAGTTGTGTGTGGCACTCATATTCGAGGGGTAAAATATTTGAGATAGAGTGAAACGGGCTATTTATTTAAACTTTGTCAATTATTACAAGTACAATTTGGATACTCAAACGTACATAAATTTATTCATCTAAACGCATTCATCTAATTGGAGGAAACCCCCCCCCCCCCCCCGCCCAAAACAAATCTTTGGTCTAGCCCCTTCACTTTTGCTTCTATGTCTTTGAGCTCTTCAAATTTTATACCAGCGGCTCTCCGGATGTCCTTTATTTGTTCTTCTACAAGATGTTCGGAAGGATCAAGGAGAGCAACGGTCTTGCACCATTTCTTTGTGGAAGGTTTGAATGGGCCCTTCAAGGAGGACCAAACACTCTTGCAACATTTTGAGGTAGATATTTCAGTAACTTTGCTCGAGGGGACAAGATGCTTGTCAGCTTTCTTAATGGAATATTTTTGTGACTGGGGAGCGGAATGATAACTCGATGATGAATCCTTTTACCTTCATCTCCGCCAACCAATCAAGAATAAGGTTAAATGCCTTTTTATGTCGAGGAGTTCCATTCTCATGGACGTTAACTTCATCCATCCAGTATCAAGCAGCTTTGAGTAGAAATTTTGAAAGCTGATCATTGCTAATTAAATATGAGGAAGCCGTGAGAAAGCATGTGGGAACGGAGGCTTACTTCGTGTGCATGCTGCTTCACTTCTTTGGCATGTACCTTTCGGGCCTCGATCTCCCCCGCGAGTCGTGCGTTCTCGGACAAAAGGGAATCTACCAAAGAACTATCTTCAACCAGGGGGCTCCTTCGAGGGGCTGGATGGGGTTTGCTTGAAGAATGGGGATCCTCGCTAGCTATCTTCCAAGTAAGAAATTCCCCTTCAAGGCTAGCTACTTTGTGCTGAGCTAGTAGATGGTGCTCGAAAAGTTACTCCCTTTGGGCTACTAGCATGTGATTATCGCCCATGCAACCAACTAGGCGCCCTTCCACTACTAGAAGACTAGTCACAGTAGCACTTAAAGACTTCAGAGAACCAAACTTTAAATAGATTTGACGCATCAGCTCTTCGAAGTCTTTATCTACAGAATCATGACCCTCGACCACCTCTAAAGGATATGTACCATTAAATACTTTGCTCAGGAAATCCTTAACAAACCATTAAAGGTTGGATGGTCTTTAGACTGCCATAGCTTCATCTCATCTTCGAGTTGGTGAAGCTTATCCTTAAAGGACTCCTTCTCTTGATTACAATTAGACAGATCCCGAGTGGCCTTCAATAGCTATTTGTGTGTCTCACTCAACTCTTTTTAGGGACTCAAAAGCTCCTCAAAATGCCTTCTAACACTCTCTTCAACAAATTATACTGCGAAAAGAAAACAAAGGCAAAAATAATAAGTCATGGCAAAAGAAATATTCTTATATTGATACTCAAAAGAAAAAAAATTACAATCGTGGGCCCTAATTGGAAAAGTTACAATCAGGGACAAACCCTAGAATCATCTTCTTTTGAGGTAGAAGCAATCATTTCTTCCACTTGGACGCTGGTTGATTTCTGCTCAGGGGAGGCATCCGTAGCCTCTGGAAGGGGTATCTCTCAAATCCCCATCAGCAGTGAAGAGCAACCCTTTGGACTTAATGAAATCCATCAGGGCAAAGCGAAAGTCATCGTTCTTGATTGCCTCGTCCCATTTCGCATCCAGAGTGGCTTTGGGCTCTGGGTTGACTAGATCGTTCACCTACTTAGCAAGATCTTCAAACAGGGAGGTGGACACATATGGCTTCAGGAATTCCTCGGCTAATTCGCTACAGCCGAGATGTTTAGCCACCCCTAACAGATCCACAAACAGTTGAAGCAGCTCAAGGTTGTTCAAAAGTTTTTGTTTGAAGGCTTCGAGTTGTTAAACTTGCGAGGCCGAATCCTAAGCAGCCTGAACCTTCTTCTCAAGGGTATCCTTCTCCAGCGTCCATTGACGCCCCTTGGCTTCAACACTTCGCATCTCCCCTTCCAAAATTCTTTATTTTTCCTCGAGGAAATTTTTTTGTTTTTCCTCGAGCACCTTATCCTTCTTATCGATGGCTTTCTTAAACTCCAAAATCTCAGTATCATGTTTGCTGAGTTTTTCCTGGAGGGAACTGCGGCCAAAGGTACAAGCGAAGGCGAAAGCCACTATCTTCTCAGTGGCCTCGAGGAAAAATAAGAGACATAGCAAAACAGTTTAACTTAGATTGATGCTAGGAAAAAGGAATAGAGGAAAATCTCAGGGTCAAAGGCCATCTTCGAGAGATGATGCTCAATCCTGGATATAGATGTTGCATCATTCGAAGGGGGTGGGAAATGCTGATAGACGTTCTCACCGCCATGTGCTCCTATTAATGGTGTTGAGGAGGTGCTACCAACATTGTTGCCACTTGCCTTTGTCTTTTGAAAAACATTCCTAGTGTGAGGAGGATCACCATCACCAGTGGTCGGAGTAGGCCTTTCGTCACCTACTGTAATAGGGGAGGCCTGGTTTGAGAGTGGGGAGGCCTAGTTCGAGGGAGTGAAGGCATTGGTTCAAGGAAGCAACGGTCCCTTTGGGAAGAGTCTGGCCCTGCTTCAGAGGCTTCTAACAGTAAACTTAACAATATAACAAATTGGAGAAGTAGAATTCTATTAAGGCACCTTCAGAGGCTTCCGAATGCCTAAAATCACTAACAAGGGTCTCAAGGGGAGGGCCTTCTTTGGGGCCCTCAAGTTCTCTTCTCCTTTTCCTGATATTCTTCCTGAGTATTTTATACTCATACTTCTCGTAGATTGTGGGAGGCAATGAAAATCTGCTAATGCAGGAATTAGGATTGTTGAAGCGGGTGTAATCTAGGGAGCTGGACAACAACTTTTGCATGTACTACTCGAGGGCATCAGGACTGATATACTCCCAAGGTTTGGAGACTCGACTCGCATGCCCCAATTCCACGTGGAACTCGATACATCCTGCTGTCAAATGAAACCCCTCTTTTCCAGCTTCTCCAGTAACCCGAATCACTAGGAACTCCAAAAACCTTGTGATGTGCCTCTCAGCTAGTAAAAGTGACAATCATGTCGGTCGACCGCCCATGATAAGACACGAAGTATAGCGAGCAAAGCAGCTTATATCTGGGCTTGATACCAAACTCATCACATCAAGTCAAGAACATCATGATGATCACCAAGACATTCAGATAGACTTGTGCAGGGCTGACTTAGAATTGTTTAAGAAGTTTGGAAAAAAGAGGCAGAAAGGGAAAGGTGAGCCCGCAGCAAAGATGTCTGGGGGAAATGGATGATCTTCCTTCTAGGATATTATGGGGGGTATCTTCCTCTCGAAAGGGTTGAAAATTGGCATCTATGCTATTCATTGGCCAAGAGGGATCGAGTCCAAAATCTTTGAGATGACGGTCCCCACTACTGGAACTGGGGGCTCCTTCTCTGAGTCTCTTAGCCTTAACCTTCAAGAAGTCCCCTTTTTATTATTTTGAGAGGGTTTAGCCAAAAAGATACCTGAGGCGCTCTTGAGGGTTCTTCCTCCCCCTTGAGGGACGTCCTCTCATTCAAAAGAGATGCGTTCTCCTCATCCTCGATGACCTCAAGAGATGTTTCCTTGCAGACCAGAGATGTATTTGATCCCCCTTCCAATTCGAGCTCTGGAATCGGAGGAGGGTAGAAACCAATTTTTCCACTCATAGGGGATCTCCTTATATAGGGTTTGCCCATGCCTGGTGGCCAGTTCTCAACGGGCTCTCAAGGAGGCATATCAGTCACTGGGAAAACCCTCTCTTCCCGAGGACTGTTAGCAATCTTATCAGACATACCTTCTCCAGCATCTGAATCATATCAAAGTTTTTCGGAATGAGTGCATTTCAAGTCGCTAGTATCTCTTTCTGGCGTACTAACCCTCTTCATGCCTACCCTAATCTCACCAGGAAATTTCTCGGAAGCGGAACCCTCATCAGAAAGGGGTTTGATTGTAAGGTGAGGAAACAAAAAGATTAGAATAAGAATAGAGATGAATGTACATACTGATTTTCTGGGAAAGGTGATGAAAGTTAGATCGCTCGAGAGAGAAGTAGAGAAAGAATGCTTATAAGAAAGTTCATGCAAATGAGAAAAGTGAAAGAAGGAAGAGCGGTTAAGAGGTAATAATGGGGGCTGAAACGGTGGATAATTAGTAACTGCCTTGGAAATATAAAAAAGTTATTGAAAGACGCAATTGCTTTTCTGTATTCTGACAACGCGCTGTTTAGAGAGCAGTGACAAGCGTGGTTGTGTAACACGTGCGAGCCTTTTGGAATCCTAACGCCGGAATTGATTAGAAAACCAGGTTCCCTCCCTCGAAGGCAAGAGCAACGAAGTGCAAGGTCCATTTCGAGTCTTAAAAATCCTCGAACTATCCCATGCATTTGAGACCTTGAAGAACCTTCGTGACATTCCAGTCTTCTGAGGTCGAGAATCTACTTTTCTGGGGGCTCTTGAGAGAGGTTAAGCCCAAGAAGGCCATTGGGCCGAAGATGTGGCAGCCTAGTTAGGAGAATATTTAATACCCTAACATAATTACCGCATTTGTGGGTAATTAAGAGCGATAATTAAGGAGAACGTTAATTAGGACATGGAATATAAATACAAGGTATGCATTTACTTATCGTTCATTTTATCTTAATCACATCAGACGCTTGGATTAAGTTAGGCATGGAAGTGCTGACCTCTGGAACCTCCAGGAACAGTTTTATTGCAAATTAGTTCGAGAAAAACTCAATCTCACGAATCGGTCGATTGTTGGAGACGCATCACTGAGAAAGGCATACATGAATGATAAGTGATCCTGAGTGTGAACTTGTTTAATTAGTAATGTCTACTCGAAAGTCGAAACCACAAACCAAAATTGATTGACTGGAGACATTTGCCACCCCAAGTATTAAAATTGGGTTTAGTATTTAGTTTATCTAATCTAAAGAATTTCTTGGATGATCAATGTAGTAGTTGTCTTGGCATATTCTCACCGCCGTGGCGGCGGCGCACATGTCTTGTCGGTGATGTTCTCTGCTGGCTGCCGATCGGCGGCCGAAAATATTAATTAAATCAGAAAAGTTCAGTAAACTATTACTATGCCACAAACCTTATGGGGATCTGATGATGAGATCAGGTAAAGACTAATGGTACAAATGATTAATTTCAGTTGCAGATGTAGAATCCTCCATGAAATTAGTGAAAGGTTCTTTCGTCCACGTTGTCAATGGACATTGGGTGTTTAGGATAGTTTTGTTTATTTGGAGAGAGTTTGGCATTTTGTTCTAAATTCTGTGGATTTTCTCACTACAAAGTTTTAAATATTTTGACAATGGTATGTTTGCATGTGAGGTTTTGAACTTTTAAACTTTTTCCCATGTTTGGATCAAATGACTGGAACACGCAACACTCTGATTATTCTAATTCTTATGTTTCTTCTCTCAAATAAAAAGATAAATTTCCCCAATCCCACCTCTATCCGTACATTTTCATTTTTCATCAATTCCATATAAATCTGTACACTTTCCAATTTAAGAAAAGTCCAACACCTTAGAAGACATAATTGTCCTTAAAAACTTTTTTTTCATTCAATAGACTCAGCCCATCCCCGTGGCCCTCTTCAACATTAGATGGCTTCTGCTCTCATTCAACTCACCTCTCCCCTCCTCCCGGATCTTGAAGAAGCGAGGTAGACCTCCAGAGTCACCACCGCCACCAGCCTTAGTCCAGAGTTTCCACTGCCGCTAGACCAATCTTCACCAGTCCACCAACTGTGTGGAAAGCCCTAGCGGATTTGATTAGATCCAGGCTTAGTTTATCGGGGATGGGGAGCATGTTGGTGCTAGGGTTTCTACTATACATGAACTCGCGCTCACCATTGGAGCGGAGAGTCATGAATGCCAGAGCGGTTCTTGCTCCGGTGTCGAAATTCACTCATTCGGTTAACTCTTTGTTGCTCCTAAGAATTCCGGCCAGCATTTTGGCCAAACTCATCATCAACTAGCTTTCCGATGAAGGCTCACTAGTGGAAAAACCTTGATTAAAGACAGCGATCAAAGACGGTTCTTGAGGAACCGCCTTTGATGAGGAGCCAAAAGAGGTTCCCACGTCGTGATAATGTGTAAAACCGTACAGACTCAAGGGCCTGTGCGTTCGATCATCGGCCCAAGGCTTTACCCTTTAGGTAAATCCCCCTTTTTGGGCCGGCCCAAAGAGGAGTACTAGTTCCACAAGCAAATAAAATAGTAGCCCTACTTGCCTACCTATATAAAGGCCAAAGGTAATCCTATACATAGGACGACTCATTCCCAATTACACTCTTATACATTTTTGCTTACTTTCCGTCAGAGGTTTTTCCCACCAAAAATCTCTGGGGGCTTTTTCTTGTAGATTCAGGCACGGCGGACGGCGGTGTAATAGCAGCGGTGAATTGGGGCACGTCAAATTGGCAAGCCCAGTGGGATCGTCAGAGTCAGATCTATGCCGCTTTAGGTTTATGTCCGACCCTATGGCAAGTTCATTGCGTAGGAGCGAAAGGTTGAAGGATAAAGGAGTTTTAGACACCGAAGAAGAAGTACAATCCCCTTACCGGAGAAGAAAAGGGTGTGGGACCAATCAGATGGATCTTACCCTCTCAGGCACTGGTAACCAACACACGGAGAGCATCCGGGGATCATATCCCAAAAATAAAAAGACTGGAGGGCTATCATACGGAAGCCCTCATGTAGTCGAACACTCTAGGAAGGATGGACGCCAGCGTCGAGCCTCAGTTGGGGGGAGTTACAGCCCCTACCACACAAAACCATATATGGGGCCCAGAGAGGATAGGCTGCAATTCACAGAGGCTACGGCTGATTCATAAGTGGAGCCTACGATAGGGCCTGCTCATAAGATGAGGGGCACGAACAGTGCAATCCCCTCATCGCAGCAGAACCTGGGGCAATTGGCTCAGACTCTCAGATCTGCAGGGTACCAGGTAGAACACCCAATGCTCTTGCAACGGATGACCCAGCAGCAGGTGGGGGTCATACCTTCAATGCCTCTGGCGCTAAACCAAAGGATCTGAATGCAAGCTCCTCAAGGACCAATCTACCCATTGGATAAGGGGGGTCAGGACTAGCCTCAGCTAACGTTCCCAGGTTTCCCTCAAACCTTGGCTAATTTAATATCAGCTTTGATCCCTAGTTTTGAAAGGCCGACGATCCATTATTCGATGCCTAGGAAAATGGTCAGATATCTATGGTTCGAAGCCCAAATGCACTCATGGTCTCGACCGGAGATGCCCCATACGATCCCTATCATCTGGGGCATCAACAGATACCATATAGTTCGGCTATTTTAGGATCCCGGTCGGGGTAAATGGCTTCAAAATAGGGACCCACTAATGGTTCCTAATGGCTAAATCGGTGGGGAGATCCATAAACGAGGAGGGAGTCAAGTGACTCTCTCGTGAGAAAGCTTGATATACTAATCGGTCCTTGGGGCTAAGCTGCAGCCTCTCCCTTCAGCCCCACTATAATGGTCATCTGATGGCTTGGTGATGTTAAACCTAACTTTACAAGGTTAAGTAAAGGTAGGGGGAATCGACCCAGACATACTATCATAGATATGTGGATGAGAGCCTCAGTGTGATCAACCGTCCGGAGGATAGAGTAATCTTGGGGTATATGAACGGGATGTCTGATATCAACCTATACAAGAAGCTGATCTTGAAAAAGCCAGAGACCTTGCAGAAGCTACAGGAGATTTTGGAACAATACTCCAAGATTGAAGAGGCCGCAAAAAGGAAAAGAAGGGAGGACAGAGGTGGCAAAAAAAGCCCCCAACCACCTGATAAGTCTAGGAGACCTGAGGCTTTGAAAAAGAGTTTTAGAAGCTACGTCCCCCTAACTAAAACTGTGATGAAAATATATTCTATCCATAAGGGCCTATTTTGAAGGCACCCCAAGGAAAGGATTTCCCCGAAAAGAAGGATTCACCTAAGTACTATAACTTCCATCAAGAACGGGGTCACGACTTAAATGAGTGCCGCCACCTGAAGGTAAAAATTGAAAAGTGCGCTAAAGAAGGGTTGCTCTCGGATTGCATCAAGGGACCAAAGGGAGGAACCTCTTCAAAATGCAAGAAAATCCATTAGAAGGGTGGAAGAAAGGGAGAAAATCAAGGGGTCAAAGAACAACAAGGAAATGAGGCCGAACAAGCAGGAAATATGAGAGGGAGAACGATGGACTTGAGATCGAAGCCAAGCGGATTGAAACCGAAGAGATGGGCCGAAATTGGAAATTAATTTCATCAATGGTATAGTAGATGACCAGTCATCAAACACCATCATTAAGGCATAGTCCCGTTACATGCCCCTTGAAGAGCCCAGGGAAAAGTGGTTTCGACCAGAAGAAGCGATCACTTTCTCAGAGCAGACCCGGTGCCTAGCCAAACCCCCCATGCGGATCCAATGGTCATACATGCAAAAATTGGGGATTTATCCGTTAAAAAGGTGTTCATCGAGGATGGAAGCGTGGTAGAAGTGATGTTTGCCAATTTCTTTGATCAGCTAGAGCTTGCCCACGAGAGTTTGAAAAGAACAACCTCCCACCATCTCCGGCTTTACTGGGAAAATGGTTCTGCCCTTAGGGGTAATAAACCTTCCAGCTAAAGTGGCAGATGGAGAGAAGGAGGTCCCAATTGATTACAGTTTTACAGTGATCAATGTTGTATCCCTCTACAACATGATATTGGGAATACCTTGGATGTGCTAAGCATCAGCCGGTCCCCATACCATCTAGCAATGAAATTCCCCACAAAGAAGGGAATAGAAGTTATAAGGGGGGATCAGCCAATGGCCAGAAATTATTTAGCCATTGTGCTAAAAGAGGCGAAAAGGGAGGAAAGGGTGTCTTCGGTCAATCGGGAGATCAAACCCACAAACATGAAGCCAATAGCCATTCAAGAAAAAGGAACAGTTTCTGTGGGAAAAATGATACCCTCCTTGACAAAAAGAAAGCTAAAGAACCTGTTGGATAACTATGTTGATGTATTTTCTTGGGACACCCTCAACCTAACATAGACTAAATGTGGATCCCTCCCGAAAGCCGATAAAAAAAGAAGAGAAGATCATAAGCCCCAAAAGGGTGGAGGTCATAAAAGAAGAGGTCCAAAAGCTGCTTAAGGCTGAAATGATCGAAGAGGTGTTCTATCCCGAATGGATAGCGAATCCAGTGATGGTTCCCAAGCACGATGGGGCTTGGAGAATGTGCATTGATTTTACAGACCTTAACAAATTTTTCCCAAAGCACATCTATTCCTTACCCTCCATTGACGTACTGGTAGAAGTCATTGCTGGATATGAGGTTTTGGCATTTTTTGATGCCCACAAAGGCTATCATAAGATACTCATAGCCGAAGAAGGCAAGCAAAATATGTCTTTCATAACACACGTAGGTACATTTTGCTATAAAAAGATGCCATTCAGCCTGAATAACGTAGGAGCCATCTACCAAATATTGGTCAATAAGCTGTTCCAAAAGAAAATAGGAAGAAACGTTGAAATATACGTAGATGATATGGTGGTGAAAAGTAGGAGTTTCAATCAGTTCCTTTTAGACCTCGAGGAAACATTCTAGACGCTTCAGAAAGCCAACTTAAAGCTAAACCCACCGAAGTGTGTAATCGGGGTAGGAGTGGGAAAATTCCTCGGATTTATGGTCTCAGAAAGAGTATTGATGTTAACCCTGAAAAAATTGAAGCTTTAATGCAGATGAAGCCCCCTCAGTCGGTGAAGGTCGTCCAAAGACTAACAGGGTCCCTTGCGGCCCTTAGTCAATTCCTTTCGAAGGGGGAGGAAAAATACTTGCCATTCTTCGACCTCCTTCGAAAAGCCAAAAAATTCAAATTGATAGAAGAATGTGTCAAAGCATTCCAGGAGTTGAAGGACCACTTACGAAGTCTGCCCACCGTAATGAAGCCAAACAAGGAATTGACTAAGGACAGAGCCCCCTTTGCCATCAGTACAGTTCTGATAAAAGAAAAGGACAGGGCCCAACACCCTGTCTACTTCGCAGGTAGAGTTTTTTATGGTCCCAAAAATAGATATACTGCCCTCAAAAAGCTTATATTAGCCCTTGCCCACGCTGCGAGGTGCCTTCGGCCATACTTCCAGGGTTATAGGATCATCTTGCTAATAAGTTATCCGATCAGGCAAGTACTTCTCAAGCCGGAGGCCTCGGGATGAATGATAGAGTGGGCCATTGAATTGGGTGATGTATGACATCCAGTTCCTCTCAAGGAAAGCTATAAAGGGCCAAGATTTAGCGGACTTCATTGTAGAAACCATTGAACTAATCATTGTACATGAAGAGAAAGAGTTCAAAGAGGCTTGGCAGTTGTATATGGATGGTTCGTCACATTTTGGAGGCACTGGGGTTGGCATCTTGCTAAAAATCCCCAAGAAGAAAGACTACCCCTATGCCTTACACTTTGACTTCAAGGCCACGAATAACGAGGCAATATATGAAACCCTGATTACAGGCCTTTGAATAGCCAAGGACTTGGGTGTTCGAAGGTTGGACACAGTCAATGATTCCCATATCGTAGTCCTTCAAGTCAAGAGGCAATATGAGGCTAGGGAAAGGAGCCGACAATGCTATCTAGAAGTGGTGAAGCCCCTTCTCAGACATCTTCACCATTATACCCTCACACAGGTCCCTTAGGAGAAAATTTACAAGGCTGACGCTCTAAGCTAGCTCCATCCGATCTAGACTTGCAATCTCAAGGGCCCCTGATGGTGGAAACATTGAGCAAACCAAGCTATCGAAGATGGTACCCTCCCAGAGTATACTATCGAAGCAAGGAAGATTAGGCTTAAAACACATAAGTATGTAATCCACGAGGATGTGCTATATTGTTGAGGACATCTGCAGTCGCTCCTTTGGTGCGTAGCCCCCCCCCCCTCATGAGGCTGATTATCTAATTCGTGAGGCTCACAAAGGGGCCTACGGAATTCACCAAGGAGCTCACTTTATAGGCAAAGAAGATCTTTTTGGCTGGGCATTATTGGCCCAAGATGTTTGACAACATCCATAAGCACATCCAGGCATGTCACCAATGCCAAAGGCATGCGCCGATCACCCACATCTCCCAAGAGAGATGATGAACATCAGCAGCTCTTGGTCATTCGACAAATGAGGGATCGACTTGGTGGGTCCTTTCCCGAATGCCCTGGACACTTTCGATACCTAATTGTGGCCATTGACTCTTCACAAATAGGGTCAAGGCCAAAGCCTTAATGGGTTTGAAGGGAAAGTCAGTTATCTGTTTTTACTGGAAAAATATCATATACCGCTTCAAAATCTCCCAAACGGTTATAACTTATAATGGTGCTCAATTTGTCAATGAACCCTTCAAGAGCTGGTGTAAGGAATACAAATTTTCCAAAGGGTTACTAGTGTTTACCACCCGCAAGAAAATGGGCAGGTGGAGGTCACAAATTGTGCCATTGTTAACAGTATCCTCTCAAGGCTTGAAGGGGTAGGATGAAGTTGGATCAATGAGCTGCTAAGTGTACTTTGGTCATTTCGGACAATAGAGTCGTCTGCTATCGGCAAAACCTCTACGACCTAGTGTATGGTTCGAAGGCGGTTATCCTCACGGAGGTGAGACTTCCAACCTTATGAAGGACTGCCATAGACAATGAGCACCAAGAAGTTAATGATGAACATCATTGATTGGATCTGGACCTCCTTGATGGGAAATGAGAAAAAGCATCCCTTCATGAAGCTAAGATTAAAAAGAGGGTGAAGAGATACAGTGACCGGAGGGTCTAGATGGTCTAGTTCTCCCAGGGAGACCTTGTAATGAGAAAAAATAAGAAAAGTTGAAAGGAGTCAGAGGGGAAGCTATCAGCTAACTGGGAAGGACCCTATCAGATTGTGGAAGTTGGCCCCGGAGGTAGCTATGTTCTTGAAACCCCCAAGGTGAGGCGATTCCACACGGATGGAAAATCTCAAACCTTAGAAGATATTATGGCAAAAAATCCTTCATGACTTAGTGAGGTTGAAAAATATCCCACCCCAAAGTAGCTATGGGTCAGACGATGTCCTTGATCTACTAGCGCTTTAAGTTTGTAGGATTCTTTGTATCTTTGGGCTCCATTTTATATGAAAGTGCATTCCTTATAATTGTTCCTTCTAGAAAATTAGAATGCATTTCCAAAAAAATGGAGTTAGAGGTGTTCAAAAGGTCCGAACTTCCCATCGAAGACCTTAGGGACACGGATCTCTTAGACATATTTGAAGTAGGTCTCCTCGAATGTCCTTCGGGTGCGTTCCCCTTGTACGTTTGATGACCGCCTTAGGGGCACTAATCCCTCAGGCTAACGATTCGAAAGGGTCCAAACTGCTCACCAAAAGCCTTAGGGACACTGACCTCCTAGGCCGACGATTAGGAAGGGTCCAAATTGCCCACCGAAGGCCTTAGGGATGCTGATCCACTAGGCTAATGCCTTTGAGGGTCCAAACTTCCCACCGAATACCTTAGCTACACAAATCCCTTAAACGCATTTGAAATAGTTCTCCTAGAATGTCCTTCGGGCACGTTCCCCTTAGACGTTCGGAGACCACCTTAGGGGCACTAATCCCTCAGGATAACAATTCGGAAGGGTCCGAACTGCCCACAGAAGGCCTTAGGGATGCTGATCCCCTAGGTTAACGTCTTGGAGGGTCCAAGCTACCTACTAAAGACCTTAGGGACATAGATCCCTTAAACACATTTGAAATGGGTCTCCTCAAATGTCCTTTGGGCACGTTCCCCTTAGATATTTGTAGACCGCCTTAGGGGCACTTATCCTTCAAGCTAACGATTCGAAAGGGTCCGAACTACCCACCAAAGACCTTAGGGACACTGATCCCTTAGGTTGACGTCTTGGAGGGTCCGAACTGCCCACCGAAGACCTTAGAGACACAAATCCCTTAGAAATATTTGAAATAGGTCTCCTCGAATGTCCTTCGAGCACGTTCCCCTTGGACGTTTGGAGACCGCCTTAGGGGGGACTAATCTCTCAGGCTAATGATTCGGATGGGTCTGAGCTGCCCACCGAAGGCCTTGGGGACACTGAACCCCTAGGCTGACGTTTCGGAGGGTTCAAACTACTCATGAAAGACCTTAGGGACACAGATCTCTTAGGTTAACATTTGAAAGGCTTGGGGCTAGACCCCATATGTCTCCTTGAATGTCCTTCGGGCACACTCCCCTTGGATGTTCGAAGACCACCTTAGGGGCACAGATCCCTTAAGCTAGTGTTTGTAGCATTTCCCTCAAATAAGCCCATATTGGGAACACGGATCCCAAAGATGAGAGTCAAATGCACAACAAGCACTCAAGGCTTAGACCTTGTAAAATGTATGAAAGGTCAGCAAATCAACGTTCGGTTGTGTAAGCCACACAGGGCTAAGACCTCATAAATTGCATGAAAAAAGTCAGAGAAACAAGTTAAAGAAATTTATCTCGGGGGCAATAGCCCTACCTTAAAAAAGGAAAAAATACTCTGACAACGGCAAAGGGAAGAATGTGTTGTTATTAGGGCAACACGGCTTAAAAATACTCATAAATAAATTACAACTAGTTTACAAAGTAGGAACCTTAAGACTCAACATCGGGGTCTCCAAAGTAAAGGTTCTTCTTCGTCGTTGAAGGATCGTTGTCGACTTCGACCAGCCATAGACAAAGAACCTCTCCATCAGTTAGCGGAGGAGTGGCTTCAAGTCTTGTTAGTCCTTTGAGCTGAAGCCACATGAGGAGGGGCTTCACCTGACCCAGAAGCCTCAATTCTCCTAGGGGCAGTATGGAAACTTGAAGCTCCCGCTTTCACTTTCTGCACTCTGTCCCTCCATCTCCTAGCCTCTTCATATGCTTTACGATAATTGGGATTCTAAGTAATATTTTTTTCTTCCATGATATTGAGAGTGTCCCAAAGAAAGCCTTCGAAATCTTCAATCAGTGGAGTTTTAACTGTCCCGAGTCGGAGCCTGTATACTCGAAGGTTATTTGTCATTGGCTCGTATATTGAATACAATTTGGAAAGCTCTTTATCAACCTTCTCTTGGTCCCTACAAATGGAAGCAATGAGGGCCTGGTTCTCATTAATGGTTCACTCCAACGATGGAACTGGGTCTCACTGATATGTCTGGACTTCTTCTTTCCACTGCAAGTTCTTCCCACCTCTACGTTTTTTCAAACCACCCCAGCCTGAAGACGGTAGCTTTCGACAGACTCATTTGGCCGAGAATTTGATGCTCCTCCAGTGGTTTTGTAGGTTTTGGCAGCCGAGATACATTCATGTATCGAAGTAAACCTAGCCTTGGTGGTTATCTGTTCGATAACTTCACTATGCCGAGCTTTGAGAGATAAAAAATCTCCCAAAATTTCATCCTTAGCAGCAGCTAAGGAATCCCTTTCCTCTCGCGAACGGCTCAACGCTTTGAGGAGTTCCTGTTGCCTTTCATGAAGACCATTATTCCATAAGCCCAGTTCCTCAAATGTTGCTCGAAGCTCCTCTTCGAGCCGGAAAGGATTTTACCAAAATCCGGATGCCTCAATCTGATGCTCCTAAGCCCATTCCTCGATCCGGTGATACCACTCATTCATGATTTGAAAGAAGAAATCGAAGAAGGTACCCTTTTGCAAATAGAGGGGCCGAAATGGTTCCAAGTCTAAAGTCTACAAATCACAAAAGAAAAAACTGATAAGTATGAGAAAATAAGAGTCTTAATTAATAGAAACAAAAAAGTACATCAAGAGCCCCCAAAGGGAGAAATTTTCATACATCTTTCCTACGCTAGATGCATCATGAGAAGAACTCAAAGGGGCAGGCATGCACCAAGATCTCAGAGCGATAAGGGGATCCGGCTCTTCCCACTCAGTATCTTCATCCACCTCCAGTCCACGGATCTCCTCTGCCGAGAAATACTTTTTGAATGCCTTCAAATGGTCAAGAAAGGGGAGTTTGATCCCCCCAATCTGGGATAGACTCCCACCAGAGATGGCTCAACTATTTGGGCTATGAATTGTTCTTGTAAACATCTAGCATAGTAGCTTACTCGACCGGGAGGTCAATATATATAGAGCGGGCCAAATTTTTTTGGATTACACCTACCAAAACTGTAGAGCAAGAGGATAAAAAATCCCAGAACCCATGGGTCTTCACCACCTTATTAGAATAGGCCTCAAAAGTGGAAGCCTATTGCTTAGGAGAGCAAAGGCCAGAGAGTCTGGAAATTTCCACCAGGACCTCCGAGAGATTCAGCTTGAGTCCTTTCAAAAGGTTGTTTTTCTCGGCATCCTGTGTCTTGAGCAGGTCTATTTCTCGAGCTCTCCTTTGTGAAAAAGAGTTTGTTTCTCCAACTCCGCCTGATGAGAAATGACAACGATAGCACTCTCAGCCTCGTAATCGGAGGCCACCTTCTCCAGGTCTTCCTTGTAATGGGAAACTGCCTCGTGCAACTCCCCTTCAAGCTCTTTAGACTTAGCAAGAGCCTGATCAGCCTCCTAAACCTTCATCAAATAGGCCTGGATGACAGAGTCTAGGGCAGCGGAAAAAGGTGCCTCTGGGACAAGGCTTAAGTGACCCTTCCCACTCGAAGGAGGCAAGTTGCTCCTTTCTGACATGAGGCCATTCTCCGAATTGGTGTTCCCAAAGAGACCAGGTTCTGCCGGGTGGTTGACCGGAGAGGGGCCAGAGAGTCTGGAAATTTTCGCCTGGGCCTCTGAGAGTTTCAGCTCAAGCCTTTTCAACAAGCTATCTTTCTCGGTGACCTCTGTCTCGAGTGGGCCTATTTCTCGAGGTCTCTTTTGTGAACAAGAGCTTGTTTCTCCAGCTTTGCTTGATGGGTAACGGTGGCGATAGCACGCTCAACCTCGTAATCGAATGTCGTCTTCTCCAGGTCTTCCTTGTAATGGGAAGTAGCCTTGTACAACTCCCCTTCAAGCTCTTTAAACTTAGCAAGAGCCTAATCAGCCTCCTGAACCTTCATTAAATAGGCATTGATGATAGAGTCCAGGGCAGCAGAGAAAGGTGCCTCCGAGACAAAGCTTAAGCGGTCATTCCCACTTGGAGGAGGCAAGTTTCTCCTCCATGAGAGGAGGCCAGTCTCCAAGTTGTTGTTCCTGAGGGGACCAGGTTCAACCAGGTGGTTGATCGGAGGGGGCGTTTCAGTTCTTAGCCTTTGAGGGGAAGGCTGGGGCATCGAGGCATCATCATTACGCCTTTTGCTCCTACCATCTTCACCTTGGAGCTCTGAATGAACCTCAAATTAAGCTTCTGGTTGAATAGAGTTGGAAGTGGAGTGGCTATGAGGGGTCTCCGGAGAGTCCTCTACGAAAACTATCTCAGCCTCCAGAGAGGCCTCTGCAAAAATTGTATTAGCCTCCATCTCGTTGTCGAAGCCAAGAGTTGCAGCAAAATCCACTAAACAAAAGGAAAAGGGGGAAAACACTAATTAGTCAACAGAAAGAAAGCAAAAAAAGACTAGATAAAATAAAGGGCATGAAAAATCTAAGGATGCCGCAAACACCTTCAGAAGGTGAAGAAGAGATCCCAATGGAATCCTCTTTGGTGTTCTCTTCTAGTGCAGGCTCCGGCACAACCTTAGCCATTTTGAAGGTGCACCCGGAAGGTTTAAGGCTGCTACCCTTAGTCTTTTTCTTTTTGGCATCCTTTGAAGCCCCTCCATTAATAGCCGAATAGGGCTTCCTTTTTTACTTTCGTTTTAAGGGGCTTATCACCTGCATCTTTATTCTTTGCAGCAGCTTCCTCCTTAGTGATAGGAGTCCTCTTCTTGGCAAGCTTCTCCTTCTTTTTCCCTTTTACGGAAACAAACTCCACAGCTCCCTTTATAATCTGAATTGCCCCTTGATTAAAAATCAAGTCAAATACTTCCTCTGGCCATAAGAAGTCAAAATTCCAAGAGATATCGAGAGGATCACTCAGCAACAGATCCCTATCCCTAACGACACTCCCCAGAGAAACATATGTGGAAGGATTCTTAAACTTATGTTTTAGATTACAATCTGAAACAAAGTAATCCTCGGCCTCCTTCTCAAAAGTGAAAATGGGAGCTCTGTGCACCCTTTGTAGCTTGTAGCAATTTTATGGGGTGATCCGAGAATCTTTTTCATAGAGTGATGATCCTTAAAGAATTGTATCTTAACCTTTGGTTGAATGCACGACTGATCTACTACCGGAGAGGTGGAATAATAACCTAAACATCTCGTACCAATGAGTGATACCTAAGTTGTTACAATGATTCACAAATGTCATAACCAGCAGGATGATGTTCGAATGCACTTGGGCCAAGCTCACTTAATGCTTCTCTAGAAGATGAGAGAGGATGGGGGTACAGGGAAACATATCCAAACTTGAAGTGGCGCTCATAGACAGCGCACCGATTGGGCTTTGTATTCCTCTGAGTTTCATCTTCTTGGATGACCTCCAACTTCAAGTCCTCCGGAGTTCTCACCCATGAAGGGAGGGTTTTTAACAACTTAGTTATCTCCGGAGGTAATGTTTCTGGGCTTTTGGGAACAAGAGTTAATATCCCCTCAAAAAGGGAAGGCCTTCTTGCATCTTCATCCCAAACCTGGGCCCAGCTTGGGACCCAAGACCTTGAAAATATCTATTTTTGGCCAAAACCCGTGGGCAGTACGAAGCTACTGCTAAAACTCCCCCCAGAATCTGAACCCCTAGCAGAATAGCCGGTCGCCAAAGATTGAACGGTACCAGAATCTTGGAGTCGGGATCCATCAATGCTGGCGGCCGAAGCAGCTGGTAAATAATCCAAAATGGAACCCTTTATAGATGAAGGCATTTGCGACATCCTTAAGCAAAATAAAGGATAAACGATTTGGGACTTACTAGGTAGTGGCCGGAAAAGGTATGCATAGCTCTCGAAAAGCGTGAACGGAGAAAGGGTACCGGCAAAGTGCTCTGAGAGAGAGAGAGAGCAAAGAGTTTGGAAGATATGAGAATTTTGAGTGAGCTAAAAGTGAGAAACAGTGAAAGTCTTTGTGTATATATGTAGGAAGTAGAAAAGGGAGCAATTATTACCTCGGGCCATCATGTGAAAAACTGCTACATGGGTAAGTGGGTCGCGTAGATCGGGGTAATCATGGGGAAGTGGTGCGCGTGAAGTCTAACAGGGGCTCCACGCACCTAGAGAAGAAAGGGTAAGCATCATGCGCCCATTTTCCACTCCCTGCTTTGAATTCAAATTCTAATCCCAGACGACTTTTCCCCTTCCCATTTTCAAATTTTCAAATGCTTAGCTCTCTGAATAAGGGTAGGAAGGCCAAGGGCCAAACCCATCATGATTTCGCATACGAACAATCTTAAAACTCAAGAGGACCGGATCCACTATGCCGGAACCCCTATCCCTTAGCGGAGGGATTCGAATGCCTCGCTTTCTAGAAGAGATCAGAAGGCTAGAAGCCGAATCCCCTTTACACTAAGTTATAGTTTAGAAACCCCTATTCCTTATTGGAAGGATTCGAACGCCTCTCTTACTGGCAAAGATCAGAAGGCTAGAGGTCGAATCCCCTTACACTAAGTAGTGGTTTTGAAACCTCTACCCTTTAGTAGAAAGATATGAACTTTAATTTTTAGCACAGACTAAAAACATAAGTTTTGAATCCAATACCATTAAGATATTGGGGATAAATGAACTTAGACTCTGACACAGATCAGTAAGCTAAAGACCCTGCTCATTAAGGACCGGAGATCCTCGTTTCCCAACATAGATTAGAAGAACAGGGCTTGAACCCTACCCTGGGCTACTGGGGACCGAAAGCCACCAGGGGATATAAAAGAGGTGTGATCCAGGCCCTTAGGCCCTAGCACAGATTAGAAAGCTAAGGGTCGGACCCCCAATTTATTTTATCTGCTCGAGCAAAAAGTTCAACGCCAGCCTAGAATGGATCAACTTACCACTTGGATGCCAAAATCATACCCCTTGTGCGTTGGGAAGTTCCGGATACGAGTATGGATTTGAACCCCCGATCTGGGGATAGAATTTCAAAGGCCGAACCCTCATTTTTCTAAAGAATTATTGATAATGTGTAAAATTGAATGGGCTTATGGGCATGTGCGTCCAACCATCGGCCCAAGGCTTTACCCTTTAGGTAAAGCCCCATTTTTGGGCAGGCCCAAGGTGGAGTAATTTTTCCACAAGCAAACAAAATAGTAAGCCTACTTGCCTACCTTTATAAAAAAGGCAATCTTATACACTGGACGATTCATTTCTAATTACACTCATATATTGTTTACTTACTTGGCCGTCGGAGCCTCTTCCCCCCCCCCCCGGACATCTCTAGGGCCTATTTCTTGCAGATCTAGGCGCAGCATGCACTAGCGTAGTAGCGGCAGAAAATTGGGGCGCGTCACATCAAAAGTGGTTTCGGGTCCATTCAAAGGTAGTTTGAAATTGATTAAAGGCGGTTCCTCAAGAACCGCCTTTGATGAACATCAATTAAAGACAGTTCTACTTGAAGAACTGCCTTTGATAGAGGTTTTGATACCGAAAGTGTTTTTGGGTCCATCTATAATGGATTGCACTTGGGCCATATAAATAGAATTTACACCCAGGGTTTATGTCCTCATTTTTTGACTAACTCCCTGCCTATCTGATCTCTTCGCCTCTCATCTCTACCTGCATCCCATCTCTGCCTATCTCTCCTCCCTGAAAACCCTTACACCGCCACCACCTTATCCTCCTTCATTTATTCACCCACCATCGTGCCTTATCCTCCTCCACCACCATCGTGCCTTATCCTTGGCAATCGCTGGAGAAACTTCAATCGACCATCGCTCGAGATCCATCTGCCACCACGCACCTCCAGTGCCACTGCCCCATCTAGCGTCGTCGCTTGCTTGCACTGGCGTACTGCTCAACCCCTACTCTGTTCCTTATCCTCCGACCAAGCAACGCACACCCGAGCCAGTGGAGGCGGAAGCTTCTCTCCTTCAAACCCTAATCTGTGAATTATTTTAATCTGTTAGAATGATTTGGACATGTTCAAATTAATTGTGTTGGTGATAACTAACATGGCTTGTCCTGGAAAGATATATCATTTCAGAAGTTATTATAATTTTCATATGGTGGTGTGTATTGTCTAACTTCTCTTTGATGGAAATGATAAGGATGATATCAGATTAAATACGATACATTGAATGTTGTAGTGCAAGGTGGAAAGATGTATCGTGTGAAAATTTGCATCATTTCAGAATTTATAATTCTGATAGGTTCATGGTTTAGTGTGGAAGTGTTATGTCTTTTCATGACATTAGTTTCTTATAAACACATGCATTCGCATGGATGGTTAGAGATACACACAATACAGAAACGAAAGAACACAGAATACACACGGGAAAACTAGGAATTTTCCCAGGCATATATACAACCAAAAACACAGGTACTCAAAAGTATTCTTCTGATTCAAGCCTAGAACAGAAGTGATTCTCGATTGTTTTATCCTCGAAGGGAATTCGTGTAACCCAAGGCTGTAATAGGGTCGAATTACTCTTTAAGGAAAGCGTACGTAACGCGACTCACATCGATATCCAAGTAAAGTTTTACCACAATCATCCAAGCGTGATTTTGTCATTCCATTGGAATGCATTATTACAGTCATTCCCCGACAATCTTAAAGAGTAATTTTTTTTAACGCATTGGATGATGAGTTTGGTGGTGTATGTGGCGCATGCATTGATGGATTTTGTACTAGGGATATTGCTTGTAGCGTGTGGTGTAATTACTTAAGGATTGCGATATATGGATTTGATTCAAGACAAACGTGACTGGCGATGGATGTCGTGCGTAACTCCTCCTGTCAACTTTCAGAATCATCTCGGTTAGTTTTAAACTTTCAGAATAATCGCGGTAAGTTTTTTAGAATTTACTAGTTCAATTATGTTGGTTGTAAATTTTGAATGGCATAGTTATTTATTTTTTGTCAAAACCGATGAAGAAACATTACCGGTATGCATGCAATACAGACAAAGAAACTTTCTTTGGTTCACAGTAGTAGTACGTATGCAATAAATTAGTGAATTAATTGCATGTGGAAAACAGCTAGAAACGTGAGAAAGGTAATAATAAAGGCCAGAAAAATTTTGAAATTGTCAGGCGGCTCAGCCGAAACATGATTGCAATGATAGAATTTTTATGAAATACATGGCGGTGTATTTTCGTGAAAAGGTTAAGGATGAATATTCAATGTAGTGGTTCAAATTGTGAGAATTTTATTTTTAATTAATAGAACTGATAGAAAATAATTCTTAAATTTTTATTTATTTATTGTTGAATGGATCAGAACACAGTATTCTAGAATTTTGTATTACGAATGTGTTGGCTGTTATTGTGAAATTTTGTAATATGATGGGTTGACTCTTGAAAAGTGAAAGAAAATAAGAGTTATCAGTTAACCATTCCTTACTTAGGAAAAAGTGAAATTATGTTGTGACATAAGTCAGTGGGTGGTTAAGACTTATGGTGAAGTGTTTTATTGCAAATGTAGACACTTGGGCGCTAGGTATAGCGTGAATAGTGAGTTGATAACTCAAGGTGTGATTTCAATTGATTTTGTGAGATATCAATGTAATCTAGCGGAACACTTGACGGAGTGACTAGTTAGGAACTTGATAAACAAGTCGGTGATCGGGATGGATTTAAAGCCTATTTAAATCTTTGATAATGGGATACCCAATTTTGCTCTGATACGACGTTAGAGTAAAATTCAATGTCAAAGGCCTATTGTTTGAGATTGAAACATATGATTTCATATCCCGAAGGTAATATGTTTGGACCTGCATGAGAGTTAGGTTGAAGTTTTAACTTCTCAATGGATCCTTTGACAAAGTACAATTGCAGGTGTACGATTAAAGAGATTCACCTATATGAAGTGCAAAGTGTAGCCGCTTCAATAAGCCCAGGCTTGGCTTTGTATGCACTCATGAATGGATAGGGACACATGGCTTATATAGTGTCAAGCTTAAACTTTTAAGTTGTATTTGAACTTGTGTGTGGATTATCTTCAAGTGTTCAAATGGGTTGAAGGGTTCAATCTTTAGAGACACCCTGATTCTCGAATATTTGGAATGTGTAGTTCACTAAGGTGAAAATTCAATCTTCAAGACATTTTCATTTATGCACTTGTTTGGTTTGGTTATTGGATTTTCCGAATCAAGGATAATACTTAAATGGGGGAGGATTGTTGGTGTTTTATGAAACACAATGCTATTTAAGTATAATTGGATTCGAGTAATTGTAGACTCAGGATGTTAAAACAAGTTTGGTGGTGCGGAGTGCACATTTGTATAAACTATCTACGAGTTTACAGGTTCATATGATAAGGATTAATTGTGTTGGTGATAACTAACATGGCTTGTCCTGGAAAGATATATCATTTCAGAAGTTATTATAATTTTCATATGGTGGTGTGTATTGTCTAACTTCTCTTTGATGGAAATGATAAGGATGATATCAGATTAAATACGATACATTGAATGTTGTAGTGCAAGGTGGAAAGATGTATCGTGTGAAAAATTGCATCATTTCAGAATTTATAATTCTGATAGGTTCATGGTTTAGTGTGGAAGTGTGATGTCTTTTCATGACATTAGTTTCTTATAAATACATGCATTCGCATGGATGGTTAGAGATACACACAATACAGAAACGAAAGAACACAGAATACACACGGGAAAACTAGGAATTTTCCCAGACATATATACAACCAAAAACACAGGTACTCAAAAGTATTCTTTTGATTCAAGCCTAGAACAGAAGTGATTCTCGATTGTTTTATCCTCGAAGGGAATTCGTGTAACCCAAGGCTGTAATAGGGTCGAATTACTCTTTAAGGAAAGCGTACGTAACACGACTCACATCGATATCCATGTAAAGTTTTACCGCCATCATCCAAGCGTGATTTTGTCATTCCATTGGAATGCATTATTACAGGTTTTCCCTAACATCGGGATGGCTGGGCGACGGGGCTAGGTTTCTGGGTTGGTTAGTGGAGAGGCTGGGTGGGTTTCTAGGTGGGTGTTAATGGCGAGGCTATGGTGGGTTTCTATGTAGGGGTTAGTGGCAAGCCTGGGGTGGGTTTATCGGTGGGGATTAGGGTTGGGGATGGGGCGGGGTATGTAGATTTGGCACGGAGGTTTCTGTAATTCTGGCGACGGAGGCACGATGTCAGAGATGAAGATGAAGAGGAAGATGTTTGAAGATGAAGAGGAAGATGTTTGAAGATGAAGAAGAGAAAGAAGAAGGGGTGGAATTGTCAATACTTTTTCAGTTTTGAGAATAGGGAATAATTTTGTCTTTTTACTCTGATCAAACATTGACTTCATTAAGTCAATACCGGAATTTATTTGGGGGGGAGAGTTGAGGGCCAAATAAAAATTTGACAAGTGTCAAATTCAGTTTAAAATTAGAGTCTGTCTCTTGAAAGACGGTATTTCCATAAGTCAAGGAAAGACCAAGGTTTAAATTGTAAATTAGAAGAAATGAAGATACATGTTGTATAATAAATTTTTAATATTGTAACTAATAGCTTTTACCTTTTATTAAAAAAATTAAACATCATCTTTCCATAAACTTATGGAAAGATCGTATTTTCCAAGATTTTGCCTTAAAATTAAAAGAGAAAAATAAAGAAGAATTTAATTTTAATTTGAATTTGACACATGTCAACTTTTCATTTAACCCCCACATCTCCACATATAAATCTCCCATATAATTTTTAAAAAAAATTTACAGAAAGTTAGGACTAATTTTACACTTTTAAATTTTATATAATTATATTTGCACTTTTAAAATTTAATAGGCCTATTTATGCACTTTTTCAAGTATTTGTATGTGTGAATAACACGTTTAAACTCTCAATAATCTCTTAAACAGTAGCAATAAGATACCATTATGGTGTCATTGTCCTATCTTGTTTGCCCCCCTAAATATGGCTGAGAAAAGTCCAAAAAATGTTTAAATCAGTATCTTTTTCTGATCTCTATAGTGACAAGCAACAATAATAACGCGTGATTTTAACTTTAATTAGTATGGCGTAGGACAACGGAAGCAAAACTTGAAAATATACATTTTGCTATTAGTTGTGACCCTCGAGCTACCTCCATTCTCATGCACTTGATCCATCAGCATTTCTACACTATATATTACATCATTCAAACGTCAGACACTTCAAAGCAGGTCCTTCTCTATACATTCCCCATTCTTTTGATTTTCAAATCGCCACTAGTGGAGGATGCCTCATTAAAGACAGTGTTAGAAGGCGGTTTCGCGTATTTTTAGTATAACCTCCTTTGATTGATGTTCTGAAGAGGTTCCGACATTGGAATTACTTTCAATTCCAATAGAAGACACGGTTCAAAAATGATCAAAGAGGCGATTCTTGAGGAACTGTCTTTGATTAACATCAATAGAAGACAGTTCTATTGAAAAGCCACCTTTAATTGGGCGTCTTTGTTGGCCCTATATAAAGAGAAACCCTAGTTTGTCAAGCCTTAGAAATTTTTCTAACTCCCTGGCCCAAAAACATATGCCTCTCTCTCCTCTCACACACAGCATCTTTAAATCCTCTCTATCTCTCCAATCGAATCTCTCAGCCACCCCTCTCTTCCTCTCACCAACGTTTCTCACTTCCGCCGGAGACCTCACCACTGCGGTACCCTCTCCACCGCTTCGGCCTCATCACCGGGGTCATCACCGTCACTGCGCTTGGCCTCTCCGCCACGTCGCCCTCACCACCAGTGCCCTCACCGCCATCGCGCCTGGCCTCCGTCGCAAAGCCCTCTGCATCTGGCCTCACCGATGTCGCAGTTAAAATCGCCTTTGGCGCAATCGCAAAGCCTTCCAGATCTGAGGCCGAGACAATTTCTAGATTTGTTTCTTTTTTAATTTTAATGTTTGTTATTTTGATTCTTATTGTTTTAGGTTTCTGGTTAGACTGTGTAATAGATTTTTTTTGTTGTTACCAAAATTTTGTAGTTTCCAGATCTGTGTAGGTTTTCGGCGGCCTTTTTTTTAACCCCAAAAATAGGTTCCAAACACGGACCTATTCAGATCCAATAGAAGGTGGTTTTAGGAACCACCTTTGATCGAAATCGATCAAAGACACTATCAGAGAAGACACTTCTAATCTAATATAACCATCTTTAATGGGACTTCTTCCACTAGTGCTCGCCGTTTAATTTTATTGGAATGGATGAAAAGAATGTTATATCATTTTTATTAGGATGGAGGGAGTAGTTCAAATGAATTTTTTTGTAGATAAGTTTTGTTCATGAAATTGATGTGTGGTAATTTGAAATCTTGTAATATATGGTCGTGCAGAATTTGTCACCGAGCAATTCACATGTCTCGAATGTGCAATTCACATTTCTCGCCATGCAAAGTTTTTCGGTCGTTGACTCGAACATGAGTACCCCTGTTCACCTAATTATGGTATATTTTTCAACCAATTTTTTTGGATGCTCCTATATCACGCTATGTATTTTACTAGTTTATGCCTAATTAGTATATACATGTATTTTATTAGTTTACGTCTAATTAGTATATATATGTATAATACTAATTTTAATTTTTTCAAAATAAAATCAAAAACAAAAATAATAATAAAAAAAGAATCTGCCACTGCCGCTGTCACCGCCACCGCCGCTGCCATCGGAACCATCACCGCTATCCCAGGCCTTCGTCTGTCGTCCAGCTCTCCGCCGCCCCCGCTCTCTCCCGCTTTCCGTCTAGCTCTACCATCGTCCACAGCTCCACCATCGTCTTCACCTTCGTCCCCATCCCCAGCAAAACCCTAGCCTGCCACCGTCCCTAGCCCACCGCTCGTCTTCTCCTTCGTCACCGTCCACAGCAAAACCCTCGCCCGCCGTCCCTCCTTCTTCTTCGTCCCCGTCGAGCAAAACCCTAGCCCACCGTCCCTCCTTCTCCTTCATCCCCATCGAGCAAAACCCTAGGCCGCCGTCCCTCCTTCTCCTTCGTCCTCGTCGAACAAAATCTAGCCCGAGAGGAGAAATGAGAACACCAGAGAGGAGAAGCGGGAAAGGAGAGCGGCGGAGAAGCAGGAGAGGAGCGTGGTGGAGAGTAGAGGAGAACTGGGGCAGGAGGAGAGCCGGGGTGGAAGAACCAGGGCAGGAGGAGAGCCGGGGTGGAAGAACCAGGGCAGGAGGAGAGCCGGGGTGGAAGAACCAGGGCAGGAGAACCAGGGCGAGAGAACCAGGTGAGGAGAACCGGGAGGAGAAGGATGCGGAGAAGGAGAAGGAAAAGGAGAGCAGAGAAGGAGAAGGAGAAGGAGAGCAGCGAAGGAGAAAGAGAGCGGGGAGAGGAGAATGGGGAGAGGAGAAGGAGAAGGAGAGTGAGGAGAGGAGACGTCGGAGAAGACGTCGCTCGTCACCGGAGAAGACGAAATGGCGGAGAGAAGAGAAAAGAAACGGCGGTGCACGGCATACGGCGGACAGCGGACAGCGGACGGTGGTGCACGGCAGATGGCGAACGGCGGTGCATGGCAGACGGCGGATGACGGTGCGCGACGGTGCACGGCGGAAGGCGGCAACGGTGTACGGCGACCCACGGTGGAGCGGTGGTGTTAAATAATAATTTTTATTTAATATTAATTTAAACAAATATTAATTCTTTAAATTAAATTAAAATTACATATTATATAATAAATAGTATAAATACGTGGCGTAATCAAGTAAAATATAGGGTGTGATATAGCAATCCACATTATTTTAGGACATGCTTAATCACTAATCAGTTTTGATACATATTCTTACATTGTGTATAATTTTGATATTTAAAAATATGTGTTACGAATAATCTAATAGTACATCGCATAATAACATTATTAATTATGCATTATATGAAATTTATTTTTAACCAGAACTTGAGAAAATTGACTGAAAAGTATGACGTTAACATTAGATGAATGAACGGAGTATATAGATTCCTTAATTTGCGCTTCAAAGTGGATCGAATTAAAAGCCTTTGCGTATTTTTTTCTTATAACCATTGAGTCTTTAGATTAGTATTGTAATATTTGATTAGTGTTTCAGTGTAAATGAGTTTATCCCATATGTAATCGCACATTGTGCAAATTGAACTTAATAGAAAAGGGTTAGGAACCCTATAAACCCCCATCACAATAATTGTGAAAACCCCAACCGTAATGGTTGAACCTTGTCTACAAAACTAACAATTTATTGATATTACTGTATAATAGGGAAATAAAATAATTTATTAAATGTAATTAGAAATACAAAAATTTATGATGATTGTGAAAAATAAAAGGTAATAAATGAATCCAATCATTACTGAAGAGTAACAAAATTCTTCCAGCGTAAGATCTCTGGTGAGAATACTAACATGCAGTACCACGATAATTACTGCAACAAACACTGAAATTAGTCTCGACATGTTATCAGCAAAAAAATTTGAGAAGGATATAAGATAGAAGAGGAAATGTGGTTCTGAAATGTCGGATAAATTCGCATGGATATACTTTAAAATATAGTCGTTTATAAATGTTATATTACCATTGGGAATATAGTCGTTTATAGCCGGTATATTACCACTATACATATATTAACTAATTATAGTTAAATGCTATGAGTTAGTGTTGTCAAAGAAGAGAGATATATATATATATATTTGTGTGTGTATATATATAATAATAATAATAATAAATAAATGAGTAACAAGTAAGGAAAATTAAGGAGTAATGGACAGCAGATGTAAAGAATTTTATCCAAATTAAATTTTGGCAAGTGAATTCACTGGGAAGAAGAAACGACAGACGAAAAGAAATTTATCCAAAGTAATTTTGGCAAATGGAATTGATGGGAAGAGAAAATGAACGGCGAATGTAAGAATTTGATCCAAAGTAATTTTGGCAAGTGAAATGACTGGGAGAAAGAAACAGCGGACGTAAAGATTTTATCCAAAGTAATTTTGGGCAAATGAAATTACTGGAAAGAAGAAACGGACGGTGGACGTGAGAAAGTTATCCAAAGTAATTTTGGGCAAATGAAATTACTGGAAAGAAGAAACGGACGGTGGACGTGAGAAAGTTATCCAAAGTAATTTTTGGCAAGAGGGCGTAAGATTACAGGATAAAATTTCAGGTTGGTAGGTGTCAAGACCTATGTTTTTATCCAACATAAATATTAGATCCCCAGTTCTTACCTTCTCACACAGCCTTAAGAAAACTTTCTTGCCAAAAGAATAGTGGTGAGTAGTGATAAAGCAGGAGACGGAAGTTCCCAAGCCCAAGTCTAACCACAGTGAGTGTTTTCATTGCCTTAGCATGAATTGAAGTAAATATATATATATATATATATATATATATATAAAATTTTATATGCGTACATGCTGCCACTAGTGAACAGTACCTCTCGAACCCATAGTGAACAGTATCCCTCGAACCCCTGCTAAACCTTTACCCCTCGAACCCCTGCTAAACAGTACCCCTCGAACCCCTGCTAAACAGTACCCCTCGAACCCTGCTAAATAGTACCCCTCGAACCCTGCTAAACAGTACCCCTCGAACCCCTGCTGAAACTACCTCTCGAACCCCTGCTAAACTTTTACCCCTCGAACCCTTGCTAAACAGTACCCCTCGAACCCCTGCTAAACAATACCCCTCAAACCCCTACTGAAACTACCTCTCGAACCCCTGCTGAACAGTACCTCTCGAACCCCTACTGAAAATCTACCTCTCGAACCCACTGAAAACCTTCACCTCTCGAACCACTGAAAACTTCACCCCTCGAGCTACTAAAAACTTCACCCCTTGAACTACCGAAAGACTTCACCCCTCGAACTACTGAGACTTCACCCCTCGAACCACTGAAATACTTCACCACTTGAACCTAACCCCTCGAACCAGTACCACTGGAACCTTACCTCTCGAACCACTTACCACTTGAACTTCTCCACTCGAATTCTTTACTCGAACCCCTTGTACTCGAACCCAACTACTCAAACCCCTGTACTCGAAATACATACGCGAACCTGTACTCTAACTCCATTATAAAGGGACATACATGTTAAACTTAAATTGATAATATATATACTGATTGTTAAACTGAGTGTGTATATTACTGTGTTCAATTATCGTGAAACTGAGTTATGAACTGCTCTGATATTTTTCTGTGAATGACCGGCTTGTACTTTATCTTGCCGTGTCAAACTTGAATCATATACTGCTCTGATATGTTATGTGGATGGCTGGCTTGTACTTTATCTTGCTATATCAAACTTGAAATATCTGCTACCTGCTTACCTATCTGTGATTTTGAGGGCCCCAATGCGATTGTGGTCAAATTCGGCGGGGAACGGTATTGACCGGACCGTCTGATTAGACCGACTACTCGTGGAGTTTCTGGTGTGTTAGCATTACCCACTGTACTGTACTGATACGAGCTCGTAACTGAACATCTGTTTGGGCGTGGTTGACGAGATTGAATACTGGACTGACTGATGGCCTTCGAGCACTACTGAAAGGTTATGCCTTGTATGTTAGTCAGAGTTGCCACATAGGCACTTGGCACCAACTTGGCAGCAATTTGGCACTAACCACCCATATCCTTTTACTATGTGCTAGGACATATGTGGCTATTTGTTATTTGATATTCTGTGATCATTAAAACTCAACTAGGTAAATACTAGCAATGAAACCTCACTAAGCAAGGAGCTTACCCTAGTTAAACAACCTTTTTCAGGTGAAGAAGAACTGTAAGAGAAAAGCACTTTGATGTCTTTCCTTATTTTGAGAGAGATCCTGGATGAACTTTAACATGAATTTTGAATCTGTAATAGTTAGGTGAAAATTTCAGTTAACATTAACACTTTCACTGTAATAGAGTTAGGATTTGAATGGTCTAAATTGCTTCCGCATATAATCTATCTACTTGTTATTGTTATCATTTTTGGTAGCACGACCAAACCCGACCCAACACTGTATGTTGGGTTTGGGGTGTTACAATGATGGTTTATTTTTTAAGAAAAATTAAAAGCCTTCAGGTGAGCGCCAGTTGCATATATTCCCCTCGTCCCATGAGTTTTGACATATTTACTCATGCCAAGTCAAGCTTGGTAAATTTTAACCCTAAATATAATTATAATATTTATAATAACAATATTACGAAAATATACAAATATAGCCCTATATAATTAAGAAAGTGCAGATATAACTTACATATAATTTTTAGTGCAAAAACAACCCTAACTACTTTACATAGGTGCAAATGAACCCTAAAGACTATATTCCAGCATTGACTGGTCATTTCTGGCCATAGACCGACCAAAAATGACCAAAATGGCCTTTAGGCCAAATACAAAAATTTAAAAGACTAAAATGCCCTTTGCCCACTGTTGTTCTGCCACCACCTCCACTGCTTCACCACCTCTGCCTCCGCCGCCTCTATTATTACCTTCCCCACCACTCCATCATGCCACTTCCTCCACCGCTCTTCCACGTCACCTCCTTCTCTCCCCCTCCACCACCATCTCCGCCTGCCACCAATCTCAGCCCTTCCTCCTCTTTCTCTCAGCCGCTCCGCCATACAACCTCTTCCGCCTTTCCCAAATCCATCACCCAAAATTCCAAATCCCTAACTACAGTCTCAAATGTAATCTCAGGCCCAAAATCACAGATCTGTTGCATGGGCTTGGCCCACATCTCCGGCCCAAAAAACATATCCTCGAACGAGCTCTGTTGTGTCGATGACCTAGGTTGGGACGTCGTGATGGCGGATGCCCAAGTGCGCTGCCCGAGGTGAGAGTACCCCCTTTCCATAATCGAAGTTCAGCTCAATGGTTTTCAGTGCGTCGGAATGCGCAACAGCACAGTTGCGTAGGAGGCAGACGGATTCAATCCCAAACAACCAGTCTTGGATGCCATGAAGTGGCGGGCGGCGTCATTCTACTAGGGTTTAGGGGAGAAAGAACGGCACGGATAAATAACCAGAGAAGAAAGAAAAGGAGAAAAAAAAGAGAAGAAGAAAATGAGGAAGGAAATAGGGTTTAGGGGGAATATACACATTTCATAATTTTGATAATTTTTTGAGAAGGGTAAATTTGTCTCTTTAACATAATCCAACCTCAAACTGCCGGAAAAGGTTATAGTTGCACATAAACTGACTATCTGGGGTTATATTTGCACTTTTAATTATCACAAGGTTATATCTGTATCTTCGTGAATCATGTAGATATATGCATTTTGCTCAAAATATTATGTGACATATTGTTAAATTTATCTTAACATTTACCTTTTAAATATTAATGTTTTATATAAAATTATTATACAAACGTAATTGTTGAATATCGTGAAATAATAAATATAACCAGGATGGAGGGAGTAGATGTTGAAGCATGGTGCATGTTGACACTCCTCGCTCGCTATAGTATCACAGTGATAACATAGTTCTTTCCAAGTTTTTCTTCATATTCTTTTTGTAAAAACTTAAAGGGAAAAATACTGATATGACCCTATGTTTTGGAGGTTTGTGCTAATATGATGATGTGAAGTTGAAAAGTACTATTGTAGCCATGTGTTTTGCATCAGAAATGCCGATATAACCCTGTGGTACTATTACGGCATTGACTTAGTAATTTTTGACTTTGACCAAAAGTAAAAAGACTAAGCTACCCTAGCATTCAAATTACAAATGTATAGACTAAAATACCCTAGCATTCATCAGAAGCACCACCACTACCGCCGCTCCATCACTACCACCACAACCACAGCCGCACCACCACCACCACAACCACAGCCACTACACCACCACCACTACCACAGCCGCTCCACCACCACAACCACAGCCGCTCCACCACCACAACCACAGCCGCTTCACCACCACCACCACTACCACTACCGCTCCACCACCACCACCACTACCACCGTCGTTCCACCACCACCACCAATCGACCCTAGCCCCGCCACCATTGGTCCCAACCACCACCACCACCGCTCGTCCCTAGCCTCGCCACCACTCGTCCCAACCACCACCGCCACTCGTCCCTAGCCCCATCACCACTCGTGCTAACCACCACCACCACTCATCCCTAGCCCCTCCACCACTCATCCCAACCACCACCACAACCGCTCAACCCTAGCCCTGCCACCACTCGTCCTAACCACCGTCACCACTCATCCCTATTCCCGACCCAGAAAAACCAAACCAAATCCATCTCAAATCTGCTCCGTCACCTAGAAACAAATAAACCCAAACTCAAGAGTCGACCCAAAAAAGCAAGAAAATCGAGAAAAGGGATCCGATTGCATACCTGAAAAGAAGGAAAGGACGATGGTGGTGGGATCTGATTGCGGACGGCGGCAGCGGTGGCAATGGGAAATACGGTAAGTTTAAGAAGGAATCAGAACCAATGGCGGAGTGGAGGTGGTGGCAGCGAAGCGGCGGAACGGAGGAGCGGAGGAGTGGAGGTGGCGGCGGCGGAGAAACACAAAGAATGGTGGAACCTGGCGGAACGACGGAGAAATAGGAGAAACATAAGAAAAATAAAATGGCTTTCAGAAGGCAATGGCGGAAATATTTAATGCTAAATGAATGAGGGCATAATTGTCTTTTCATTTTTTCAGAACTTTTTATTTTTTTAAAAATAGGGGTATAATAGTCATTTCATGTATTTCCGGCCAAATTCAGGTCTTCGGGGTTATATTAGCACATTCAAGTAAAACACAGGGTTACAATAGCACTTTCCAACTTCACATGGTCATATTAGCACAAACCACCAAAACAAACGTAGGGTTATATGAGTACTTAACTCAAACTTAAAATTAATGAATATTTGACAATAAGAAATTATAAAAGATGGCTCATAATTTGGCGGCAAAAAGGGCGGGAGATGCGGTAGTTGGATTCCTATTGGATAGGGATGTGAGAAACTTGAGGAACATGTTCCTGCAACTTTTGGCTATTATTTCTTATTTTGGACTTTTTACTACCCTTCCACTGCATTTGTCTTATTCGGACCCTTCATTTAGGGCGTGTGATGTGTAATGCTATCGAAATTCCATCTAAATATAACACGTATAGATTTTAGAATTCGATCCAATAGAACACTTGAATTTATTTTACATGATTACAGAGTCTAATAAAATTAATTTTGATCATTATATATATTTAGATCAATTTGGTAGATTGTTGTCCAAGCAAGCGTTTAAGCTAGTGTATTTTGTTTTATTTCTCCTAATAATCTAACATGAAAAAAACAAACGGCTGATTTGTCATGCCTATATATGCCCTGTATAGTGAATTCATGCCAAAAATAATTCAAAACTTTATAAAGGGGCGGAAGGAGTAGTAAGACTTTTACTTGGATTTAAATCTACCAAATATTATTTGAACTTTGCGAGAACATTGAATGTTGATAGTAGTTAAAATGTTATGAAATACATTTATAGAATGTCTGATTTTACTAGATGTGCAATTTAAATATTAATTTTTTTATTATTGTCAAATGTCAATCCCTCACTTTATGAGAAATGGCAATCTTCCTTGCCTCATGTTTTTAGTAGATTAAGCAATTTACTTTTATTAAAAATTGGAGAAAAGTGCATATATAACCCTATATAATTGATGAAAGTGCAGTTATAATCCTGCGATAATTGAAAGTGCAAATATAATCCTACATATTTATATTATGTGCAAATATAACCTTTTCCGGCAATTTGATGCCGGAATTAGGTGAAAAGACAAATTTACCCTTCCAAAAATAAAATAAAAAATAAATTGATTAACATTTTCCCCTTTTTTTGCCCTAAAATTCTTCAAAAACTCTCCTCTTCAACACCAGGGACACTACCGCTTCTTCTTTTTCTCCTTTCACCTCTCCAGATCCAGATTATCCCCGCCTTTGGTTTCGACAACTCCGCCGGCACCATGGCTTTTCCACCGCCCTTGGAGCCTCCTCCACCACCCAGATTCAACAACTCCGCCGGCGCCATGGCTTCTCCACCGCCCATATTCACGCCCTTGGAGCCTCCACTAAAAGTGGAGATGGCCGATGGCAATTGCAATTGGAGGTCCAGCCCCATCAATCAAGAGATGGTAAAATAAGTTAAATGTATGTTCTGTAAATGGTGTTGATTAGATATTGTTCAACTTAAATGCAATGGTTACTATTTGACTTGATTTGGCGGTTTGGGCTCATCGACGGTAGATGGTGATGGTCGATGGTGGTATGAGGCGTGAGGCGTGAGGTGGAAGGTGGTGGCGTGAGGCGTGAGGCGTGGTGGCGGGATGGCTGGTGGGGGGGCTGGATAGTGGTGTGGGGATGATTGGTGGTGGGAATAGGGGTGGAAGGTGGTCGAGGGATGTGGCTGGCTAGGTAGTGGTGGTAGTGGTGGGTGGTAGTAGAGGGTGTGACTGAGGATGACGAGTATGATGGTGTAACTGGGGATTACAAGTATGATAGTGTAACTGGGGATGACGAGTTTGATGGTATGACTGAGTCTGATGGTGTGACAAGTCTGATGGGTGCGCAAGTGTGGTGGTGAAGACAGTGGTAGTGGTGGCGGTGACGGGTGGTCTGATGGTGTGGTGGTGAACGATGGTTTTTGGAAATTGTCATTGGAGCAAACTGAGCAGGGGACCAAGAAGATGAGGGTATTTTTGTCTTTTTATCCTTTTTTGCCCAAAGGTCATTTTGGTCATTTCCAGTCAGTCAATGGCCGGAAATGGCCAGTCAATGCCGGAATAATGGCTTTAGGGTTATATTTACATTTATGTGTAATAGTTAGGGTTATATTTGCACTAAAAAATAATTCAGAGTTATATATGTATTTTCTCCAACATATAGGGTTATATTTGCATATAACCCTAAAAATTGGTAACGGTTATGGGGTACATATATGTGATGGTGCTTCTTTTGGGTGTAAAATATGGTCTGATCGATGATTATCGATTCGATTTAGATTAGTTGAATGTATAATTAATAGAAACATTTACGGTAACTCATATCAGTTAAGATTTTGTCATTTGAAAATTTTCCTGTGAGAAATCATGCTTTAGAGCTCGTGATGAACTTTTTTATATATAATCAAGAGCTAGCTAATGACACTTAAAAAAACGATATTAATTTAAATAGCACTCTCAATTCAACCCCTATATTATTTTGTTAGTTACCAACTATGCAATTAATTTACAATTTACTTTGTTTATGTCATGTTCAATTTTCATAAATAAATTTTGTTATCAGTTCAATAAAATGGAATTCATTTATATTTTGCACGCACCTGAATATTCTTGCCTGCATAATAATCTGCTAAACGTCAACGTTTCAGGCACGTCAGCAGTCAGCAGTTAGAGGCGGGAACCTCACCCTCACCCGCACCCGCACCCGCCCAGCGCGCTGCCTGGCTTTTTCTTCCCCGCTTTTATTTTCTTTTGTTTTTATGCATTCTTTTTCCTTTTTGAAAAGAATACTTTTGAATAACTGGTAAAAGTAATTCCACAAAATCAAAATCAGACCCCACCTAGCCAGCATAAAGATAGCTACGCCACTACTGCCTACTCATTATTTCCAAAATTTTACCCTTTGCCTCGCTTTTCTTGGTTGCCATTTTCGTTCGCATTGCATTAATTTTATAGTAATCTAGTGCAACTAAAATACGAAGCAGAAAAGATTCTCATATCTATTCCTTTCTTTGTTTTTTCAAAAGATCGCATTTCTTCTCCTGTATCAACAAAGTGTTTTCCTAAAAAAAAAAAATCCAAAAAATATATCAAAACTAATACCAGGTTTTAAATTCAAATAATATCAGGTTAAAATATTATTCCATTTAATTTAGTTTAAGTTCAAATGGAATGAAAATGACAATACCTAATATTATTTGGTTCAATTGATGATGTAAACCTTTAGAAAATGTTACTCCCTTTGTTTTCTTAAGTTTGACACACTTACCATATTTGTATATTTTTCTAAGTTTGTCACCTTTACTTTTATGGCAAAAAATATATCATTCTCAACCGCTCATTAAACTTTTTAATCTTTTCACTCAATTTTTCTCACACATTTCAACTTACAAAAAAAGGAACACCTAAACTCATGGTGTCAAACATAGTGGAGCATGTTATTCTAGATATTTTTCAATATAATCATCACGCATTAAATCATAAAATTGTTTAGTAAGTCACTGGTCCTGTTTTAATGTAGATGGCTGAATTCACTTTCAAAATTTAAAATTAGTTTATTGACATAGCATAATTTGTAGAGAAGGTGTCCTCTAAAAGTCAACTAAGGATTAAATTAACTGTGAAAATTTATGTTCAAATACTTTTAGGGTTATTTTATAATTATTTATACATTTGACACATTAAAAAGAAAAGTTATAAAAATCTCGCAGCAATAAATAAAAGTAAATATCAAATCACTCTATTAGTTATATTAATTATAAAATATTTCCATCTAATTGTTAGTCCATTTAAAATAAGAGTTTGTGCAATTTGTATACATGTAAATAAATATATGATTACTTGAAACATTGTTAGATTTTATATCGAAGTATATTTTACAAAATCTCTTTTTGTATGTTACATGTTTGTTATGCATGGTATTTAAATATACTAGTGAATTGTGATTATATATGTATGTTAGAGATAGTGAAAAATCAACTTTACCAACAATAATAAACAAATAAAATACAAGCTTCACTATTTTGACATTTTCTTAAACCAAATGTAATGATGTTGAACATAAAATTAATATAACACATAGCAACTTAACTTGTTAATAGATATGTCACCAATTTGAACGGTCATTTTTTTTTTGAGAACCCACTCTTTGAATTTCCTTGCAAAAACAATAATTCAAGCGGGAAAACTGTAGTTTTTTTGCCAAAGTAGAATGGAAAAGAGATTTCGGTTAATTTAAGGCTGCAGATTTTGTTGGAATAAGGAAATCGATTAAAAGCCGTACACATTTAATTACACCCTCTGTCCCAAATTAAATGGTATAAGAGAGAATTTCACGCTCATCAAGAAACTTGTCTAATCGTTAATATGTTTATTTACGTATAATTATGGTATACAAAAAGTTGCTTTTCAGAAACTACGTGTTACGACGAGTCAAACCATATAACATATGATAATATTATTGTTTATATATCTATTCAAATATGTGGTCAAAGTTGGACAGTGAATAGTGACATTTTATGAAGTGTGCAGTTTAATTTGGGCAGGGGTGAGTAGTTATTAGTGAGTAGTTATTAGTGCACAATAAGTACTCCTTTCACAACATCAAACCTCAAAATTACAGGTTACTTTACCTACAAGTTTGACTAGATTATTTTTATTACACGGCTCAAACGTATATACAAATTTTTATAAAAGCACAATGTATTTTGGGATGAAAAAACACAACGTAGAATATTGTAATTTATATTTTTCCACTACTCTTAGGTTATTTTTTTCACTCGAATTATATTAAACTGAATCGAATCGAATTGAAATAAATATAATATAGATTTTATAATGGTATAGATTGTGACCGGCTCTTTCCAGCTTATTTGTGTTTTAATTATATCCAGTTTAATTTTTATTAAAATGAATTGAATTGAATATATATTTTATAATTTATTTTAATTTATGGCTTCTATAACTTTTTTTGAAAAAATTTAAATGTATTTGATCATAAAAATTATCCCAACGAGGTTTTTTATGATCAGTTTAATAGGAAATGAGACCTTCTGTTCAAGAAAATCGGACGAGACTTTGTGATACCAAAAATAAGACAAGGGGAAGAAAAAGAAAGAAAATTAATAAGAAAGAAAAAGAGCAGTATTTTGTGTGAGGAGGAAGTAGACAAAAGAAAAAAGAAAAAGGAAAAAAGACAAAAGAAAGAAGAAAGAAGAAAGAAGAAAGAAGAAAGAAGAAAGGTTGGCATATAAAAATGGAAACACGTCCAAGTCTCGGTCCAAATTTGCTTTCCTTTACTTTCTCGTTACCTTTTCTTTTGTGTCGACCCTTCACTCACTTGCAGTCCTCCTCTTGATTCAACCAAAATCTAGACATTGATTCCGTCTCTAATGACTCTTCTTCTCCTCCCATAATCCTCACACACACACACCAACAAGGGTCATTCACTCATGGAGTGGGATAAACCGCTGCAACACCCGCCACCGCCACCGCCCACCTCCGAAGAGCTCAACAATGGCGGAATGTTCGTCAAAGTCATGACTGACGAGCAACTGGAAATCCTCCGCAAGCAGATTGCTGTCTACGCCACCATTTGCGAGCAGCTTGTCGATATGCACAAGAATCTCACTTCTCATCATGATCTCGCAGGTTCGCTTTCTCCTCACAATGATCTCACTTTAGTTTACTGCGTGACTGTGTGTTTCTGTGTTTCCGGGGAAATTGCGCGCGACCCTTTTGTCGGAATGCGAATCTGGATAAAGGGCCGTCGTAAAGATCGTATCTTGGTTGCTGAATTTGATGCTAATGCTCGTTTGCCTTTTCTGCTTGTTTTTACTATCTTTTCCCGATGATTAAATGTGTTGATGATGATAGTGCTGCCATTCCCTAGTTCAGAGGGTTCACATTCCCTAGCACTTCTGCTGTGTGTGGTCAACGTTCCACTAATTGCTCCTCACCAAATTGCTTGTATTTATTGCTCCACCAATAAAGAATTCTTCTTCAGAATTTGAAGAAATTCCGTAATTTTACGTATTGGTCAAATCCCTTCACACTAGTGTTTTAGAGAGCTGTGCTCATGTTTGATCTAATCTCACAAATCAATGAAAATTCCCTTGTATTGATTGTGTCCCTTTGATCGATTCAGGTAAGATTCGCCGTTAATAACTTCACATGTGTCTGATTAACGTTGTTATACAAAGTGTGAGAGAAGATTATGTGTGAAGTCAAGAATTTCATTAGTTGCGTTTCTCATTCTCAGGAACCAGACTGGGAAACCTGTACTGTGACCCTTTACTCACCTCAGTTGGCCACAAGATTACTGGAAGACAGCGTTGGACGCCAACACCTGTCCAGCTTCAGAAGCTTGAGAGCATTTTTGATCGAGGAAATGGAGCTCCATCGAAGCCGAAGATCAAAGAGATCACTGCTGAGTTGTTGCAGCACGGGCAAATCTCTGAAACAAATGTGTACAATTGGTTTCAGAACAGGCGTGCTCGATCAAAGAGGAAGCAGCAGGCTGCAGCATCGAACAATGTTGAATCAGAAGTGGAGACTGAGGTGGAGTCTCCCAATGATAAGAAAACAAAGGCAGAGGATTTGCAGATCCCAACTTCGAGGAATGATGATGTCTGTTTTCAGAACCCTGATGTAAGCTCGGGGATGTACTCCATTGATCCGCAGAGCAGTAAAGCAGAACCCGTGTTTCCTTCTGAAGGTAGTTCGAAATCTGCTGGGAGTTTTGGCCAGATGGCCTTCTATGGAAGTATGCTATCAAATCCAGGTGTGTATTTCTCCTTCAAGATCCAGTTTGATGGAGTTGTGTATGGCTTTTAATCTATACTGCTGCTTAAAAGAACAGAAAATTTACTAACTACACTCATCTATCTGATACTTCATCCTAGAAAATTTCTACCTCTGTGCTTGCATTCTATGCAATTTTACTATTGAGATTTGCACAGTTGTAAATCTTGCCCCTGAACCTGAATCATCAGAAATCTGACCGAATTCTTAAGGGAACGGGTATTGCAGGGTGACCTCAGGCCAGCAATAATTTTACTTGACTTAGGGCTTTCGCTGAAAGAAATGCCATGGCCATTTTGAGTTCAGTCGATATAGTTCCTTGTGCTAGGCTCGTTAGCTGAATTGGTCGTTTCGACCCGATTTAAATTGTCAAGCTAATCTGTTGAATAAATGATCAGCGATTTAACATTGCTTATAACCGGTAAAACAGGACCAAGAGCTGGCCAAATACGAGGGACTAAATTGATCAGGCTCAAAATACAAACCATCAAAATGATCACATCCTATGAAAAGAAAGATTACCTTTTGTGTAGCACTAAAAAAGGCTCCTTAAGAAACCTTGGATCTAACCTAATTAGCTGTGTATGCATGCAGGAATGGAGCACTTGCTTGGGAAGATAGAAGTGCCAGACAGCTATAACCCTTACCACTTACAATCTGAAGATTACAACATGACTGGCTAATAATAGTGTGATGTTGATGTTCTTTTGTGTTTGACAAAGTTGGATCTGGAAACTACATTTTAGTTCAATCCTGATGGTATCTGGAAATGGGAAATGGATTGTCCCCTTCCATTTGTGGAGTATTTCTAGAGTTACTAGTATATAGTACTATGAACACTTTCCTGCATAGGTATCTTGATTTTCTATGGTGATTCTGTAGACCTGCATAACCCTCTCTTGTCTCTTGGGTTTTCTTTCTTAATATATCCTCTTTCTTTCTTGTCCATTCTGCATTGATCAGAACTTTCAAGGCTGTCTTGTTAGGACCTTATTCTTCTATGTTTTGTTGAGACAGTACTCGAATTGTTTCAATCAGTGTTAAATATGTACGCTTTATGGTATTCATGGCCAAAGAGTACAATATATAGAGCTTTGTACATAAACCCAAAGGGAAAAAAAAATTCTAATCTAATTCTTATTTGGCAAAGTCTTGGGAAAGACGGTCTTTCCATAGGCTTATGGAAAGACGGGGTTTGATTAGAATAATAAAAGGTAAAAGGTCTTAGTTGCAATATTAAAGTTTTAGTATGAAACATGTAGTAGTTATAAAATTTAGAACCCGGTTCATGCAACCCGAAGATTTTATCTTAATTTCTTCTAATTTACACTTTAAACCTTGGTCTTTCCATAACTTATGGAAAGACCGTCTTTCAAGAGACGGACTCTTCTTATTTTACGAAAAAAACTAAATATTATATAGAATATTACAAAACATCCTTAATACACCTCAAATTGGATCATGAAAATCAAGAATGCCTAACTTGTCAAGAAAATTTTGAAAATACTGGCAACTAAGAGATTTAGTAAAGAGATTAGTTGGTTGACCAGAAGTACCGATATGATAAATAACCACCTCACATAACTGAATTAGATCCCTAACAAAATAACACTCAATCTAAAAAAAGTCCTCATACAACCTTTGGTTGTATTAGTTGGATGGGATAGTTAGACAGCTATTCACGTTACAACAAATCATGTTTTCATGATTGAGAAAAGGATTTGTTTACATGACTTCTCTATCAAAAAATTGAAAAATGAAATTTCTTAATTTACATTTGAGTACAAGGTATGTGTAAATAGCGATAATCTTTCTATCTATACCACTTAAGCGTGTAGTTGTGCAAATTTTATAATTTGCATATAAAGTTTGCGATGTGCTATTTTCAATGCATACATGTAGTGAAGAATCTGAAACTATTACGGTTATATATGGAGACTCTGGCAAATAATAAACGGTAATGTTCAATTGTACATTTTCATTTATGGGCTCAGGTGCTATTCGCCTAATAGCCCACGCATGTTACCAGTCCCTAATCCAAGGACCGACAATACCTGCACAGACTAGCATAGTAACTATTACAAATGTTACTATAAAAATAAACACTATCTCTGATCTATTTGTTTTTTCCTTTACAAAATCGTATTTATCTGGAGAATTTGGAGACTCCGGCACAGGAGAATTAGCACATTACCGCTAAATACATGACTAGAACGGCAAACCTCGCCGACATTGCTTGTAGAGGATGCAAACAATTGAAAACATAAGAACATATGTTATTATTTATGACATCATTTTATATTCAATTTAGAAGGATGATAAATTTAGACACGATAATTGATCGTAATTTTATCGGATGAATTAATGTTATTAGTAAAACATAAAAATTATGCATGAACTCATTGTTTTTATTATAGGAAAAATAAAATATCTAAACTTGAAAGAAAGAAAGATCTAAACTTGAAAGCAAGAAAAAATCAGGATCTATGCAAAGAAAAAAAATGAAGTTGGATTCAAGATATTGCTATTTACTAATCTATTACTGGTTTAAAAGCGTACTAAATTTGTTTGTGCAGCGGTTTAGGTATGGTGACCCGTTTTAATACCTTTAGGCCATGAGCAGTGGTAGAGATCACTAACGGTCTCTTATTAATTAAATATATTTTTTTCTCTCTCTTCCATCCCAACTTAAGAGATCACTTAAGAGACAACCATTTTTTTCCTCCACAATGATTAAGAGACTACTATATAATATTCATGGAACCCACTTGATTTTTTTCTATCCTACTCATTAATTTGACCATTAAATATTATTTTAAATAAATTTATCCACAAAAAATAAGTTGAATATAAAATTTAATATAATTATTAAAATGAAATTAAAAATAAATAATAAGATAATTTCATGTTTTTAAAATTATATAAAAACAATTAAAATTGCAAAAATCAATTATAACAACTATAAAAATTACAGAAAATACTAAATAAAATATTGATCTAGTCCGACCAATTATTATAATTTAAAAATTAAAATTATATTAAAATTGAAATTCTTAAAAAATAAAAAAATTGGGAAAAAATTTAGAAAAAATACGATTGGGACAGATGTCGCCACTAGAATGAGACACGTGTCCCATTCCAAAAAATTTCCAGCATCCACACAAGAAAATACCGTTGCGGACACATGGCCCAATCCCTGGGTGACACATGTCCGCAACAAAAAAAAAGAAGTTGCGGCTGAGTGGGACACGTGGCCCACTCAGAGGGCGACACGTGTCCCACTCGGTAAAAAAAACAAACGCGCAAAATGGCCATGTGCGTGTGTCAGTGGCTGGGCCAGCACCGGTCTCTTAGCAAGAGACTCTTGAGTGGTCTCTTGTTAAGAGATCATTTAAGAGACCACCACTGTGGTGATTTTCGGTCTCTAGAGTGATCTTTTAATTTTAAGAGATCACCACCGACCATGCCCTTGCTCTTCCCTCCTCCTGCCAGCTTCACCGCTTGATTCCTTTCCTAATTGTGCATTTTCTCACCGGCATCTGTACTGTAGGTGAACAACAGTTCCTCGATGTTCGGTTGTCCCGTGAGTAAATCTAGTTGCCTCTCCCTTTCTCCTACCTACTTGTTTCCATTAGCTTCTTCGTCAATTGCCAGATTTTGTCGGTCTCCGATTACCTCCTCCATCTACCTGCCTGCTTCAGACGACCCTCTTTCGCACCATTGGTACGTGTCCTTTTTCCACGCATATTTTCTCTTACTTTTCTTCACCAAATCATGAGTGTCTTTTTCCAGCTTTCCCTATTTACTCACGTCTCTATATAGACATGAATTTGGTAGTTTTTGTTGGAAAATGATTGTAAAATAAGTTGAATTTCGTCAATTTTCGGGCTTAGTTTTGAGTTGGGCTCGAACTGAATTAGAGTCAGTGGATGTCGTTTTTGGATTCTCCTCTGCGAGTACTATAAAATTGACTGTTTAAACTCTCAAAACGGATAAAGGGTGAATGAGATATGGATGGTCAAAGAGTCACTCTGAGAATGGAAACTTAGTCGGAAATTCATTCGCACGTACTAAGTGTTCTGTAATTTTTTGACTGTCTAAAATGCATTTGGATCGTGTGGAAGTCTCCAGAAAGCCCAAACCGCGTAACAAATATTCTAAGAATCACGTATGGAATATCTGAGATTTGATACGCGGTTAATCATGATAAGGAATATGATATTCTTATCTTTCCAGAATCTGTTGGTTAGAGAATATTTTCTCTGATTACGGGAATCAGATCTTTCACGTATCTTCCCATAGGGTTTCTTAGACATCTATAAATAGAGCCTTTATGTCAGACAGAAAACTCGCACCATTCTCAAGTTCCTCCCTACTTCTAAACTTGAGTCTTATCTTCTTTCTCTGTCTTTGTCGGTGATAGTCCTTCGGGCTTTGTGTGACTCCGAGGTAATTTTACTTGTTAAATTACCTTCGATGGTTTTATCCTAGGGAACGATGTCCACGACGGGACTCATTCGTTTCAAGGACAGCGAGTGTACTCGTGACTCTATCAATATGTGATATATGTGATTGCTTGAAACGTGCTTATTAATTGTACGCGTGAATAATTAATACTATTTCTTTATTGTTACTGATGTTAAATTGTTTGTGTAATTTCGACATGTTTTTTCCAATATATGTCCAACAGTCTTGAAACGAATGATCTTTGTTGGGTTATATTGATTAAACTTTTTTAAATTTTTTTAAAAAAATAAAATTACACGCCATATATATTAATGCTTGTGCAAATTATATGCCAATAATATTGCAATATGCCATTCATACATGTGAATTATATGGAATTGCAAATTATATGCCTAGTTTGGATTAATAGTATATATGTAGTATACTTCGTAAGTAATTAGAATTTGCATTCATAATACTCAACTAAATAGTTGTTCGAAATTTATGTATGCTTACGTGATTAGATGATTAATCTGCATCAATATTGCATGCCTTACATTACCATATTTTTGCATGCCTCACATACGCATGCGTAAGGTTCTACATTGCTTGCATGCTGTTTAATATATTACATATATGTGACTGCATGCTTTATGCAAATTGTATGTTTGGAAAGATATGCATGCTACTAATATGCATGTGGTTTTGCAAGTCTGCGAAAATATTTGATTGCATGCTTTATGGAAATTGTATGTTTAAAAAAAATGTATGCATGCTAATTTTGGTTGTTTACAACAGAACCATGTCGAGCGATGAGACTATCCATGAGGCGACGCCTCTTGTGACTGTTCAGGCTAAGACTACCCCAGGGGTAATGCCTCTTATGGCTGCTCCTCATGCTGAGAAACCCGAGAAGTTCAATAATGGTATGACCTTCAAGATCTGGCAACAGAAGATGCTCTTCTACTTGTCCACTATGGGTTTGGAGCGCTATGTTCGCGAAGATCGTCCAGTTGCAGATGAGACTAGAAATGTGGAAGTCCAAAATGATGCGGTGGAATGGAACTCTAAGGAGTATATCTGTCGCAACCTCATTTTGAATAGCCTTCACGAAGCCATTTGGAGTGTGTATCAAGTGAAAGAGCCTTCTAAGGTGCTGTGGGAAACTCTTGACCAAGAGTACAGGGGTGAGGAGGTTGGATCCAAGAAGTGGGTCGTCGACAAGTTCCTCAACTACAAGATGGTTGATGCCAAGTCTGTGGTCAGTCAAGCTCAAGAGCTTCAAATGATGATCAATGAGCTGATAGCCAAGAAGATGACAATGTGTGAGACTCTCCAAGTCTATTGCATCATCGAGAAGCTGCCTCCAAGTTGGAAGGACTTCAAGAGTTATCTGAAACACAAGCGAAAGGTGATGACCATGAGGGATCTGATGCAAAAGCTTCATGTTGAGGAGGATAACCGTATCTCTGAAAAGAGGATGAATGGATATGTGCCTGTGGCAAGGGCCAATCTCGTGGAGGTTGGTGGGAGCTCCAAGTCAAAGAAGGCCAAGGCAAAGAAGGGATCCAAGTTAGGAGCTAAGAGTGGAGTTTCGAAGAAGTCAAAGTTCACTGGCAAGTGCTACAATTGCAACCTCGTTGGCCACAAGTCCTCCGAATGTAGGAAGCCAAGGAATGCCAAGAACGAGGCCAATATGGTTGAAAATCTTGCACTAGACGTGAATAACATCGATCTGTGTGCTGTGATTTCTGAAGTCAACATGGTAGACTCCAATCCAAAGGAATGGTGGATTGATACTGGTGCTACTAAGCACATTTGCTCTGTCAAGGAAGTGTTCTCAAACTTCAAGGCAATTGAAGATGGAGAGACCATCTACATGGGCAACTCTGCAACTTCTATGGTGAAAGGGCGTGGCACTGTGGTACTGAAGATGACGTCTGGGAAGGAGTTGACTTTGAAGAATTTTTTGTATGTGCCAGGCATTCGCAAGAACCTTGTGTCCGGTTCTATGTTGATCAAGCATGGCTTTAAGCTAGTGTTTGAGTCTGATAAGTTAGTCTTGTCAAAGCAAGGTATGTTTGTAGGCAAAGGTTATGAGCTAGATGGTATGTTCAAGTTGAACACCATGGTTGTACCTCCTAAGAAAGATGAAATGAATGCTTCTTCTTCTGCTTACATGATTGAGTCTTCCAATTTATGGCATGGTAGACTAGGACACGTTAATTATGATTCGATAAGAAGATTAATTAAAATGGAAAACATACCTAACATGGAAATTGATGCAAATCATAAGTGTGAAACTTGTGTTGAAGCTAAGATGACTCGAACGTCTTTCAAACAAGTTAAACGAAACACAAAACCTCTTGAGTTAATACATACCGATATCTGTGATCTCAAGTTCGTGCAAACAAGAAGAGGTAACAAGTATTTCATCACTTTCGTGGATAATTGTACGAAATACTGTTATGTGTACTTGCTGAAAAGCAAAGATGAGGCAATTGAGAAATTTGTTCTCTACAAAACAGAAGTTGAAAATCAACTTGATAAGAAGATCAAGGTGATTAGAAGTGACCGTGGAGGTGACTATGTAGAGCCATTTAGGGACTATTGTTCTGAACATGGCATTATTCACGAGGTCACTGCCCCCTACTCGCCTCAATCTAATGGTGTGGCTGAACATAAAAATTGCACTCTTAAAGAGATGATGAATGCGATGTTGACAAGTTCTGGGTTGCCACAGAGCAAGTGGGGGGAGGCTATTTTGACGGCCAATTATCTTTTGAATAAGATACCCCGTAAGGATGAGAAAGCAACTCCTCATGAGTTGTGGAAAGGCACGAAGCCATCCTTTACGTACTTACGAATGTGGGGGTGCCCTGTGAAGGTATTAATCCCAACCCCCAAGAAGTTAAAGATTGGACCTAAAACGGTTGACTGTGTCTTTATAGGATATGCACATGAGAGTAGTGCTTATCGCTTCCTTGTACATGAATCTCATCATCCAGAGATTCACAAGAACACAATCATGGAATCAAGAAATGCAAATTTCTTTGAGAATGTGTTCCATGCCAAGGAAAGGTCTGAATCGTCGAAGAGGGCCGTTGAGTCACTGGACGAAGGCGTAGTAATTCCCGACGATCCCGAGGATCAAGAGGAGAAAGTGGATGAACCTAGACGAAGTAAACGGATTAGGACCGAAAAATCATTTGGTCCTGATTATCTAACGTTTCTGCTTGAAAGTGAGCCACAAAGTTATAAAGAAGCTGTGAATTCGTCTGAGGGGCCTATGTGGAAAGAATCGATTAAAAGCGAAATCGACTCAATTCTACATAATCATACTTGGGAGCTAGTGGACTTCCCTCCGAGGTGTAAACCACTGGGCTACAAATGGATCTTCAAGAAGAAGATGAGAGCAGATAGCTCGATTGACAAGTATAAAGCCAGACTTGTAATCAAAGGTTATAGACAAAAGGAAGGTCTTGACTACTTTGATACTTATTCTCCAGTCACGAGAATAAGCTCCATTAGAATGATACTTGCTATCGCCGCGCTGCGTAAGCTTGAGGTTCATCAAATGGATGTGAAGACTGCTTTCTTGAATGGAGATTTAGAGGAAGAAATCTACATGAAGCAACCTGAGGGGTTTACGGCTCCCGGTCAAGGAGGAAAAATATGCAAGTTGGTGAAATTATTGTATGGTCTTAAACAAGCGCCAAAGCAATGTCATGAGAAGTTTGACCATGTCGTCCTTGCCAATGGTTTCAAAATCAATGAGTGTGATAAGTGCATCTATGTGAAAGACACGGAAAATTGATATGTAATCCTATGTTTATATGTAGATGACTTGCTCATTGTGGGTAGTAATGAAAAGATGATCAAATCTACCAAGGACATGTTGAATTCTTGTTTTGACATGAAGGATATGGGACTGGCGGATGTGATCTTGGGGATAAAGATCATCCGAAGCTCTGATGGTATCACCTTAACCCAGTCTCATTATGTAGATAAAATCCTTGAAAAATTCAACAAGAATGACTCAGAGGTGGCAATGACTCCAATAGATCCGAATTTGCATCTACAAAAGAACAAATTGGAGGCTATTAATCAGGTGAAGTACTCGAGAGTCATTTCGAGTCTGATGTACTTGATGAGTTGTACTAGACCAGACATTGCCTACACTGTAAGTAGGTTGAGTAGATACACGAGTAACCCCAGTATGACTCACTGGAAAGCAATAACTAGAATATTGAGATATCTACGTTATACTCGTGATTATGGTCTACATTATTCGAGTTATCCAGCTGTAGTTGAAGGATACAGTGATGCAAACTGGATACACGATATAAAGGATCTGAAATCCACTAGTGGGTATGTATTTACACTAGGTGGAGGAGCAGTCTCGTGGAAGTCTTCTAAACAAACGGTTATTACTCGATCCACGATGGAATCTGAGTTTGTTGCCTTAGCAAGGCGGGTGAGGAGGCCGAATGGCTCCTTCAATTCGTAGAGAACATTCCTAGATGGCCGAAGCCTGTGCCAGCCATATGTATACATTGTGATAGTGTATCTGCTATTGGAAAGGCTCAGAATATGCTCTATAATGGGAAGTCTCGTCATATTCAACGGAGACATAGTTCCATAAGACAACTTCTCTCAACTGGAGTGATCACAATTAACTATGTAAGGTCTAAGGACAACATAGCTGATCCCTTGACTAAGGGGTTGAATCGAGAGGTAGTTGAAACATCATCAAAAGGAATGGGACTGAAGTCCATTAAATGATGGGTTACGTACGTGGAAACCCAACCTATGTGACTGGAGATCCCAAGATCTAGGTTCAATGGGACAATTAAACTACAAAGACCAATTGCGATCACTGGGGGGGGGGTTTCATACCTCCTGTCTTATTTCCTATGATGAAGAAATAGTGAAGTGAGTGGAGGTTAAGCATTAAATTGCTTTTAATGATTCACGGCATCGAGTGTATGATACTTGAAAGAGCACATAGTTTACGGAACTGCTCTTACGCAAAGAATCACCTATGTAAGCGAGAAGTGTGGCCGCTTCGAAAGGAAATTGTTGGGACGCAATTCCTTGGAAACCTTACAGAACTAAGGGGTGTGCCATGGCCTGATTAATGGACACAACCGAGGAAAGCAAAAAGGCTAGGAAAGATGTCTGTGGGAAGTGCATTGTCGTTCACACAAGCGGTCGGGGAAGTTCAAAGACATCGCGTCTACTTCCTAACCAATGGGCTAAGTGTACTCTCTCAAGGGAAAGTTCAAAGGGTGACACCTACTTATCCTATGCAGCATCTATGCCGTCGAAATGAATCTATCACCAAGTCAAACTCCGTGTCTGGCGTGATTGTTCTGATTCCACATCAATATCTATTCATGTGGGGGATTGTTGGAAAATGATTGTAAAATAAGTTGAATTTCGTCAATTTTTGGGCTTAGTTTTGAGTTGGGCTCGAACTGAATTAGAGTCAGTGGATGTCGTTTTTGGATTCTCCTCTGCGAGTACTATAAAATCGACTGTTTAAACTCTCAAAACGGATAAAGGGTGAATGAGATATGGATGGTCAAAGAGTCACTCTGAGAATGGAAACTTAGGCGGAAATTCATTCGCACGTACTAAGTGTTCTGTAATTTTTTGACTGTCTAAAATGCGTTTGGATCATGTGGAAGTCTCCAGAAAGCCCAAACCGCGTAACAAATATTCTAAGAATCACGTATGGAATATCTGAGATTTGATACGCAGTTAATCATGATAAGGAATATGATATTCTTATCTTTCCAGAATCTGTTGGTTAGAGAATATTTTCTCTGATGCTCTATTTATAGATGTCTAAGAAACCCTATGGGAAGATACGTGAAAGATCTGATTACGGGAATCAGATCTTTCACGTATCTTCCCATAGGGTTTCTTAGACATCTATAAATAGAGCCTTTATGTCAGACAGAAAACTCGCACCATTCTCAAGTTCCTCCCTACTTCTAAACTTGAGTCTTATCTTCTTTCTCTGTCTTTGTCGGTGATAGTCCTTCGGGCTTTGTGTGACTCCGAGGTAATTTTACTTGTTAAATTACCTTCGATGGTTTTATCCTAGGGAACGATGTCCACGATGGGACTCATTCGTTTCAAGAACAGCGAGTGTACTCGTGACTCTATCAATATGTGATATATGTGATTGCTTGAAACATGCTTATTAATTGTACGCGTGAATAATTAGTACTATTGTTACTGATGTTAAATTGTTTGTGTAATTTCGACATGTTTTTTTCAATATATGTCCAACAGTTTTTATACACAGTTTTATCATCTTGTACAACCAGGAAGGCGGGGAGACTATCGGCCTTGACGCCGCCGCCACACGCTTAGGTGCCAGTTTGAATTTGGAGTGGTTCGAATTGGGTTTTCAATTTTACCTGGGCTTAAAATATGTTTGAGGTTTTCGCCGCCGCATGCCACACGCTTTATCAGCTTGGTTATGCTCAAATTTATTTTGGGAGCATTATTTCAAATGTGGTAGGTTAATTTTAAGTTAATTTCTTACCTCAATGCATAAGAAATTGAGTCCGTCTCTTGAAAGACGGTTTTTCCATAAGTTATGGAAAGACAAAGGTTTAAAGTGTAAATTAGAAAAAATGGAGATAAAATTTTCGGGTTGCATGAACCGGCTTATAAATTTTATAACTACTACATGTTGCATACTAAAAGTTTAATATTGCAACTAAGACCTTTTACCTTTTATTATTCTAGTTAAATCCCGTCTTTCCATATGCCTATGGAAAGACCGTCTTTCCATATGCCTATGGAAAGACCGTCTTTCCCAAGACTTTGCCTAAGAAATTTGATCATTTTGCTGGATTGTACGTGTAATCATTTCAATGTTTAGCTGTGATTCTCTCCTTTGTTTACCATCTTCATTCCTGTTGGTCAACATAGGGTGGGTTTTTTATACGTGTTAAGGAATATAAATATTACTTGTAATTATAATTAGATTATATTTGTTTTTCCTAGCTTTCATAGGTATTTTGTACTACTATATAATGAATCATGAGGTCATGAATAAGCACAGATCATTACCATTATTTTCAACATGGTATTAGAGCCTAAAATCCTGAAACCTAAGACCTTAAAATACCATCATCCGTGTGTGACTTCCATGCGCCGTGAATCCGGGCTACCTTTCTTAAAAAAATAAAAATTCTTCTTCTTTGCTCCGCAACCTTGCTCACCACCGCCGTCGTCCAGCCGACTCTGTCTCGGTCCGCTCCGCTCCAACTTGTTCTCGCTTCGGCTCCGTCTCGGTCTGCTCCGCTCTGGCTTTCTCCCCCCTCCGGCTCCGTCTCGGTCTGCTCTGCTCTGGCTTTCTCATGCTCTGTCCTGTCTACTCCGACTTTCTTTTGCTCCGATCGGCCCGCTCCCGACTCAGCTCGGCCCGTTCCCGCCCGACCGGTCTACTTCGCTGTCAGCTCCATTCGGTGACATCTACTTCGTCCGGTGTCAGCTTTAGAAAGAAAGAGACGCACGGGAGATTCTTGCGTGCGACATTCCAGAAGCACGTGAGTCCACGTGCGGGTGCACCAGAGGCGTGTTCCTCTCTTTAGAGTGTGTGTCCTTCACGCGCCACATAGGAGGCGCGCTCCTTTGCTTCTTTTGGTTTTGGTTCAGCAAAATTTGTTTTCTTCCATTACTTTAACTGTACTTGCCATTTGTGTTATGGCTTTTTTTCGCCGGCGTAGTGACGTTGCCGCAAGGGTTTGCGGTGGCCGCCTCCTTTGGCTTACCTACACGACCTGATTTTGGTCCTGCTCTGTCTGACAACCAATGGAGTACGATCATACATTTATTTAATCAATTTTATTCATTATCTAACGATGGATCAGGTAAGTTTACTTTACCCTGGATTCTTGATTCGGGAGCCTCATATCACATGACTGGTGACAAAGGTTCTCTTACTGATATTACTACTGCCTGGTGGATCTGTGTTGTCTGCTACACAATATGGGTCTATTTGTTTTGGTGATGTCACCCTTACTTATGTGCTCTACATACCTACTTTGCGAATAAGAAGACGATTGGATGAAAATGGGTCTACCGGACGAAGTTCCGGTCAGATGGTACTATTGAACGCCATAAGGTGTGCCTCGTGGTTCTTGGGAATCGCCAGGTTGAAGGAATTGATTATACTGAGACATTTTCTCCTGTTGCGAAGATGAGTTCTATTCGCCTATTCTTATCTGTTACGATAATTCGTGGTTGGGAGTTGCATCAGATGGATGTCCATAATGCTTTCCTGCATGGTGATTTGCATGAAGAGGTTTTTATGTGACCCCCACCAGGCTATACCGGGCCCCATGGTCAGGTATGTTGCTTCAGAAATCTCTTTACGGTCTTCGCCAGGCTCCTAGAAATTGGTTTGCCAAATTGGCTCAGGCTTTACGAGCATTTGGTTTTGTTCAGAGTAAGGCAGATTACTCTTTGTTTATCTTTTCCCATGGATTAGTTTCTTTGCATGTTCCGATTTATGTGGATGATTTGGTCATTGTTGGAAGCTCTTCTGCACTTATCTTTGAGTTCAAGAAATACTTGAGTTCTTGTTTCCATATGAAAGATCTTGGTTTACTTAAGTATTTCTTGGGCATAGAGATTGCTAAAAGACCGGAGTAGATGTTTCTTTCGCAAAGGAAATATGCCTTGGACATTTTATCTGATACAGGTTTGTCTGCCTCTAAACCGACTGACTTTCCGATGGAGTAGCAACACAATCTGGCGTGTGTCGATGACCTGCTTTACCATGATTCTAATCAGTACAGGCGACTGGTTGGGCGCCTGATATACATTACCATCACAGGTCCTGAGCTTAGCTATTCGGTTCACACACTTGCTCAATTCATGAAGTCTCCTTGTGTTCCTCACTGGCAAGCTGCAACTCGTGTGTTGCACTACTTGAAGAGTCATTCGGGTCAGGGTTTATTTCTCTCTTCCCGTAGTGCGTTACAGTTGACTGCTTACTGTGATTCTGATTGGGCTGCTTGCCCTATTACTCGACGTTCTCTTTCCGGTTACTTTGTGATGATTGGTGATTCTCCTGTTTCTTGGAAGACCAAGAAGCAACCTACAGTTTCTCGGTCTTCTGCTGAAACGGAGTATCGTGCTATGGCTGTGTTGGAAAATGATGGTTAAAAGGTTGAAATTCGTCAACTTTTTGGGCTTCGTTTAGAGTGGGACCCGAATGGATTTTGGGTCAATGGATGTCATTTTTGGGTTCTCATCCGCGAGTACAATAAAATCGACTATTTAAACTCTCAAAACGGATCAAGGGTGAATGGGATATGAATGTTTTAAATATCACTCTTGAAAGAGGAAAAAATGGGCAAAAATTGGCCTAGGTAATTTTCTCTGGACTGTCCAAAATACGTATGGACCGCATGGAAGTCTCTGGAAGGCCCAACCGCATAGTATATATGGAATTGCTTGTGTGTAATTCTTAAGAGATAAGAACAAAATACTTCCATATTTTGTGAGATATCTTATCTTAAATAAATATGCGGTTTACCATGTTTAATATGATGAAGAATATTTGTACAAATATTTCTTCATTTTCCAACAGATTTGATTCGAGTATTCATGGAATGTCTCGGATTTGGTGAGTTGGTGATTGGAGAATATTCTTCTCTAATTACAGAAAATCAGAATATCATGTTTCCATGATTAGGGTCTCTTAGAGTAGTATAAATAGAGCCTCTAAGTCAGTCAAAAAACTTACACCATTCTCAAGTTACTCATTTATTCTAAACTTGAGTCTCACTTCTTTCTGTCTCTGTCGGTGATAGTCCTTCGGGCCTTGCGTGAATCCCAGGTAACTCTTAAATGTTAATTGTTGCCTGCGATGGTTTTATCCTAAGGAACGATGTCCACGACGGGACTCATTCGTTTCAAGGGTAGCGAGTGTTACTCGTGACTCCATCAATTTGTGATTACTTGAAACGTGATTCATGCTTTGATTATTTGTAATTTAAGCTTTTCGATTGTATGCTTGAATAATTAAATAAAATTGTATTATTTTTGCATATGTTAATTGCTCGTTCAATTTTGTTATTTGATTTTTTGCATGATATAAATAATATATGTCCAACAGTCTTGAAACGAATGATATTTGTTGATTTATATTGATTTGGTCAAAAGATGCATGCGTGAAGAATGATGTAGTCAAAATAATCATGCGGTAATACTGCTTGCATAAATATGGTATGCATATATTACTTGCAAAATATTTATGTAAGGTAATAATGCATATATTACTTGCTCGACTTGCCTGATATATTTATTAATTGGCATACCATCTGCATGCCATATTTCTAAAAAATATGCATATGATTTGTAATTCTGCGCAAATCATAAGGGATTGCATGATTTATAGAAATTGTATGCTTGCAAAAATATGCATGCTAATGGTTTTGGTCATTTATAACAAAATCAGATTGAACAATTTGTTATGTATAATTGTTTAAAATATTATACTACGATATTTGATGTGTACTTATATTTAATGGTGAATAATTTTGTATGTACACATTGATGAATCCCAGAACCATGTCGAGCAATGATGCTGCGAAGACTACCCCTGGGGTGATGCCTCTTGTGGCTGTTCCTCATGCTGAGAAACCGGCGAAGTTCAATAATGGTATGAACTTCAAGATGTGGCAACAGAAGATGCTCTTCTACTTGTCCACTATGGGTTTGGAACGTTACGTTCACGAAAATCATCCCGTTGTGGATGAGAAAAGTGCTAAGGAAGTTTAAGATGCTGCGGTGGAGTGGAACTCTAAGGAGTATGTCTGCCGCAACATCCTTTTGAATAGCCTTCACGATGCCATTTGGAATGTGTATGAGGTGAAGGAGCCTTCTAAGGTGTTGTGGGAAATTCTTGACCAAGAGTACATGGGTGAGGAAATTGGATCCAAGAAGTGGGTCGTCGGCAAGTTCCTCGAGTACAAGATGGTTGATGCCAAGTCTGTGGTCAGTCAAGCTCAAGAGCTTCAAATGATGATCAATGAGCTGATAGCCGAGAAGATGACAATGTGCGAGACTTTCCAAGTCTATTGCATCATTGAGAAGCTGCCTCCAAGTTGGAAGGACTTCAAGAGTTATATGAAACATAAGCGAAAGGTGATGACCATGAGGGATCTGATCCAAAAGCTTCGTGTTGAGGAGGATAATCGCATCTCTGAAAAGAAGATGAATGGATCTGTGCCTGTGGCAAGGGCCAATCTCGTGGAGGTTGGTGGGAGCTCCAAGTCAAAGAAGCCCAAGGCAAAGAAGGGATCTAAGTTGGAAGCTAAGGGTGGAGTTTCGAAGAAGTCGAAGTTCACTGGCAAGTGCTATAATTGCAACCGTATTGGCCACAAGTCCTCCAAGTATAAGAAGCCAAAGAATGCTAAGAATGAGGCCAACATGGTTGAAAATCTTGCACGAGATGTGAATAACATCGATCTGTGTGCTGTGATTTCTGAAGTCAGCATGGTGGACTCCAATCCAAAGGAATGGTGGATTGACACTGGTGCTACGAAGCACATTTGCTCTGTCAAGGAAGTGTTCTCAAACTTCAAGGCAATTGAAGATGGAGAGACCATCTACATGGGCAACTCTGCAACTTCCATGGTGAAAGGCCGTGGCACTGTGGTGCTGAAGATGACGTCTGGGAAGAAGTTGACTTTGAAGAATGTTTTGTATGTGCCAAACATTCGCAAGAACCTTGTGTCCGGTTCTATGTTGATCAAGCATGGCTTTAAGCTAGTGTTTGAGTCTGATAAGTTAGTCTTGTCAAAGCAAGGTATGTTTGTAGGCAAAGGTTATGAGCTAGATGGTATGTTCAAGTTGAACACCATGGTTGTACCTCCTAAGAAAGATGAAATGAATGCTTCTTCTTCTGCTTACATGATTGAGTCTTCCAATTTATGGCATGGTAGACTAGGACACGTTAATTATGATTCGATAAGAAGATTAATTAAAATAGAGAACAAACCTAACATGGAAATTGATGCAAATCATAAGTGTGAAACTTGTGTTGAAGCTAAGATGACTCGAACGTCTTTCAAACAAGTTAAACGAAACACGAAACCTCTTGAGTTGATACATACCGATATCTGTGATCTCAAGTTCGTGCAAACAAGAGGAGGTAACAAGTATTTCATCACTTTCGTGGATGATTGTACAAAATACTGTTATGTGTACTTGCTGAAAAGCAAAGATGAGGCAATTGAGAAATTTGTTCTCTACAAAACGGAAGTTGAAAATCAACTTGATAAGAAGATCAAGGTGATTAGAAGTGACCGTGGAGGTGAATATGTAGAGCCATTTAGGGACTATTGTTCTGAACATGGCATTATTCACGAGGTCACTGCCCCCTACTAGCCTCAATCTAATGGTGTGGCTGAACGTAAAAATTGCACTCTTAAAGAGATGATGAATGCGATGTTGATAAGTTCTGGGTTGCCACAGAGCATGTGGGAGGAGGCTACTTTGACGGCCAACTATCTTTTCAATAAGATACCCCGTAAGGATAAGAAAACAACTCCTCATGAGTTGTGGAAAGGCACGAAGCCATCCTTTATGTACTTGCAAATGTGGGGGTGCCTTGCGAAGGTATTAATCCCACCCCCCAAGAAGTTAAAGATCGGACCTAAAACGGTTGACTGTATCTTTATAGGATATGCACATGAGAGTAGTGCTTATCACTTCCTTGTACATGAATCTCATCATCCCGAGATTCACAAGAACACGATCATGGAATCAAGAAATGCAAATTTCTTTGAGGATGGTTCCCTGCCAAAGAAAGGGCCGAATCGTCGAAAAGGACCATTGAGTCATTAGACGAAGGCGTAGTAATTCCTGACGATCTCGAGGATCAAGAGGAGGAAGTGGATGAACCTAGACGAAGTAAACGGATTAGGACTGAAAAATAATTTGGTCCTGATTATCTAACGTTTATGCTTGAAAGTGAGCCACAAAGCTATAAAGAAGCTGTGAATTCATCTGAGGGGCCTATGTGGAAAGAAGCGATTAAAAGCGAAATCGACTCGATTCTACATAATCATACTTGGGAGCTAGTGGACTTACCTCCGAGGTGTAAACCACTGGGCTACAAATGGATCTTCAAGAAGAAGATGAGAGCAGATAGCTCAATTGACAAGTATAAAGCCAGACTTGTAATCAAAGGTTATAGACAAAAGGAAGGTCTTGACTACTTTGATACTTATTCTCCAGTCACGAGAATAAGCTCCATTAGAATGATACTTGCTATCGCCGCGCTGCGTAAGCTTGAGGTTCATCAAATGGATGTGAAGACTGCTTTCTTGAATGGAGATTTAGAGGAAGAAATCTACATGAAGCAACCTGAGGGGTTTACGGCTCCCGGTCAAGGAGGAAAAATATGCAAGTTGGTGAAATTATTGTATGGTCTTAAACAAGCGCCAAAGCAATGTCATGAGAAGTTTGACCATGTCGTCCTTGCCAATGGTTTCAAAATCAATGAGTGTGATAAGTGCATCTATGTGAAAGACACGGAAAATTGATATGTAATCCTATGTTTATATGTAGATGACTTGCTCATTGTGGGTAGTAATGAAAAGATGATCAAATCTACCAAGGACATGTTGAATTCTCGTTTTGACATGAAGGATATGGGACTGGCGGATGTGATCTTGGGGATAAAGATCATCCGAAGCTCTGATGGTATCACCTTAACCCAGTCTCATTATGTAGATAAAATCCTTGAGAAATTCAACAAGAATGACTCAGAGGTGGCGATGACTCCAATAGATCCGAATTTGCATCTACGAAAGAACAAATTGGAGGCTATTAATCAGGTGGAGTACTCGAGAGTCAATTGGAGTCTGATGTACTTGATGAGTTGTACTAGACCAGACATTGCCTACACTATAAGTAGGCTGAGTAGATACACGAGTAACCCCAGTATGACTCACTGGAAAGCAATAACTAGAATATTGAGATATCTACGTTATACTCGTGATTATGGTCTACATTATTCGAGCTATCCAGCTGTAGTTGAAGGATACAATGATGCAAACTGGATACACGATATAAAGGATCTGAAATCCACTAGTGGGTATGTATTTACACTAGGTGGAGGAGCAGTCTCGTGGAAGTCCTCTAAACAAACGGCTATTACTCGATCCACGATGGAATCTGAGTTTGTTGCCTTAGACAAGGCGGGTGAGGAGGCCGAATGGCTCCTTCAATTATTAGAGGACATTCCTAGATGGCCGAAGCCTGTGCCAGCCATATGTATACATTGTGATAGTGTATATGCTAAGGCTCGGAATATGCTCTATAATGGGAAGTCTCATCATATTCGACGGAGACATAGTTCCATAAGACAACTTCTCTCAACTGGAGTGATCACAATTGACTATGTAAGGTCGAAGGACAACATAGCCGATCCCTTGACTAAAGGGTTGAATCGAGAGGTAGTTGAAACATCATCGAGAGGAATGGGACTGAAGTCCATTAAATGATGGGTTACGTACGTGGACACCCAACCTATGTGACTGGAGATCCCAAGATCTAGGTTCAAAGGGACAACTAAACTGCAAAGACCCATTGCGATCACTGTGGGGGTTTCATACCTCCTATCTTATTCCTATGATGAAGAAACAGTGATGTGAATGGAGGTTAAGCATTAGGTTTCTTTTAATGGCTCATGGCATCAAGTGTGTAGTACTTGAAAGAGCGCATAGTTTCTGGAACTGCTCTTACGCCAAGAATCACCTATGTAAGCGAGAAGTGTGGCCGCTTCGAAAGGGAATTGTTGGGACGCAATTCTTTAGAAACCTTACAGAACTAGGCGTGTGCCATGGCCTGATTAATGGACACAACCGAGGAAAGCGCAAGGGCTAGGAAAGATGTCTGTGGGAAGTGCATTGTTGTTCACACAAGCGGTAGGGGAAGTTCAAGGACATCGCGTCTACTTCCTAACCAGTGGGCTAAGTGTACTCTCTCAAGGGAAAGTTCAAAGGGTGACACCTACTTATCCTATGCAGCATCTATGCTGTCGAAATGAATCTATCACCAAGTCAAACTCTGTGTCTGACGTGATTGTTCAGATTCCTACATCAATATCTATTCATGTGAGGGATTGTTGGAAAATGATGGTTAAAAGGTTGAAATTCATCAACTTTTTGGGCTTCGTTTAGAGTGGGACCCGAACGGATTTTGGGTCAATGGATGTCATTTTTGGGTCCTCCTCCGCGAGTACTATAAAATCGACTATTTAAACTCTCAAAACGGATCAAGGGTGAATGGGATATGAATGTTTTAAATATCACTCTTGAAAGAGGAAACAAATGGGCGAAAATTGGCCTAGGTAATTTTCTCTGGACTGTCCAAAATGCGTATGGACCGCATGGAAGTCTCTGGAAGGCCAACCGCATAGTATATATGGAATTGCTTGTGTGTAATTCTTAAGAGATAAGAACAAAATACTTCCATATTTTGTGAGATATCTTGTCTTAAATAAATATGCGGTTTACCATGTTTAATATGATGAAGAATATTTGTACAAATATTTCTTCATTTTCCAGCAGATTTGATTCGAGTATTCATGGAATGTCTCGGATTTGGTGAGTTGGTGATTGGAGAATATTCTTCTCTAATTACAGAAAATCAGAATATCATGTTTCCATGATTAGGGTCTCTTAGAGTAGTATAAATAGAGCCTCTAAGTCAGTCAGAAAACTCGCACCATTCTCAAGTTCCTCATTTATTCTAAACTTGAGTCTCACTTCTTTCTGTCTCTGTCGGTGATAGTCCTTCGGGCCTTGCGTGAATCCCAAGTAACTCTTAAATGTTAATTGTTGCCTGCGATGGTTTTATCATAGGGAACGATGTCCACGACGGGACTCATTCGTTTCAAGGGTAGCGAGTGTTACTCGTGACTCCATCAATTTGTGATTACTTGAAACGTGATTCATGCTTTGATTATTTGTAATTTAAGCTTTTTGATTGTATGCTTGAATAATTAATAAAATTGTATTATTCTTGCATATGTTAATTGCCCGTTCAATTTTGTTATTTGATTTTTCGCATGATATAATCAATATATGTCCAACAGGCTGTTACCTGTTGTGAGCTGTTATGGCTTAGGTCTTTACTGAAAGACTTAGGGGTCGTGCATACTGCTCCTATGCGTTTGTTTTGTGACAGTCAATCTGCTCTTCATATTGCAGCAAATCCAATGTTCTATGAACGTACGAAGCATATTGAAGTTGATTGTCAGATTGTCAGGGATCTTGTGGAGTTTGGTACTATAGTTACTCATCATATCCGCACTACAGATCAACATGCGGACTTGTTTACCAAAGCTCTCGGACGTAACCAGTTTCATTCATTACTTTGCAAGTTGAGCATTTCTGATCCTCATTCTCCAACTTGAGGGAGGGTGTTAAGGAATATAAATATTACTTGTAATTATAATTAGATTATGTTTCATTTTCCTAACTTGCATAGGTATTTTGTACTACTATATAATAAACCATGATGTCATGAATAAACACATATCATTACCATTATTTTCAACAATATATTTGGTATTTGGGTATTGGGTATTGGGTATTGGGTATTGGGTTTGACTTTAAGTGTCCAGAGGTGGTCGATGTTCGATACTGTGAATCTGGTGGACAATATTGGGGACAACTTATTTATTATTTAATTTGATCTTTTTCATATACCTAATTTTGATGGATTTTTCTGGTTTTTTAGGTGTTGAGAGGCGGCAAATTTACGATATTGTGAATGTACTGGTTAACCAGTGGAGGTGTGCTCTATAGCTGTATGAATCTGTGTGCAAAGTGATTATCTACACGTTTATGTATAGGACATTTCTACTACTTAGGGCGGGGTGCTCTTCTAATGGTGGGTTTTGTAATTTTTTTTGTTAACCATGATTCCTAGAATAGTTTTGATATGTGGGGTCGAAAAGGATTATTTGTTTGAATCAGAAATTAAGGCTCTTTTGATCGATTGAAAGATATAGAATAATAAAATTTTTGTGTATTTAAAGTTTGTATCTTCAGTTGAGATGGTTTGGATTTAGATCTATTGTTGATTTTTTTTCCCAGTATTTCAGTTTTTGTTGACAAAGGGAAGCAGTGTAGTGTGAAAGTTGGACTAAAATAGCTTGAAATGGAGCTCTTCATGTGGATGTGAATATCTTAAAGAGCAAGAAGTATCTGAATGGAAGGCTGTTGTGGAAGGTTTACATCTGTTAGTTCTATGTGTAAAAAGTAAGTATTCCTCTGTTTGGAATGACTTTTGAGTGTTCTGAGTCGCAATTGAATGTGGCTAGATGGTTAAGAAGTGTTCATATTTGTTTACGGTATTTTAATCACATAAAGCTGGATTAGTTTTTGAAGTTTTGGTTTTACCGATTTTTATAATCCTAGTTAATATGTTTCAACATGACATATTTAACCTACGTAATAATTAAAAGCGTAAACGACACACGACTTGGTTACACAGTTCGGTGAAATCCACCTACATTTGCGGGGTCTGGTCCAGTTCAGAATGAATTCACTAATTAGAAAGATACAGTACAATATTACAAAATACTTATCTTTACTAACTATAACGTGTGAATTCTACAAGCTCCCCTTGCTACCGATCCGCCTTAATTAGACTCCTTCTGACCTCGAAACTCATCGACGTTGGATCTCCTCCTCCCGAGGAATTAAGGTATATGATTCTGAACTTTGTGCAGCAGGTCAGGTATGTTGGAACATAGGAATCAGGCTCTTAGCAATTCTCAAAATTCTCAAAAATTTGTATACAGATTTTTGCTCTATTGAATCCGTGTAGAACACAGCCGTGTTTGTCCCCATTTATATCCATGAGCATATCAAATACTCCTTGATTATCTCTACAACATTCCTATTCCAAATCTGCTTCTTGAAGTATATCCAAATCTCATAAATAAAGGGATTTTCCTTATCACCATATATCTCATATATTCGGCAACCCCATCTCCATATATGTAGGGATTTTCCATAAATCAACTATGCTTCATACGCCTGATATATAACAGAATATAAAGATTTCCATAACTCACAAATACCATAATATTCTGTCTTCTTTTTTAAATAAAAATCCTTGGCGTAAACATGCTCCTTTCAAGTGTTCCAACATGGAAGGTTTTTCGTTTCCAAATATGTTCACAAAAACTGCCAATTAAATATTCAACGCAAATCTCTGACTTTACAATCTCCCCCTTTGGCATTTTGTGAACCCATAATGTTTTGGCCATGAATCTGGCAACGAAAAAACTTGTCACACGCATATGTCTTCCAAACTTCACCTTATGTTGGAATCATGCAAAAATATACACACTACTGAATCTGAAAACAAATGAATACCAGAAATCTAGAAATCCAAGAAATCCAAAAGATAAAATAAGTCAGATTAAAGAGCCAAAAATATCTAAAAATCTCTCCCTGGGATCACACATATGCCAAAGACAACAAAAAACAGCATATGCCTAAGGCAATAACAAAGCATCAGTATACTCCCCCTGAGTTTGACCTCTATGTTGGAACATAGAGCAGAAATCCAGATTAGGGTCAAGCCTCCAAACGTGCTTTCTCGTTTTCCAGACTAGTCTTCTCTGCCTCCAGCACTACTATTTGAATTGCAATGGCTCCCAATCTGGCATTCAGAAATACTATCTTGGCCTTCTTTTCTGCTGCTGCCGTAGAACCTTCTGGTTTCCAAGGTAAATCATGAGTGTGCCTCAACCCAAAAGTCTTCTTGTTTGGCCTCAAGAATTCAGTGTCAATCACCACATCCTTTTCTTTTCCTTTCACTTTGGAGCAGATCACATGAATGTTGTTAAAAACATTAATCATGTGAAATTTGTATCAGAGGGACTGAAACCAGAAGGTGACCTAACCAGCTGTTCTTCGAATGTGCTGGTATTGGGTTCAGCCATTTAGGGAAGTGTTATAGAATGGTAGGAGCCACGATCTCACTTGAAGCTTCGGTTGAGAATCAATGGAATCTTATGATAAAGAAATATGGGATGGATCCTTATATTCTTGGAGCTCAACGTTATATGAGACCTAGCAGTAAAAATTGGGTTAGCAATGCTGTTGTACGGAGTACGGATAATGATTGGAAGATAGAATTTCCTGACAAGCAAGAACGGTTGATTTTTAAATAATGGTACAAGAAGTGTTCGCTCCTCAATACACTAGTCCCACAGGACCCTGTGGAAAGTTCTTTTCCCATTCTGAGGGTTCGCCAAGTATCTGGTTATGTGAGCTTAACCTGTGTTTTTCATAGACCTGTTTCATACATCAGCATGAAGGATGATGAATTGAGTAGAGAATTAGTATGGAGGACAACAAGGCATGATATGGATTCTGAGGATGAGCTGTGTTTAAACAAACTTAATGGTTAAGTAGGTAAAGAAAATTTAGATCATACACCTCTGTCAGCAGAGGATTTCGAGTTGGCAATCGATGCTTTAGAGAAAGTGTTTCATTACAACCCAGATGCTTTTTCTGATGAGTGCATTCCTCATATAGAATTTAGTTTGGGAAGGAGGCTTTTGGAGGCTATGTATGGGTATTAGAGTAACAAAAAGAAGCAGAGATGCTCAACTTTGATCAAGGTTTTCCAGATAAGATTTCTTGGAATCCCTAAAAGCACCCATTACCAACCTCAGATGGATTGTTGTGCCACTGAATGTGGAAAGTTTGTACTTGCACCAAGTGTTAAATCATATTTTAGAAGATACAATACTCTCTTGTCATATTGGTTAACTATGGGACATTAGTCTTGAATTTATGTTGCTCCTTTATCAACTAAATTTCACTGTTGGTTGTTGGCCTTGCTGAGGAGCTCATGACCTTGCTCATCGAGCACCCCTGTACTCTGTCGATTCTCTTGCTTTAATGTGATGAACAATTGACTAAACTTTGGTGCTTCAATTTGCAGCTTGTATGTTGCATACGTCTCTGTTGGTTACTCGAACTTATGGTTTCAGGTGGTACTCAAGACTCGACGCTGGAAGCGACTTATTTTGGCTGCTTTGTGATTGTCAAAGTTGTGTTGGGGGCTTGGTATCAAGCTCGGGGAGGGTTGTCTTTGAAATTTGTACAACAAGTTAATACTTGTTTACTTGTTTGTTTCACGGAGGTTATGCGGGTCAGTATAAGGTTCAGTACCTTCAAATGGAACTTCATCTGCTGGAGTTTTGGTGGAGGATGTTTTGCACATGATCACTGATGATAACCAACAGAAAGCTATTAAAACATCAATTACAATGGGATAAGTATACTTCTTGCATTATTAGTTAATATTGTTGTTTGTCAGTCAACCTTTGACTGATTAAAAAAAACTTTGCATACTTCTAGGTTAAGTTTGTGAACTCTGATATGCACCAACAAATCTATGAGTAGGTGTGGGAAAAGATTATCAAGTCTATAGGAATTTGGCATTTTTTTTATTTTCTGTTCCCCCTCCTTAACATGTGCTGCCTTTAAATATATTGAACTATATAATCTATTGGGTAATATGCAGATATAACTCTATATGTTGAGAAAAGTGCAAGTATAACCCTTGGTTATTTTTTAGTGCAAATATAACCCTATCTATTACACATAAGTGCAAATATAACCCTAAAGCCACTATTCTAGCATTGACTGGCCATTTCCAACCATTGACCGACCAGAAATGACCAAAATGCCCTTCTAACCTAATACCAAAATTTAAAAGACAAAAATACCCCCCCCACCAATCCGTCCGCCACCACCTGAGCCCATCCCTGCCACCACCACCTAAGCCCATCCCTGCCACCACCACTTGAGCCCATCCCCACCACCACCACCACCTGAACCCATCTCCACCACCACAACCTGAGCCCATCCCCGCCTCCACCACCTAAGCCCATCCTCACTGCCACCACCTCAGCCCATCCCCACCGCCACCACCTCAGCTCATCCCCGCCGCCACCACTTGAGCCCTACTCGCCACCATCTGAGCCCCTGACCCCGCTCAGATCTCTGCCTTGCCCCTGCCTCAGTCCCGCACCTCTGACCACCACCTCCGACCGGTCACCAAACTCTGCCGCCGCTCGATGCCACCCACCGCAAACCCTAGCGCCACCTCGCACCACCACCTGCCCCGAACCCTAGAGCCACCTAGCGCCACCTCCTCGACACAGCCCCAAACTTCTCACAACCAACCCCAAACTCCTTTCCTTCGTTGCATCCTCCTCTGCCCTATCCCCGCCTCCACCATCGCCAAGCCCCAAATCCACAACACCACCATCGTCATACCCTAGCCCAGAATCCACAACACCACCGGTGAAGCCCTAGCCGCGAGCTCTCCACCACCACCATCTGCAGATTGGAATCAAGAGGAAGAATTAGAAGAATGGCGGCAGCGCAGGGGAAGAACGACGTGGAAGGAAGGAGAAATAGCAGAGAGGGAAGGAGAATGGAGCGGAAGGAAAGAGAAAAGGAAAGAGAAAAAGGGGTATTACTGCCAATGGGGTAATATTGTCATTTGAGAAATGGGATTTTTTTCAATTTTTTTTTAAAAAACCACCAAAGGAAAATTGGTCATTTCACTGTATTCCGGCCTTAAACCGGCTAAAAAGGTTATATTTGCACATAACCTGAATAGATAGGGTTATATTTACACTTTCGAATAGCGCAGGGTTATATCTACACTTTCTTTAATTATATAGAGTTATATCTGCACTTTTCTCTAATCTATTTGTGGAGAAAAGTAAACTTTACTGTTTGTTATTTAAGAGCTCCATTCCTTCGGGCTATAACTGGACAAAGTGCAGTCCCCGTTGTGCCTAGTGTGTAAATAATGTGTAACATAAAATTATTTCAATTGGAAAGATTATATATAGAATTAATAAGTGTAGGATTTTTTTTTAAAAAGTGCTTTTATAACCCTACTTAGTTGACATAAGTGCCAATATAACCTTTCAATATTCGAAAGTGCCAATATAACACTTTCTATTTAGTGAAAGTGCCAATATAACCCTACATACATTAGAAATGTGCTGATATAACCCTACAAACATTAGGAATGTGTTGATATAACCTAATAAGATTGCATAATGTGCTGATATAACCCTTCCTGTTCTGGCGGCGGTCCGGCAATCTATGAGGGTAAAATTGTCCACCTAATTTCAGAGTTACCCCAAAGGGTATTTTGGTCAATTTACTTAGAGTCAATGCCAAAAACTTGAGATCAATGCTGGAAATGGGGTATGAGGGTTATATTGGCACTTTCATTAACTAGTTAGGGTTATATTTGCACTAAAAGTTATCATAGGGTTATATTGACACTTATCCCTTTTTTTAACTAAGTGTCCAAAAAAATGTTTGCTTAAATATCGAATAAAGTGTTCAATTTTTTTTGTTAACGTAATTCAGCCCCCCTTAAATTGTGTCCTGGTTCCGCCAATATTTCTATCTATACCACTTACGCATGTAGTTTGTGTCCAAATTTTATAATTTGCGCAAACTACACACAAAGAAGTGATATTTTCAATGCATACATGTAGTGAAGAATCTGGAACTATTTTGTTGTATATGGAGACCCTGGCGGGGAATAAGCAATAATATTCAATTTTACATTTTTATTGTGGGTTGAGGCGTTATTCGCCTGGTAGACCACGCATGTTGCTGGTCCCTAATTTAAGGACCGGTAAATCCCGTACAAACTATAATAGTAACTATAACAAAGGCTAGTATAAAGAGAAATATTATCTCTACCCTATGTTCGTTTTCTTGTACAAGCTTGTCGTTTGTATGTGAAAACTCTAGCGAAGATGAGTGTTAACTATATGAAGATTCGTCACGAGGCTTACTGTTCTCCTCATGCCCTCCAGAGTCTTTATATACAAGCGACGAGCTTGTACAATGGTAACTATATGATGTTTTTGCTGGTGAGATAGAGGAAAGGCGGAGTACCCAGTTTTTCCAATGTTGAAAAAGACGTGTTTCCGGTGGTGATTTTGATGTGGTAGTTATGCCGAAATGGTTTTGTTAGTGGAAGAAATATTGAGGAAAGGAGGATTTTCTTTTTTCTAAATTGAATAAATTAGTTAGCCCCTGGAGTTAGCCATTTTACATGTAAGACAGATGAAGCGCCTTGGACTTCTCTATACTTAGATTACTAAGTGGAGTTGCACTTAAATTATTTAAGAGTTAAATGTTCCTATAATTCTCAGTTTTTTTATAAGTGTAAATATAACCTTTAGCTTTTTTTTAAAGTGTTGATATAACCCTCATTTAGTTTGAAATGTTAGCCAACAACAACTTTCGCAGGTTTTATAGGAAAAGATTGAAATACCCTTCAAAAGGAAAAATTAAGAATATATAAAATGAGAATTGTCCATTTTATCCTTTTAACTCCAAATCCTAATCTCCTCTTCTTCCCCCCTGCTCGAACACCTTCTTTACCATAATTTTTCGGCGTTCGCTCCCTACATAATTGTCCTCATCTCAATCACCGTCTCATCTCATCTTTATGAATATTATCTCACTTCACCACTTCTCACCTTTTCCAAGCGGCGCACCGGAGAAGGTATTTCAACATTATCTGCGACATCGATGTCTTCGTAGTCATCATCTTCATTATCTGTAATAAGGTATGGGCTGAAAGCCCGTGTGATATGCACCTTAGCCCAAGTAAAGGGCATCGGCCCAAAGTATGGAATAACGGAAGGAAGAGTGTGCTGATGGGAAAGACAGTATGGCTACTGTCCCATCAGCCACCAAATGCATATACCGACAGAATAATTAGAGAACCAAGGTAAGATTTACAAGATCTCAGACTATTCACTCTAGACTTCTCCTACACGGTAAATATGGCTGATCGGAGTGTCGAAGTAAGCACGGCCAAGCACCTGCCTGCCTGACCTTAGCTTGTCTATTTTGTAGGTGTCGGCGAAGGTTGGACCGGAGTGGATCACAGACACGCAATCAGCAAGTATATGTATTAACATTAGCGCCGACTGTGAGGGTCGCATAATCTTTTTTAGCATCCACGCAGCTTGAACGACATAGAGGTACAACCGGTGGGAAATATTTTTAACCAGGTGGTTATAGAAGATGTGATGCACTTGGATGGCAACTCCGCCATCTCGACGCTAACACTAACGGGAGAGAGACACCAGCTTTACACCTCGATGGAGCTGGTGAACAACTTGCAAGTACTTCAGGCTCTCCTAGCATCTCAGAATGAGGTGATGAGAAGGCTGAAGAAGATGGAGGACCGCCATAACAGAGAACCGAGGTAGAGAGGCGCGGGCCTGCAGCCAACCAAATTGTTCCAAAACAAGAGGGAGATAGTGAAGTAGCCCAGAGTAGGATCAACTCTGGGAAAATGGTACAGACTGGGGAAAAGGAGACTGCAGTAGACCGCAAGTGGCAGGAAGGCTATGTGCCACTGCCGAGGGTGGAGGAGCGCACCAGGTACAAGGATCCAGTCAGAGGACAGGAACAGGAAACCAGGGCAGAGAGCAGAGGCTGGCCCTTTACCAGGAGTATTCAAACATTCACGACGGACCCAAAGTTGAAGATACCAATGAACTTGGGGCAGTACAATGGGAAAGCAGATCTGGAAAACCATCTGCACACATTTTGCACCAACATGGCTACCTTTACGATACTGCAGGCTATCTAGTGCAAGGTGTTTGCAACTGCCCTGACCACAGCAACCAGGGTGTGGTTCAAGAACATGGAGAATGAGACGATTGATAGTTTCAACCAGTTGGAGCAAAAGTTCTTGGCACGCTTCACGCAGAGAAAGAAGTTCCAAAATATACGCTCTGAGCTGTTAGCCATCAGAGATGTTGTCGGCATACTAGGAGAATTTCAACGATGATACCAACCAAGTGGAGGAGAGGAGTAACTAGTTCCTTATCGACACTTTCATAAATGGCTTAATGAATGAGCTGTTGTTGAGGGACTGCACCCTAGACCAGCCAGGGACGATTGATGAGCTGATGAAAAGATTTGGGAACTTTAATAGGGCAGATCTGGCTAACAGAAGGAGAAAGGAAACACATGGCAGTCATGGGCAATGGAAGACAAGGACTGATGGAGATGAAAATGGAAGAAAGGTCATCGGTGTACTAGGAGAATTTCAATAATGAGGCCAACCAAGTGGAGGAGATGAGCAGCCAGTTCCTTATTGACACTTTCATAAATGGCTTAAGGCATGAGCTGTTGTTGAGGGACTACACCTTAGAACCGCCAGGGACGATTAAAGAGCTGATAAAAAGAGTTGTGAACTTTAATAGGGCAGATATAGCCGGCATAAGGAGAAAGGAAACACATGGAAGTAATGGGCAACGGAAGACGGAGGCTGATGGAGATGAAAAGGGAAGAAAGGCTGAACGTGCCAAGGGTGGCACCCAGCAGGTTTAACAGGTTGGAGAGAGTTTTCACACCGCTCATCAAGACGCCCAAGGAGATTTTTGCCATGTACGCAGGGAAGGGTATACTGGACGTGCTGCCAAAGATGAGGAAGGATCTTGATAAGAGAAACAAGCCCCAGTTCTGTGACTATCACGATGATCACGGCCATGACACAAATAACTGCATCCACCTGAAGCATAACATAGAAGACTGTGTGCAAAGTGGTGAGCTGGCACATTTGGCAAGGAGTGCCAGGGCTCATGATAAAGACACTTACTAGGGTAAAAATAAGCAAGGGAACTGCCACAGACAGGAAGTAGGATGGGCCAGAACTAGAAGTCCCGATAAGGAGCAAAGGTGGGATAAAGGAAAAGAAGTACCGCAGGCTGAGACAGGGGAAGAAAGGAGCAAAAGGCAAAGGGAGAGTTCACCCATGGAGGACAGCATACCACAGACAGTGACAGATATATGCTATTATATGCAGAAGTGTTTGGGGAAGGACATAATCCCAGTGAAAGGTGCGATGCAGGCAGACACCGCAGCCAACCTCGGCAGAGAGGAGGTTGGGCACGAACAAAGCAATAACGTTCGATTCCAATGACCCAGTGATAGACAGGCCGACAAGTGGCAATCGGTGGTGATAAGGGTGAGAGTGATGGACAAGAGAATCCACCAGGTGCATGTAGACAGCAGAAGCTCGGCAGAAATCATGTACATGATTTACTTTGAGAAGCTTGATGAGAACACTAAGAGGAAGTTGGAGCCTACGGAGATCCCACTAGTAGACTCTACAAACATGAAGGTATGCCCTAAAGGAACCATACTACTCCCGGTGATGTGGGAGAAGGGGATAAGAGCAAGACTAGGGATATGGAGTTTATAATTATGAAAGTGAACAACCAGTATAACCTGATACTGTGCAGGCCGGCGTTGGCACTACTAAAAGGTATAGTGTCAACCCTGCATCTACTCCTAAAATTCCCAACCAGAGGGGGGATAGCCCCAGTCAGGCAAGACCATTATAAGGCCAGAGAATGCCATAGACTGGCTCTCAGCAAATGAAAGCAAGAAGACGAGGATGGCAGTCATGAGAGATAGGTCAGCGAGACTATGCCTGTTAGAATGGTCATGAGTACAGGCAGGAATGACCATGCAGAGCTAGGGGCTGAGGTAGAGACCGTAAAGTTGAGCCGCCACCAATCGGTACAGGTGGGAACACTACTCCCCCCTGAGGTGAAAGACAAGCTGGTAAAGGTCTTTAGAGACAACAGGAAGGCTTTCGCCTGGAAACCAGAGAATATGACTGAAATACCCAAGGAGATTGGCTGCCACAAGTTGAAGGTCGACCCAGCCTACAAGCCTATCAAACAGAAGAGAAGGAAGTTGTGCAAGGAAAGGAATGAAGCCGTGAACAGAGAGGTCAACCAGCTGGTTGCAGCGGGGATCCTGCAAGAAGTCCCCTACCCACTTGGCTAGCTAACCGGTGTTAGTGAAAAATATGGATGGCAACTGGAGATGTGCCTGGACTACTGAGACATGAACAAAGCCTGCCCAAAGGACTGTTACCCATTATCGTTCATTGACCAAAAGGTAGATGCTCATACCAACTACCCAATTAAATGTTTTCTTGATGCATATAAGGGGTATCATCAGATCCCCATACTAGAGAGTGGCGTAGAAAAGACTGCTTTTATAACTAAAAAGGGAGACTTTGGCTACTGAATGATGCCTTTCAGCCTGAGAAATGTCGGAGCCACTTACTAGAGGATGGTTGAAAACATTTTTCATAAGCAGATCAGGATAAACTTGGAAGTGTATGTAGACGACATGATTATAAAGAGCAGCAAATATGAAACCTTTGGGGAGGACGTTAGAGAGTTGGTGAAGTTCAAGGACAAAGGGATGAAGTTGAACCCAGCTAAATGTCAGTTTGGAGTGGAGCAGGAAAGTTCCTAGGGCACATGGTGTCAAATGAAGGGTTGAAGGAAAACCCCAAGAAAATTAAAGCGGTTCTGGAAATGAAGGGACCAGGATTAGTGAAGGAGGTTCGAAGCCTGAATGGGAAGCTGGCAGCAATGAACTGCTTCATATCCTGGGCAGCGGAGAGAGCACTCTCTTTCTTCAAAACTTTGAAAGGGTGCATAGACAGAAAAAGAGCCATATAGTGGGGGGAGTTATAGGAGAAAGCCTTTGATGAAATGAAAGCCTACCTGAAAGACCTTCCAACCTTGACTAGTCCAAGGAAAGGGGAGACCATGTACCTATATGTAGCGGCAAGCGAAGAGGCAATCAGTGGTGCACTAGTCAAAAAGGAAAACAAAGTGCAAACATCGGTGTATTTCGTAAGCCAAGCCCTCCAAGGCCTGGAACGCGGGTATTCAAGACAAGAGAAGCTCACCCTAGCTCTGGTTCATGCGACAAAAAGGCTAATACAATACTTCCAGGCTCACCTTGTGGTAGTGTTGACCAACCAGCCATTAAAGGCGATCATGACCAGACCATAGGCCTCAGGAAGGTTGGTAAAGTGGGAAGTAGAGCTGGTAGAGCATGCCATTGAATATGCCCCGAGAAAAGCTATAAAGAGGCAGACTTCCTGGCAGAAGTACCCAAAGAAGAAGAGGCAATAAAATGGAGGGAAAAAAGGTTTGACCCAGACCGTCAAGATAAACAGACTGACAGGGCCCAATGTATGGAAGTTGTATGTGGATGGAGCCATAGGGGTAGAAGAAGCTGGCACGGACCTGGTGATATCAGATCTGGACGGAGTGGAGGTAACCTATGCCTTATGCTTCAAGTTACCTAAGTCCAATAACGAGGCAGAATATGGAGCACTAATAGCGGGAATGCAGATAGACAAGAAGCTGGGGGCAAAGAAATTGTAGGCCCACGAAGACTCGATGTTAGTGGCTAATCAATACAATGGGCAGTACGCTGCCAAGAAGCCTACAATATTGAGATACAGAGACAAAGTCAGAAGTTTGGCGGCTAAATTTGAGAAGTTTAACATAGTCAGGGTGCCGAGATTGCAAAACACAAAGGCACATGCACTCAGCAAGTTAGCATCATATGCACATGCACACTTGACTAAGTTGGTGCTGATAGAGGAGCTGGAATGCAGGTCAACTGACAGGGACCAGGTAGCAGTGATACAAGAAGCGGTGTTGAATTTGATGACGCCCATCCAAAGCTACCTGGAACATGGAAAACTGTCGGCTGATGAGAAAGAGGCAAGAACGGTCAAGAGGAAATCACTCCACTATGCCCTGAAAGCGGGCTGATGTACATAAGAGGCTACACTAAGCCGTGGCTCAGATATGCAGAGCCAGAGCTGGAAAACACTGTCTTGAGGGAAATACATGATGGGTGCTGCGGAAACCATCAGAGGCCCAGGACAGTCGCAATGAGAGCTATGCGCACAGACTATTACTAGCCCACATCGTCGGCTGACGCAGAGAAGATGGTAAAACAATGTCACAAGTGCCAGGAACATGCTTGGGTGCAGAGGCTCCCTGCAGAGTGGATAACCAGCATAAGGTCGCCGTGGCCTTTTGCCAAATGGAGAATTGACATCATGGGACCATTTCCCAAAATGGCAGGAAGGAAGAAATTTCTTATGGTGGTGATTGACTATTTCACTAAGTGGGTGGAGGTTGATGCTATAACTAGCAGAACGGGGAAGAGAATCACAAACTTTGCATGAAGGATCATAGTGTGAAGGTTTGGAATCCCACAAAGAGATAGTGAGCGACAATGGAAAATAGTTCACCCACGAACCCTTTAAGTTCGGGTGTGCCGATCTCAACATCAAGCAACAGTTCACCTCTGTAGCCCACCCGCGAGCAAATGGGACAACAGAAGTGGTGAACAAAACAATCGTCCAAGGATAGAAAAAGAGGTGGGGACAAGCAAAATAAGAATGGTAAGATGAGTTAATGAGTGTGCTTTAGGCATACAAGACAAAGCCCCAGACAGCCACAAGGGGAGTCCCCTTACAGGCTATGTTTTGGGACAGAAGCAATCATCCCCCCCAAAAATCACTGTGACGAGCAGGAGAGTAGTCGACCCCCTAGGTCAGGAGGGGAATGATGATGAGCTCAGGTAAAATATGAAATTCTTAGATGAACTCAGGGAGAAAGCAGGCCTGAAGGAAGCAATATACAAGTCATGGATGGAGCAGCATTATAACATCAAGGTCCGGCCCAGATCCTTGAAAGTGGGGGACCTCGCGCTGAGAAGAAACGAGGCTAGCAAGGCTCAGGGTCAGAAAAAGCTATGTCGTAAGGCACCCAAGCTCAAAGTTCATTGTAACTCTCTTTGTCCTATTAAAACAAATCATCATGAAATAGAATTTATGTCAGAATTTGGTAGTCCCAGAACGATGTACACATAATATTGTCAAGTGCATGTGTCAATAGTTTTTAAATGGGAAAAGTACCATTACTAGCCTACTGCGATGTCGCCTTGTTGAGGACGACATGTCGATTAAACCGATGAAAGTAAGAAGTTAGACATTCAAGATGAGGATGTCAGTTCTAGAAATGCGACTTCGCATACATGTCAACTTTATGTCGTTTGGGGCAATGAACACAATGCGATGTCGCACATTCAAACTGTGTTCATAAGAAAATTTTAATATTCTCCACCATCAGTAATAATCTATGCTTTTATCCACAATCCTTACAAACAAGACATTATTTAGGAAAAACATACATTGTAACTTATGTAACATGTAACAAAATCATCATACTCAATGAATAGATTCAATGTTTTGTCAATGTGAAAAAAAACATGTACAATTTAGGAGATGCCAAAATGATCTACCTCAAATTAATTGAAAGATGCTCCATCCTAGAAATATTGTTGATATTCGATTGAAGAAATTAAATTGGACTCTTGAATGTTTGTAATGGTGTTAATGGATAGGATGAGGTGGAGTTGTGTTGAGAGCAAATGTGTTGGAGATGGGAAATGATTATGTTTGTGATGGGTGTTAATGTAATGAGATGGAAATTTTCATTTTGAGCGACATCGCATAGAGGTCGGTCCCTGATTCGTATTATGAGAATAGACGTTGTAAATCGGACAAATGGGGCCAAAGTATAATTGATGGTAATTGTCATTGAAGTTATCATCTGCAATTTACTCTACATGATGTAGTATCGGTATTCAAAATTTGACGGGCGCAATTGTATTAGATTTTAATTTCACAAAAACCCTTAAATATCAAATTGGAAGTGATACTACGTTGTGGAAAATTATCTTTCTCATACCGCTTATAGTAAGGGTATTAATGGAATATTCTAAAAATGATGGAAAATTAACCAGGGTTCGAGGACGCAGACCATTGCCACCCCCAGTCAAACCCATAAAAACTGTTATTCATGACAAAGAAACTGGGCTGATCCCAAGAAGGATTTCAAAAAGTTCGTCCTGGATGAACCTTGGATACTTATATGGAATAGCATCAAGTTACCTTACATGATGTGATAACGCTTTCCAAATTTTGATGGGCGCAATTGTATTAGCTTTTAATTTCATAAAACCCTCGAATATTAAATTTGAAGTGATACCACGTTGTGGAAAATGATCTTTCTCATACCGCTTATAGTAAGGGTATTAATGGAAAATTCTAAAAATGATAGACGATTAACCTGGGTTCTAGGACACGGACCATTGCCATCCCGGTTAAACTCATGATAACTGTTATTCATGATAAAGAAACCGGGCTGATCCCAAAAAGGATTTCAACAAGTTCATCCTGGAGGAACCCTGAATAATTATAAGGAATAACATCAAGTTATCCTACAGATGTAGTAGCGCTTTTCAAAATTTGATGGGCGCAGTTGTATTAGCTTTTAATTTCATAAAATTTCTTGAATATTAAATTTGAAGGGATACCACGTTGTGGAAAATAATCTTTCTCATACCGCTTATAGTAAGGATATTAATGGAATATTCTAAAAATGACAGACGATTAACCCGGGTTCGAGGATGCGGACCATTGCCATCCTCCAGTCATACTCATGACAACTGTTAATCATGACAAAGAAACTGGAGTGATCCCAAAAAAGATTTCAACAGGTTCATCCTGGATGAACCATGGATACTTATATAGACCATTCTCCCATCCCCCATTCAAACTCAAGAGAATGTGAATTATATTACTGGGTAGCTCTAATTCGGCATTTCATTTCTCTACCACCATCTTGGTGAGAACTAATTGGAAAAAGTAAGAAGTTCACCGGCTATGTGAAAATTGATGTTGATCGAACCAGGCCTTAATATAGGTCATAAGGATTGTAGATATAAATTTAAATTATCTAATTTAAAAGTAATCGATTTGAAGGTCAATTACATTTGTTGGGAGGTCATCGTCGTACCTCACAAAGTTATAATTTATAAGCCCTTATGCTTACTATATACAATTAAGTAGATAGTGGCAAACCGGGGTCGTCCACGAAGAAGAGGGATTTTCTAAAGCGTTTAAATATATAAGGTTCATATTAGGCTAGAAGTAGATATATATATATATATATAGAGAGAGAGAGAGAGAGATAGAGAGAGGGAGAGAGATATAAAAGAAGTAAAGGGGGGGAGGGAGGGGGGGTTTGGCTGGTTGTGGTCCTAAGTTATGAAATTAAAAGACAAGATGACTAGCAAAGTTAAGTAACTATGCTAATCATCAAACAAAGTAAGAAAAAGGGGTAAAAAATACAAAAGACAAAGCCTTGGTGGGAATTAATATCCACTTCCAAACCCAATGTAGATCATTGAATCATTCACTCATTCTATCACATTTGTATGTGGGGAATGCTAAAACTTCCCATTCGTAGATCAACATTTATTCCTTCTTAATAGTAATTGTAAAGACAAACAACGACCATTTGCAAACCTCATTGATAATCACTCTAGGCAAACCACACCATAAAGGTATTTCATCAACAGCATTATACACGAAAGACCATAGATTTGATAACAACAAGCCTTCTACCAATGACATAGCCATTTAACCAAACATAGCATTCATTAGGCTAAACCTAGAACAAACCACATTCAAGATTCAACCTTGCATTGCATCTATAGGATAAACATGAGAACAATCCACATTAACATATTTATCTAGCAAGAATCACAACACATTATGCACAAGAAATTCTAATTCCATGTCCTAGGATTCTCAAGTCAAAGAGCTAAGAAATTTGCAACTTTCCTAACACTCTAACACTTCAATCATATAAACACTTCATATACTCAAACAACTCATAGCATAAATAAAGTAAAACATTACATTTAAACACATGAATGCAAAATAACAAATGCTTCAAGAAAGAGTGAAATAAAGGTTCTTACTACATAGGTGTGGTAGCTTCAATGATTTGCTCCCAAGTACAAAACTAAGCTAGATAATCAAAACCCATAACATAGAACACAGATCTACAAAGAAAGAAGAAGAAATGGTGAAAAACTAGGGTTTTGGAGCCCCCAAGTCGGGCTTAGATAGTTGTGCAAGAAGGAGGTTAAAAGTTATTTATAGTAAAAGAAAAAGGGAGTAAATGCAAGTTGCAGGGAAATTATCACGAGTCGCGACGCCTCCGTCGCGAGTCGAGACCAGATTAGGAAATTGTGAGCTCTCAGGACAACATTTTGAGAGTCGTGATGGAAAAAAGTATCATTTTGTTTTGCTTCCTCTGAGTGAACCGTTGATCCGTTTTGGGAGTTCTTGTAGTCGATTTTATAGTACTCAAGAAGAGAAATCCAATGGTACCACTCTTGGAGGCTAATTATTCTCAGAACTCTGCTTCCAAACATAGATCACTCGTTACCCTTTGCTTTGCTCTCCTTTCTTCACTTTATCTTCTACCACTTTGTGAGTGGCTTTCCATCTTCTACCATCCTTTCGAATGGCCTTCATTAAACCACTCCTAAGTGCTAATGAGCAATCTTCAAATTAAGCTTACAAAAAAGGAATCTAGATGCTCGTAAAGACCAAAAATCCACTAGACTAAACATAGGTTACAAAATGGAGGATTTAGATATAAAAACTGAAAATGGTCATCTGAAACCCCTTATCAAGTAAACCTACCTAAATCTAGCAATATTATAAAAAAATATGATTAAAGAGTGTTAAATGCTTTGGAAAATACATGCATTTGACGTCTCATCATTTGTCTAGGTCACACACGGGCCCAGTTTCCATCTTATTGGGCTGAATGGTGAGTCCCAACTTAATAGACTCCGACCTCGGTACCATGTCAGATATATGTCGCTAAACCAAAAAAAAGTGCAAAAATGCACAACGATTGGTCAAACACGGGCCCATTTCTATGCTAGTGGGCTATTAAGTTTAGGCTCACATTTGGATTATTCGATGTCGCCCTAGTGTCGATATGAATTATGTCAATGCGACAAAAGTGCAAAGTCGGCTTTCCCGAGGCGGAATTCACAAGCTTCATAACGAGTGTATAAATGGAGCCACATCTAATACATCATTTCAAAATCTCTACATTCTCTCGATTTTCAACACTCATTACGGACCAATCTTCTAAAAGGTATGCCATCCACATGAATTTGCATTTTGCTTTTGTTTTGGTTTTTATCCTTTAAATTGTTGTATGTAGTAGGGTATGAATGTGTTAATTGTTATCATTTTTGAGGTTTCTATGATTTCATATGCTAGAATATGGTTTTAGAGTGTGGGAATGTGGTGGTAGGGTGTTTGAATATGAATTGGAGTGGTACAACACGCGGTAAGGTTGTTGTCGTTTTCTGCTATTGTTGTTATCTGCTGAAATGCGATGTCGTGGAAATGTCGGTCTAGCTTCTATTATATAGATCTATATGCGACGTCGCAATCATGCTTTCTGTAGATGGTCAGATAAATGTGAACTCGCACATGCATCAGTTGACCTATTGGGTATACCAGTGCTTTTGCGATGTCGCCTTGAATATGTAATTGACCTACCCCAACCCGGGTCATTAACACAGTCGCAACAATGTAATTTGATTAACCCGGGCTGAGGCACTGGTCTCGTGGAATGGTCCAAGATAAGATTTATAGTCCTGCATCTATTTCTCGCTGCTAATACTACCAAAGGGTAGTAAGCGGCAAGCCCGGGTTTTGTCCACCGAGATGCATGGGTTCAAGTAGAAGTAAAAAAATAGCCTCGTGCGGGTCGTCAATATGCACGAGTGAAAGAAGTAGCTAGTAATGTAAGCATGCAAGTTGGGGGGTTGTATTTTCAACTAACAACTACTAAGCATGAAATCAACAAACAAGTAAACTATTTATACTAGGCACTTGGGACTAATTTAGCACCATGGTAGTTCTAATATTTCAATCCTCGATTCATTCACATATAGACATACAAAAAACCTACCAGTGTGTTCATAACACGTGGTGTGGCTGATAACATTCACTTCCCCATCCTGTCAAGGTGGGTGGCTCGCAACCCTTCGCCATCGTAATTAGGGGAGCACAACAAGGTTCGACTGTTGTTGTGGCTCTATTTCTTTCCCGAGCTATTACGTCCCGGGCTTCCACCATGAATGCACTAATTCCTAGTGGTCCTCTATATACGAGGCCTTAGGTTCATAAGCACCTTATCTGTAATACTAGGGTTCCAACACAACACCTAGCTTTCTACTATAAACTATCTCTATCTGTAACCTCTCGGGAAACTTTACTAAGTCAGCTAAGACTGGTGCGATGGCAAATAGGTCAGACCATTCTCAAATCCCCCGTGCACACACCCATGCAGACACGTTCTCCACTACCCATTCAAGCATCCAAGTTTCTCTTCCCAATGGGGTATCAATAAATGCACCATACATGAACATGGCCCAAAGTGTGTTCTTATATGTGGTGTAGTGTTCATGCATTTGGAAACATTCAAGAACAATCACAATATTGTCATAAACACTAAAATATGATGAATCTACTTGAATCTCATAAAGCAATGGAAACTACACAAGTGTCAAATATGTCCCAAGCTAAGCTAACTACTCTAAAAAGTATAGATCCATGGAAAATATGGAATTAGATGCCACAGATCTAAGAAAATAAGAAGAAAAGAAAAGGCTAAGAGAAAGAGAAGAAGAAGGAAGGAGAAAAAGAACTCTCATCTTCCTTCTCTCTAAACTAGAAAGAGAAACTAATCTATATTGTGCCTATTCTATTCTACTTAGAGTTTAGTAGAATACTAAGGGTCCTATATATAGTAGGAGGAGATTGAGCCTAAAGATAGGCCCATAATAAGCCAAACATAGCAAAACCCTAGTCACCCTTTCTTTCAAGTTGCTGAACCTTTATCGAATAAATTGCTCAAATTCATGAACCATCTGGAGCTTATTTATAGTGTTTTGGATAGAGCTCAGAAAGACAAAGATTTTGATATATGATAGAGGGAAATCAGATGAAAATTGAGAGAGTTGTGGACAAAACGGTCAGCCACCAAGGTTTCACGGGCCGGCACGGATGCCACGGTTCGTGAACATTCCAGCACGGGGCATCAAATCTAGCGCAGTTTGTGAACATCCATAGCCACCGCATGCCACGATCCGTGAATTTGAGCTCATGCCACGGTCCGTAAAGGTTTTCACGGACCGCGAGCAGCACCAAGGTTTTTGCTCAGAAGTTTTCCCACGGTCAGTGAAGATTTTCAAGGACTCTCAGCAGCCTTTAGTCTTCGCTCAGAACTTTTGTCATGGCCTATGAAGGTTTTCACGGACTGGCTCCATACTTAGCCAAATATTCAATTCTTCATCTCCAATATTCACAGCCCGGTGCTTTTGTCACGGCCCGGTGCTTTTGTCACGGCCCAGTGCTTTTGTCACGGCCCGGTGCTTTTGTCACGGCCCGGTGCTTTTGTCACGGCCCAGTGCTTTTGTCATGGCCCGGCACCTTTCCTCATGAAGGTCTTGTGCTTGTCTTAATGAAACCCCTAAACATTGTCACGGGCCGCTGGCGCTTAACCATGTGCAGTCCGTGAAGTGTTGCCGATGCTTCATCGACTGAACTTTGTTTGCTTGTTACGGGTGAACCGTTAGTCCGAATCGAGAGATCTAGTAGTCGATTTTATAGCACCCAAAAAGAAGAATCAAATGGAACCAACCTTGAAGGATAATTCTCCATGGATCTTTCTCGTCTAAGGCAACACTCCTCGGACCACGATTCACCATTTTCTCCTTTGGCCATCTTGAACTCCGAAGCTGCATTTCTTTGGATCCAATCTCCTTCTACCACACATTGATGTTTGTGGCATTCATCTTCTACCATTCTAATGTGAATGGCCTTCGTCTCTTCTACCATCCTTGCGAATGATATTCAATCTTCTACCGCCCTTGCAAACGACCTTCAATGTTGAGTACATAGACAAAATTACTGAGTACATAGCGTTATACAAGTTTTCAGCTGCCATTAGGTGCAAGGGAAGAGAGTGCAAAATGCACTACTCGGGGAATAGGATTCTCAAGACCCTGATCCCGAAGGGGTTTGGCCAGTTTCTTGAAGAAGAAGCGAAACCCCTTCGGGGATCAGGGGTTTGGCCAGTTTCCTAAAACACAAGTTTTGTACTTCTTGCATCACAATTTCATATACGTGGTCTATGAATTTGTATTGTGTATTATGCTTTCTGGCACGTTGTTTCAGATTTATACGTGTGTGAACTTTCCTTCACTTTGAGCGCTGGTATTCTAATTTGGTATGTCTCCCAAGGGTTACTTTGTTTTATTTCATGTTGATGAAGCTTAATTTTTTTCCGGATTGATGTGTTTCTTCTTGTAGCAACATGTGATATCTACGATGTCGGTTATCTATCTGGCACAGTTTGGTTCGCCCGATAGATGTACGACCTCGCTGATTTATATTTTCCAGCCTGATAATTCTTTATTTCATGACGTCAGTTGTATCTCAGTTTCACATTCTGTTAGCCAGAATTGTTATCAGCTTTGCATTTTGGAATCTACGAGACTTTGGTATTATGTCGGTTGTCAATTTGGTTAAATAGACACACAACTGAGATCGCATTTTAAGGTCGACCTAATCACTGCTTCATACCGAGATGCACCTGCGACTCTGGTTGGGACATCGCGCTGGCATTCCATGGTTTGATTTATCACTTCAAATTTTCACTTCTGATACAGACAAATGGATGGCGAAGGATCGTCTAATCCACCCTTTTTCAGGTATTTCACCTATTTACATATATATATATATATTCAAACAAAATTCAACACTTTAATTGTAACAACCAATACATTCTAGTTTTCGTATAGTTCACCGCACAGCACAGGCACCCCGAGCCTTTTTTCTTTGACATTAAACATCACACGATGGCTATTGATAACCCACGTTTCGATTTCACTTTGAAGCAGCTAAACTTTGGGAAAATACTTACTTTGGTAAAAAATTTCAAATAAATTTTATTAGTTGACAATTGCATATGTGTATACATATATACATATGCATATATATATATACACACACACACACATATAAATATTTCTAATCAATATTTGTTACGGTGACTTAGTACACCCATGGGAGATTGTACCAGTCCTATCGACTGAGAAGGCCCATGCAGTGCTAAGGTGCTATGGGATAGAGTGGTATATCAACTACTCGGGGGGTGGGAGGGTCAAGAATAAGGTAACCCCAAATGGTTTTGGCGAGTTCCTTTAGGGTAACAACCTACGCATCGGGGATACCTTATTCTTCAAGGTGATACAAGCTAGGGGGCCAATCATCTTCAAGGTCATCATTGTTCGAGCTGGTGAAAGTGGATGGTAATTTCCGCTATGTTGGAACTATAACAGTTCTTATTCTAATTAAATTATGTACTATGTAATTGTAAGGATATTTCATAACTTCAATTTTTTCTAATTATTTGTCTATCTTAGTTGAACATTGAACAAATAGGGCACTTGTTGTGTTTAAATTAGGGCAGTATTTGTAGAGTGTTTGCAGCACAATGATTGCGAGCAACTGTTGTGCCTAATTAACTAACCTCATTTTTACTTTTCCCCAAATTAATCGTGATGATGGGATATGATGAGGAGAGAGACACCGAAGACATTGGGGAAAAGAGCACGACCTCTATTTTATTGTAATTTATTTTCTTCTGTCACTGTCAAATTTTTTTACTTCCACTTGTCTGGTACAAATATGCAACTTCGCCAATCGTTCACAATACTTTTTGGCATCAACGACTTATGTAGCGAAGTCGGCCAACCTTTTGAAAGAACACATGCGACGTCGTATGTTATTCAGTGATATCATTTACTTCATTTTTCAGCCTTTTACTTCGGTTCAAAAAATAATCGACGTAAAAAACCAATTATTTACTTCAATTTTTTTACAATTGAGGTAAATAATATCTTTTACTTCTAAAAAAATTAACCTAGGTAAAAGAATTTTTTACCGAGGTTATATGGTCTTAACAAAAAAACCAATGTAAAAGAGGCAAAGTTATAGGTCTTGTTTCTTGTAGTGAACATCGTTCACCTGAGAAGGTATTATGCTTAAAAGTAGTTATAAGTATGAAAATGTATTTGGCACCTGCAAACAGGTGAGACAGAATTACCGAGGGGATTAAGTCTTTTGTAAGCCCATAAGAGGCATAATCCCAAGGAGATCCCAGTATGCACCCTGGTCTTTTTGTTGTTTGGTGGTTTTGGGATGCAAGAAGTAAAATGGCCAAAAGAAGTTATTGACTGGCCCCAGCCAAAGACGTAATCCCTAGCTCTGACAGCCAACATAAATGATAATGAATAGAACCACTAGCCACAACCATAGCCAGGGAGTGATGGAACTATCACAGGCCAAAGCTGCATCCACTGGTCCGTACAAATAACAGAGTAGTCAAAGGAAATGAACCTCGACCAAACGCATAGCCGTAGAACAAAAGGGGCGCTGACTTCGGCAGCCAGCGAGGCAAGTAAAGAAAATGAACCTCGGCCAAACTCGCAGTCGGGGAAGAACAAGTCAACCTAGGCCAAGGCACAACTCTAGTCCCAACAGCCAGAAGGTTGTTAGCTAGGAACAAGTAGGAAAAGAAATCAAACTCTGGCCACAATCGCAACCGGAGAGCAAACTCAAGTAAAAAGAAAACCATAAGTCCTGGCTCCAACGGCCAAAAAGTTTTATGCCGGGATCAGACAAGAAAAAAAGAAAGAAACAATGTTTCAGAAAGTAAGACAACTGCCAAAAGAAGAGTCCCAACAATAACTTAACAATGGGCCATGACAATCCCCAAGACGC